>JARQOD010000002.1:79606145-79642106 GCA_033576555.1 Oophaga sylvatica | reverse complement strand
AAAGGATAGGAAGGACACTTACTGCAATCCAAAAAAACCCTAAAAAATACCAACTCTACTAATTGCAAAAACACCTGAGATCACACGACCTCTACCACCTAAATTAGTTCTCTGGTGTAACAAAACTAAGCCGCAGCCACTGAAAAAAACTGGTAAAGGCAAATTAACAAATAACAGTGGCTCAGATAAACTGAGAGGAGCACAAGCCCCGGAGGGGACCTGGCTGACCTCCACAGAAGTGCAGGGAACAATGCAAAAAGCAAGCACAAAAATAAAAGCAGAAAAATATCTGATAGCAGAAGATGCAGGCAAGACTCAGCAAGCTTCCAAGTGAACCAGGAACCACAGTTGAGACAAGAACAATTGATCACCGGCAACCATGATGTGAGGGAACCTCCCTTATATAAGACCATCTGTAACTCCTGATTGCCAATCCTCATTGAATGGTTCAGTACTGTTTGTAACCACCAGAGGGAGCTTCTGCTCAGAATTCATTTCTAACACATTCACAACAGTACCCCCCCTTGAGGAGGGGTCACCGAACCCTCATTTGGGCAACCAGGTCGGTCAGGATGAGCTCTGTGATACGCACGGATCAGTCTCCTAGCATGGATGTCCGAAGCAAACACCCAAGAATTGTCCTCCTGACCATAACCTCTCCACTTAACCAAATACTGGAGTTTCCGTCTAGAAAAACGAGAATCCAATATTTTCTCAACCACATACTCCAGATTGCCCTCAACCAAAACAGGGTCAGGAGGCGCAGCCATAGGAACCACTGGCTCGACAAACCTCTTCAATAAGGACTTGTGGAACACGTTATGGATCTTAAATGTCCCTGGAAGAAGTAAACGAAAGGCAACAGGATTAAGAATCTCCATGATCTTATAAGGTCCAATGAACCTAGGCTTAAACTTAGGAGATGCAACTCTCATAGGGATATTTCTTGAGGACAACCAGACCAAGTCCCCCACTTTAAACGGAGAACCATCAGTCCTATGCCGGTTGGCAAACCGCTGGGCCCTCTCCTGAGAGAGGAACAACCTCTCCACTACCTGGTCCCAAATCTGCTGCATACTCTCCACAACAGAGTCAACACCTGGACAGACAGAAGCCTCCGTCTGTCCCGAAGAAAATCGAGGGTGAAACCCAAAATTGCAGAAAAATGGAGACATCAAAGTGGCAGAGCTAGCCCTATTATTAAGAGCAAACTCAGCCAAAGGCAAAAAAAGAGACCCAGTCATCATGATCAGCAGACACAAAGCATCTCAGATAAGTCTCCAATGTCTGATTTGTTCTCTCAGTTTGTCCATTGGTCTGAGGATGAAAAGCAGAGGAGAAAGACAATTGAACACCAAGTTTAGAACAAAAAGTCCTCCAAAATCTGGAAACAAACTGGACTCCTCTGTCAGACACAATGTTCTCCGGAATGCCGTGTAACCGAACCACGTGCTGAAGGAACAAAGGCACCAATTCGGAGGAGGAAGGCAACTTAGGTAATGGCACAAGATGTATCATTTTGGAAAACCTATCACAAATCACCCAGATAACGGTCATTCTCTAAAAAACAGGGAGGTCGGAAATGAAATCCATAGAGATATGGGTCCATGGTCTCTTGGGCACAGGCAATGGCATCAACAAACCACTAGAGCGAGAGCAAGGCTTAGAGCGAGAGCAAGTCCCGCAGGACTGCACAAATTCCCTGACGTCACGAGACAAAGTAGGCCACCAAAAGGACCGACTAACCAAGTCTCTGGTACCAAAAATTCTGGGATGACCGGCCAACGCGGAACAATGAATTTCAGACATCACACTATTGTTCCACCGGTCTGGGACAAACAATTTCCCAATAGGGCAGCGCTCGGGTTTATCCTCCTGACACCCTTTCAGAGCCAGTCTCAAATTGGGCGAGATGGCGGAAAGAACTACACCCTCTTTCAAAATAACAGCAGGATCAGATAACTCAGGAGAGTCCGCAAGGAAACTCCTCGAGAGGGCATCCGCCTTAACATTCTTAGTGCCAGGAAGAAAGGAAACCACAAAATTAAAACGTGTGAAAAACAAGGCCCACCTGGCCTGTCTAGGATTAAGTCGCTTGGCTTATTCCAGATAAACCAGATTCTTATGGTCCGTGAGGACCACCACCTGATGTTTGGATCCCTCCAGCCAATGTCTCCACTCTTCAAAAGCCCACTTCATGGCCAATAACTCCCGATTACCCACGTCATAATTACGTTCAGTTGGAGAA
This sequence comes from Oophaga sylvatica, assembly GCA_033576555.1. Lineage (NCBI taxonomy): Eukaryota > Metazoa > Chordata > Amphibia > Anura > Dendrobatidae > Oophaga > Oophaga sylvatica. The sequence continues at coordinate 79,639,858 of JARQOD010000002.1, read as the reverse complement.
AATTTTCGAGAGAAAAAGGCACAAGGGTTACTTTTAGAGGTCTCTGGATCTCTTTGGGACAAAACTGCACCTGCCCCAATTTCAGAGGCATCAACCTCCACCTGAAATGGCAGAGAAACATCAGGCTGCCATAGAACAGAAGCAGAAGTGAATCTCCGCTTAAGTTCCTGAAGCGCAGAGACTACCTCAGGAGGCCAATTCACCACATCAGAACCCTTTTTGGTCAAATCAGTCAATGGTTTAACAATAACAGAGAAATTACCAATAAATTTACGATAAAAATTGGCAAAACCCAAGAATCTCTGAAGAGCCTTTAATGAAGTAGGTTGGACCCAATCACAGATGGCCTGAACCTTGACCGGATCCATTTCAATAACAGATGGGGACAAAATGAATCCCAGAAATGAGATCCTCTGTACGCCAAAAAGACACTTTGATCCCTTCACATACAGAGCATTCTCTCTCAAAATCTGGAACACAGTCCGAACTGTTATGTTTCGGTAGCTGAGGAGTGCAGGTAAAAAAGGCAATACACCAGAGCAGTTGGAATCTATGAGATTGCAGTACCCTGACTAACCACCACAACTAGAGGCAGCCGTGGAGCGTTCCTACGTTGGTCCTAGACGCCTTGTCACAGCCTGAGAAACTAACTACACCTAAAGATAGAAATAGGAAAGCTATCTGCCCCGGAGCAGAACCCCAAAGATAACAGAAAGCCCCCAAACATGTAATGGCGGTTAGACAAGAGGAAATACTGACACAGAAAGAAAATAGTATGAGCAAACGCTGGGGCCCAAACTATCTAAATAGAAAAGGACAGGAAGGGTACTTACTGCAATCCCAGAAAACCCTGAAAAGCACCAACTCTACTAATTTCAAAATAACCTGAGATCACACGACCTCTACCACCTAAATTAGTTCTCTGGTGTAACAAAATAAAAACAGCAGCCACTGAAAAAACTGGAAAAAGCAAAAGAACAAAACTCAGTGGCTGAACTAAACTGAGAGGGCAGAAGCCCCCGGAGGGGACCCTGAAGGCCCCCAAAGAAGTGCAGGACAAAATGCAAAAATATAGCACAAACACAAAAGAAGCAAAAGTCTTATCTGTAAGCAGGAGATGCAGACACGACACAGCAGGCTACAAGGGAAACTGGAATGAAGGATTCAGACCAGAACAATTGATCACCGGCAACCCTGATGGGAAAATGACTCCCTTATGTAAGACCAGTCAGTAACACCTGATTCCCAGTCCTCACAATCTTCACTAGCACCGCTTGTAACCACCAGAGGGAGCCTCTGCTCAGAACTCATCTCAAACCCATTCACAACAGTACCCCCCCCCTTGAGGAGAGGTCACCGAACCCTCATTTGAGCAACCAGGTCGGTCAGGATGAGTTCTATGATACGCACGGATAAGTCTCCTAGCATGGATGTCCGAAGCAAACACCCAAGAATTGTCTTCCTGACCATAACCTCTCCATTTAACCAAATACTGGAGTTTCCGTCTAGAAAAACGAGAATCCAATATTTTCTCAACCACATACTCCAGATTGCCCTCAACCAAAACAGGGTCAGGAGGCACAGCAGCAGGAACCACTGGCTCAACAAACCTCTTCAACAAGGACTTGTGGAACACGTTATGGATCTTAAATGTCCCTGGAAGAAGCAAATGAAAAGAAACAGGATTAATAATCTCCATGATCTTATAAGGTCCAATGAACCTAGGCTTAAATTTAGGAGATGCTACTCTCATAGGAATATTCTTTGAGGACAACCAGACCAAGTCCCCCACTTTAAATCGAGGACCATCAGTCCTATGCCGGTTAGCAAACCGCTGGGCCTTCTCCTGAGAGAGGGACAACCTCTCCACTACCTGGTCCCAAATCTGTTGCATACGCTCCACAACAGAGTCAACACCTGGACAGACAGAAGCCTCCGTCTGTCCTGAAGAAAATCGAGGGTGAAACCCAGAATTACAGAAAAACGGAGACATCAAAGTGGCAGAGCTAGCCCTATTATTAAGAGCAAACTCAGCCAAAGGCAAAAAAGAGACCCAGTCATCCTGATCAGCAGACACAAAGCATCTTAGATAAGTCTCCAATGTCTGGTTTGTTCTCTCAGTTTGACCATTGGTCTGAGGATGAAATGCCGAGGAGAAAGACAATTGAACACCCAGTTTAGAACAAAAAGTCCTCCAAAATCTGGAAACAAACTGGACTCCTCTGTCAGACACAATGTTCTCAGGAATGCAGTGTAAACGAACCACGTGCTGAAGGAACAACGGCACCAATTCAGAGGAGGAAGGCAACTTAGGTAATGGCACAAGATGTATCATTTTGGAAAACCTATCACAAATTACCCAGATGGTGGTCATTCTCTGAGAAACAGGAAGATCGGAAATGAAATCCATAGAGATATGGGTCCATGGTCTCTTGGGCACAGGCAATGGCATCAACAAACCACTAGAGCGAGAGCAAGGCTTGGAGCGAGAGCAAGTCCCGCAGGACTGCACAAATTCCCTGACATCACGAGACAAGGTAGGCCACCAAAAGGACCGACTAACCAAGTCTCTGGTACCAAAAATTCCGGGATGCCCAGCCAATGCGGAACAATGAATCTCAGACATCACACTCTTTTTCCATTGGTCCGGGACAAACAATTTTCCAACAGGGCAGCGCTCGGGCCTATCCTCCTGACACCCCTCCAGAGCAAGTCTCAAATTGGGCGAGATGGCGGAAAGAACTACACCCTCTTTCAAAATAACAGAAGGATCAGATAACTCAGGAGAGTCCGCAAGGAAACTCCTCGAGAGGGCATCCGCCTTAACATTCTTAGTGCCAGGAAGAAAGGAAACCACAAAATTAAAACGTGTGAAAAACAAGGCCCACCTGGCCTGTCTAGGATTGAGTCGCTTGGCAGATTCCAGATAGACCAGATTCTTATGGTCCGTAAGGACCACCACCTGATGTTTGGCTCCCTCCAGCCAATGTCTCCACTCTTCAAAAGCCCACTTCATGGCCAATAACTCCCGATTACCTACGTCATAATTACGTTCAGTAGGAGAAAATTTTCGAGAGAAAAAGGCACAAGGGTTACTTTTAGAGGTCTCTGGATCTTTTTGGGACAAAACGGCACCTGCCCCAATTTCAGAGGCATCAACCTCCACCTGAAATGGCAGAGAAACATCAGGCTGCCGTAGAACAGGAGCAGAAGTGAATCTCTGCTTAAGTTCCTGAAATGCAGAGACTGCCTCAGGAGGCCAATTCACCACATCAGAACCCTTTCTGGTCAAATCAGTTAATGGTTTAACAATAACCGAGAAATTACCAATAAATTTACGATAAAAATTGGCAAAACCCAAAAATCTCTGAAGAGCCTTTAATGAAGTAGGTTGGACCCAATCACAGATGGCCTGAACCTTGACCGGGTCCATTTCAATAACAGATGGGGACAAAATGAATCCCAGAAATGAGATCCTCTGTACGCCAAAAAGACACTTTGATCCCTTCACATACAGAGCATTCTCTCTCAAAATCTGGAATACAGTTCGAACATGTTTCACATGAGAGTCCCAGTCATTAGAAAAAATCAAGATATCATCCAAATAAACAATCAGAAATTTGTCCACAAAATCCCTGAAAATGTCATTCATGAAGGACTGGAAGACGGAAGGAGCATTAGTGAGCCCAAAGGGCATCACTAGGTACTCAAAATGCCCTTCAGGGGTATTGAATGCCGTCTTCCATTCATCCCCGTGCTTAATGCGAATAAGGTTATACGCCCCCCTGAGGTCAAGCTTGGTAAACCAAGTAGCGTTTTTCACCCTGGAAAACAGGTCAGAAATCAAGGGTAACGGGTATTGATATTTCACAGTAATACTGTTCAAGAGACGATAATCAATACACGGCCTTAATGAACCATCTTTTTTGGCCACAAAGAAAAAAACGGCACCTAAGGGTGAAGAGGATGGTCTGATATGACCCTTCTCCAATGATTCCTTGATATAAGACCGCATAGCGTCATGTTCAGGTACAGACAAGTTAAAAAGGCGACCTTTAGGGAATTTACTACCCGGCACTAATTCAATAGCGCAGTCATAGCTCCTATGGGGAGGCAAGGATGCAGATTTACTTTCGCTAAACACATCAGAAAAATCAAACAAAAAGTCAGGAACATCCTGAGCCTGGGGGGAGGCAGAAAAAACAGGAGTGTTGGTATTAACACATTGGCAGCCCCAACTGGTTACAGACACAGATTTCCAATCCAAAACAGGATTATGAGACTGTAACCAAGGGAAACCCAGCACGATAATGTCATGCAGATTATATAGAACCAAAAATTTGCAGCACTCCTGGTGATCAGGTTCAACCCTCATTATCACCTGAGTAGAAAACTGGGGTTTATTCTCAGCCAAAGGGGTAGAATCGATCCCCAGTAGGGGAATAGACTTCTGTAGGGGTATCAAGGGAAACCCACAACGTTTAGCAAAATCATAATCCATCAGGTTAATAGCTGCTCCAGAATCAACGAAAGCCTGAGCAGAAAATGAGGACAGAGAGCATATCAGAGTGACAGTTAATAAAAACTTAGTCTGAACACTACCCAAGACAACTGAGCGTGCAAAACGTCTTCCCCGCTTAGGGCAGACTGAAATAGCATGAGAGGCATCACCACAGTAGAAACATAACCCATTGCGCATTCGAAACTCATGACGCTGTGCCCCAGACACCACTCTATCACACTGCATGGGTTCAGAAGCTGGTTCACAAGGCAACACCATTCCACGCATACTTCTCCGCTCACGCAAACGTCTGTCAATTTGAATCGCTAATGACATAGAATCATTGAGACCAGAGGGGACAGGGAATCCCACCATAACATCCTTTACATTATCTGACAGACCCTTCCGGAAAAGGGCCGCCAAAGCGTCGTCATTCCACTTGGTCAGGACTGCCCACCTACGGAATCTCTGACAGTATAACTCAGCGTCATCAAGCCCCTGATTTAATGCCAACAAGGTTTTTTCAGCTTGATCAGTGACATTAGGCTCATCGTACAATAACCCCAAAGCCTGAAAAAACGCATCAACATCACTCAAAACAGGATCCCCAGGTATCAGGGAAAAAGCCCAATCCTGAGGATCGCCGCGCAGGAGAGAGATGATAATTTGAACCTGCTGCGCTGCGTTTCCTGAGGACTTAGATTTTAAGGCAAAAAACAATTTACAGTTATTTTTGAAATTCTGAAACTTAGCTCGATCCCCTAAAAACAAATCTGGCATGGGGATCCTAGGTTCCACAACAGGCAACCTATCAAGATATGCAGCAATACTCTGAACCTCAGTGGCAAGCTGATCCACACGGCCAGACAACTGTGCAAACTCCATTGGGAGAAAAGATCCTCCACAGCACCCAGAGATACAGAGGAAAAAAAAAAAAAAAATGCAACAAACAAAAAAATATCTCTGACAACTCTGACAACTTTTTTTCTTTCACAATATTTTTTTTTCCTTCTGTGAGTACCATACAATTTCAATTTTTAGGCCGGTGATACTGTTATGTTTCGGTAGCTGAGGAGTGCAGGTAAAAAAGGCAATACACCAGAGCAGTTGGAATCTATGAGATTGCAGTACCCTGACTAACCACCACAACTAGAGGCAGCCGTGGAGCGTTCCTACTTTGGTCCTAGACGCCTCGTCACAGCCTGAGAAACTAACTACACCTAAAGATAGAAATAGGAAAGCTATCTGCCCCGGAGCAGAACCCCAAAGATAACAGAAAGCCCCCAAACATGTAATGGCGGTTAGACAAGAGGAAATACTGACACAGAAAGAAAATAGTATGAGCAAACGCTGGGGCCCAAACTATCTAAATAGAAAAGGACAGGAAGGGTACTTACTGCAATCCCAGAAAACCCTGAAAAGCACCAACTCTACTAATTTCAAAATAACCTGAGATCACACGACCTCTACCACCTAAATTAGTTCTCTGGTGTAACAAAATAAAAACAGCAGCCACTGAAAAAACTGGAAAAAGCAAAAGAACAAAACTCAGTGGCTGAACTAAACTGAGAGGGCAGAACCCCCCGGAGGGGACCCTGAAGGTCCCCAAAGAAGTGCAGGACAAAATGCAAAAATATAGCACAAACACAAAAGAAGCAAAAGTCTTATCTGTAAGCAGGAGATGCAGACACGACACAGCAGGCTACAAGGGAAACTGGAATGAAGGATTCAGACCAGAACAATTGATCACCGGCAACCCTGATGGGAAAATGACTCCCTTATATAAGACCAGTCAGTAACACCTGATTCCCAGTCCTCACAATCTTCACTAGCACCGCTTGTAACCACCAGAGGGAGCCTCTGCTCAGAACTCATCTCAAACCCATTCACAACACCGAACATGTTTCACATGAGAGTCCCAGTCATTGGAAAAAATCAAGATATCATCCAAATAAACAATCAGAAATTTATCCACAAAATCCCTGAAAATGTCATTCATGAAGGACTGGAAGATGGAAGGAGCATTAGTGAGCCCAAAGGGCATCACTAGGTACTCAAAATGCCCCTCTGGGGTATTAAACGCGGTCTTCCATTCATCCCCGTGCTTAATGCGAATAAGGTTATACGCCCCCCTGAGGTCAAGCTTGGCAAACCAAGTAGCACTTTTCACCCTGGAAAACAGGTCAGAAATCAAGGGTAACGGATATTGATATTTCACAGTGATATTGTTCAAGAGACGATAATCAATACACTGCCTTAATGAACCATCCTTTTTGGCCACAAAGAAAAAAACAGCACCCAAGGGTGAAGAGGATGGTCTGATATGACCCTTCTCCAATGACTCCTTGATTTAAGACCGCATAGCGTCATGTTCAGATACAGACAAGTTAAAAAGGCGACCTTTAGGGAATTTACTACCAGGCACTAATTCAATAGCACAGTCATAGCTCCTATGGGGGGGCAAGGATGCAGATTTACTTTCGCTAAACACATCAGAAAAATCAGTCAAAAAGTCAGAAACATCCTGAGGCTGGGGAGAGGCAGAAAAAACAGGAGTGTTGGCATTAACACATTGGCAGCCCCAACTGGTTACAGACACAGATTTCCAATCCAAAACAGGATTATGAGACTGTAACCAAGGGAAACCTAGTACAATAATGTCATGCAGATTATACAGCACCAAAAATTTGCAACTCTCCTGATGATCAGGTTCAACCCTCATTATCACCTGAGTAGAGAACTGGGGTTTATTCTCAGTCAAAGGGGTAGAATCAATCCCCAGTAGGGGAATAGACTTCCGTAGGGGTATCAAGGGAAACCCACAACGTTTAGCAAAATCAAAATCCATCAGGTTAATAGCTGCTCCCGAATCAACAAAAGCCTGAGCAGAAAATGTGGACAGAGAGCAAATCAGGGTAACAGTCAACAGAAATTTAGTCTGAACACTACAGAAGACAACTGAGCGTGCAAAACGTCTTCCCCGCTTAGGGCAGACTGAAATAGCATGAGAGGCGTCACCACAGTAGAAACATAACCCATTGCGTTTTCGAAACTCATGACGCTGTGCCCCAGAAGCCACTCTATCACACTGCATGGGTTCAGAAGCTGGTTCACAAGGCAAAACTACTTCAAACTTCTACGCTCACGCAAACGTCTGTCAATTTGAATCGCTAATGACATAGAATCATTGAGACCAGAGGGAGCAGGGAAACCCACCATAACATCTTTTACATTCTCTGACAGACCCTTCCGAAAAAGGGCTGCCAAAGCATCATCATTCCATTTGGTCAGGACTGCCCCTTTCGGAATTTCTGACAGTACAACTCAGCGTCCTCAAGCCCCTGATTTAATGCCAACAAGGTTTTTTCAGCTTGATCAGTGACATTAGGCTCATCGTACAATAACCCCAGAGCCAGAAAAAATGCATCAACATTACTCAAAACAGGGTCCCCAGGTGTCAGGGAAAAAGCCCAATCCTGAGGATCGCCGCGCAGGAGAGAGATGACAATTTGAACCTGCTGTGCTGCGTTCCCTGAGTACTTAGGTTTTAAGGCAAAAAACAACTTACAGTTATTTTTGAAATTCAGAAATTTAGCTCGATCCCCCAAAAATAAATCTGGCATGGGGATCCTAGGTTCCACAACCGGCAACCCTGCAAGATAGGTAGCAATACTCCGAACTTCAGTGGCAAGCTGATCCACATGGCCAGACAACTGTGCAAACTCCATTGAGAGAAAAAAAAAATCCTCCTCAGCACCCAGAGAAAAAGAGGGAAAAAATGCAACAAACAGAGAAAAAAAAAAATTTCTGACAACTTCCTTTTTCTTTTACTATTTTTCCCTTCTGTTGAGTACCATATAATTTTCAGTTTGGCCGGTGATACTGTTATGATTTGGTAGCTGAGGAGAGTAGGCAAAAACGGCAATACACCAGAGAGGTTGGAATCTACTGGATTGCAGTACCCTGACTAACCACCACAACTAAAGGCAGCCGTGGAGCGTTCCTACATTGGTCCTAGATGCCTCGTCACAGCCTGAGAGGTTAACTACACCTAAAGATAGAAAGAGGAAAGCTATCTGCCCCGGAGCACATCCCCAAAGAACATAGGAAGCCCCCAAACATGTAATGGCGGTTAGACAAGAGGAAATACAGACACAGACAGAAAATAGTATGAGCCAACGTTGGGGCCCAATCTGCCTAGACAGAAAAGGATAGGAAGGACACTTACTGCAATCCAAAAACCCTAAAAAATACCAACTCTACTAATTGCAAAAACACCTGAGATCACACGACCTCTACCACCTAAATTAATTCTCTGGTGTAACAAAACTAAGCCGCAGCCACTGAAAAAAACTGGAAAAGGAAAATGAACAAATAACAGTGGCTCAGATAAACTGAGAGGAGCACAAGCCCCGGAGGGGACCTGGCTGACATCCACAGAAGTGCAGGGAACAATACAAAAAGCAAGCACAAAAATAAAAGCAGAAAATATCTTATCTGATAGCAGAAGATGCAGGCAAGACTCAGCAAGCTTCCAAGTGAACCAGGAACCACAGTTGAGACAAGAACAATTGATCACCGGCAACCATGATGGGAGGGAACCTCCCTTATATAAGACCAGTCTGTAACTCCTGATTGCCAATCCTCATTGAATGGTTCACTACTGTTTGTAACCACCAGAGGGAGCTTCTGCTCAGAATTCATTTCTAACACAGTCACAACAGAACTTTTGTGATGGTGCCGATCAGTTGTTTCTACTAGTCAAATTATCACTGTAATCAGTATAACGGCGCCAACCTGACAGTGTCTGTAGGTTACTGTGCACAATCTTGCTGACAGATTCCCTTTTAGGCCTTAACAAGAGTGGTCCGAGCTAGCGCCAATCACTGATGTTAGCTGTATAACAATGCCAGCATCTGTCCATTGTAGAGCTCTTATGCCCACTCCACACATACTGACTTCACTACATGCACTGATCATGGAGCGTTAAGAGATTTATTTATTAAGTGTATTGAAGAGTCATAATTTTTATGTCCGCTTCTACACCACATACGTCTTTAACCCATTCCCGGACATATGACATGCTGGTTCATTATATGTTGGGCACCCTTCCTTGAAGCTGGCACATGATGCTTGTGTTATGTAGCCATGATCTTCCTCTTACAGCCATGAGTGGAGTGCAGCTGTTCTAGTTGCCCATCGGACTCCCCCGTGACACAATCGCAGCCCACCGATTGATTGTTATGACAGCTGGTGGTGTGCTAAGAGTCAGCCTGTGACTGGCGTTCATAGGAGACCTTGATTTTTGCTATACACAGCAATAGTGCGTAATTACTGCATAGAATACAAGTGATAAGCCAATTGCACAACAAATAAAATGTTTTTCGAAAGTATGAAAAAATTAAAACATAAACGTTTGAATACACATGCAGCGGGTGAAATAAGTATTGAACAGGTCACCAATTTTCTAATTTAAAGATATTTCTAAAGGCTCTATTGACATGAAATTCCCACCAGATGTCAGTAACAACACATTCAATCCACACAGGCAAAAAAGTCAAATCATGGAGGTCCATAAATTAAGATATATGTAATATTGAGAAAAGACACAGGGAAAAAGTATTGAACACATGAAGAAAGAGAGGTGCAAAAAGCCATGGAAAGTAATGACAGCAGCTGAAAACCATCAGTAATTAGAAAGCAATCCTGACAGTGAAAAATATCAGCTGGTTCAACTGATGGCCTATAAAAAGGTGTCTCATTACCAAGGTACCACACAACAAACATCTCATGATGGGTAAAACCAGTGAACTGTCTCAGGATCTTTGCAACCTTATTGTTGCAAAACATACTGCTTGTATTGGGTACAGAAGAATTTCTAAGCTACTGAAGATTCCATTGAGCACTATTTCACAATAAACCGGCCACAGCCTGGTGCTCCCTGCAAGATTTCAGACAGAAGTGAAAAGAATTAGAAGAGTTGTCCAAGAGCAAAGGACCACCTGTTGTTAACGCTCTGGATCTGACTTCTGAGTTTGGGCTCCCCCTGGTGGCTGCTGATAGTAATGAAGCTGCTTTGGCTAACAGTGGTCTATAATCTGGTTTGAGGGCAATGTGGAGTATGAAGTGGAGAAGATATTGGATTCTCATCTGGCTAGACGGAGACTCCAGTACTTGGTCAAGTGGAAAGGTTATGATCAGGAGGACAATTCTTGGGTGTTTGCTTCTGACATTCATGCTGAGAGATTGGTTCGCGCCTTTCACCGGTCTCATCCTGATCGGCCTGGTGGTGCAGGTGAGGGTTCGGTGACCCCTCCTTAAGGGGGGTACTGTTGTGAATGCTTTGGATCTGACTTCTGAGTTTGGGCTCCCCCTGGTGGCTGCTGATAGTAATGAAGCTGCTTTGGCTAACAGAGGTCTATCAGCTGGAGGCAATGATTGGCAATCAGGTCTCACTGACTGGGGAGATATAAGTGAGCAACCTTCCCATGATCCTCACCACTGATTTGTTTCTTCCTGGTCCCATTTAGAAGTCAGCTTGCTTCCTGCTTTGTCCTGCAACTTTCAGATAAGTTATTTGCTGTTTATTTCCGTGGCATTTGTTTTTCCCTTTTTTTTTCTGCCTTTCTGGAGTGAGGTCAGCCAGGTTCCCCAGCTGGGGCCTGCGCTGGGCTCTGTTTCTCATTTACCACTGTTTATGTGTTTTCAGTCCCTGTTATTTCAGTATCCGCTTGTTTGCTACCAGTTCATACCAGAGTTCTGATCTAGCGGGGGAGAGATCGTGTGGTCTCAGTATTTTTGGAAATCAGACGTGTTGGAATTTTTCTTAGAGTTTTTGCTGGATTGCAGACAGTATTCTTTCCTGTCCTGTTCTATCTAGACAGCTTGGGCGCCAGCATTTGCTCACTCTATTTTCTGCCTGTGTTTGTATTTCATCTTGTCTCACCGCCAATATATGTTTGGGGGCTACCTATTCCTTTAGGGCTCTATTCCAGGGCAGTTAGCCTTCCCCTTTCTCTCTTTAGGCTTAGCTCTCCGGCTGTGTCGAGTCGTCTAGGGCAGGGTTCCCCAACTCCAGTCCTCAAGGCCCACCAACAGGTCATGTTTTCAGGATTTCCTTTGTATTGCACAGGTGATGCAATTATGACTTGGGCAATACTAAGGAAATCCTGAAAACATGACCTGTTGGTGGGCCTTGAGGACTGGAGTTGGGGAGCCCTGGTCTAGGGCACCGTAGGCACGTCCCACGGCTGCTTCTAGTTGTGCTGTCAGTTTAGGGGTCTGCAAACCGCTAGTTACCAACCTCTCTGGGTGTCTGGTTGCCTGGTCTATTTTTGCTGCTGTCCTCCTCGGCTACCAAATCATAACAACCACCTGTGGAGATTTACAGAAAAACTTGGAGTAGCAGGTACAATTGTTTCAAAGAAAACTATAAGTAATGCAGTCAGTCTCCATGACCTTTATACATGTTCACCACACAAGCCTCCTTTTCTTAACAAAATGCATGTTCAAGGATGTTTAAAGTTTTCTCAACAACATTTAGACAAGCCTGTGAAATACTGGGAGAATATAGTCTGGTCAGATGAGAACAAAATTGATCTCTTTGGATGCCATAATGCACACCATGTTTGAGGGCCAAAAGGCACTGCATAGCACCCCAAAAATACCATACCAACAGTGAAGTTTAGAGGAGGGGAACATTATGGTGTGGGGCTGTTTTCACCATGCAACACTGGAAGACTTCATATAATTGAAGGAAGGTTGAATGGACAAATGTTCCGAGACATTCTTGATAAAAATCTGCTGCCATCTACCAGGATGATGAAGATGGAACAAGGGTGGATATTTCAGCTAGACAATGATCCCAAACACACAGCCAAGGAAATTCTCAAATGGTTTCAGAGAAAGAAAATAAAGCTGATAGAATGGCTCAACCAGTCACCGGACCTGTATACAATAGGAAATTTATAGAAGGAACTAATGCTCAGACTTCATAGAAGGAGCCTGAGAGGACCTTCAGGATGTAAAGAGTGTTTGGGTGAAAGAAGGGGCCAAAATCACACCTGAGCAATGCATGTAACTAGTTTCTCCATACAGGAGGCGTCTTGATGCTGTCATCACCAACAAAGGCTTTTGTACGAAGTATTTCATGTATTTCAGTTATCGTGTTCAATACTTTTTCCCTGTGTCATTTCTCATTATTATACTTAATTGATGGACATCTATGGTTAGATTTCTTTGCCTGTGTGGACTTAATGGGTTGTTACCGATATCTGATGAGAATTTCATGTCAAAAGCAGCACCATGAAATCAATGGTGTTATATAAATAAATAAAAATAATAATAAAAAGCACCTTTAGAAAAATATTTACTTAGAAAATTGGTGATGTGTTCAATGGCAATTTCACCAAATATATGTGGTATCTTCATGTCCGTAAAAGTCTGATCTATCAAAATATAAAATTAATTAGTCCAAAAAGCAAAAAGTGTACCAGTTCACCAGCTGTTGATAGGGTTAATCCAGGGCACGGACTATGCCTCTCTGCAGCATTCCAATGAGGATGCAAAAAAGCATCATAGTCCAGCCACATGCATAAAGCATAACATCTTCTTTATTGAGTACTAAATGAAACATGTTGTAACTGAGTAACATCATAAAATGAGATACAGAGCTTAGTGTTAGCTATGCCTGCTTGGTATCCCTGAGATCATACTGACCTTTTACCAGGTCATTTTTCTGTATAATTATGGCAGTAAAAACTAAACGCCAAAAACATTTTGGAATTTGTGCTTTTTTTTTGCAATTTCGGGGCACTTGGAGTTTTTTTTTGTTTTCCATTACATCATATGACAAAATGAATCGCGTCTTTAAAAAATACAACTCATCTCACAGAAAATAATACAACTATATCAAGGGAAAAAAATAAAAAAAGTTAAGCTTCTTGGAAGAAGGGAAGGAAGAAAATGACGTCACTAAAACAGTAAATTGCCATGTCAGGAAGGGGTTACTGACATTGTACTATTTTTCTATTATCTTTTGTATGTGGTTAGTGGATTTTATTGGTAAGTTTTATCTGATCCTATATTTTTTATGCCACACTTTATAGGGAAGTCAGGAGATGTTCATTGTGATTGTTTTCTGTGCAGAACATACAGGATGCGGCTTCAACATCCTGTTTCCTCTGGTGATCACATGTTTAATGTAGGAACAGACGCTTTAGACCTGGCAGGACGCACATTCATTCTCTGTTTATGGAAGAAAATTATATTAGCAGAAAACATGTTACATAAACTTTTAGAAATGTGACAGAAATTGCTGTTAAAATGTGAAAAAAGCACAATGCCGACTTGACATTGTGTCCAAACTAACTGGTGTCATCATTATACTTTCTATTGAAACTGTATTGTACTAATAGTGGAATGGTAGCTTTAGGCCTCATTCAGACATCCATTTTACTCCACGCATGAGAAAAACTAACCAATTATTTTGATCAGAGTATCATCAGTTTTTCTTGTATGTGGAGAAAAAAAAAGGCTTCTCCACCTTCTCCATTCTGACAGTCCATGATAAACGGACCACACTCGGATGCAGTCCAAATTTTTTCAAGGACCCATTGACTTGCATTGCTGATTTTGATCTGACGCCCAGATCAAAATCAGACATGTAACACAATTTTCTGCGAACCACACGGTTTCAAAAAATCATGGACATAGACCATCACAGTTGCGAGTGCTATCCGTGAAAACCACTCATACACTAAAAACTGACGTCTGAAAGAGTCCTTATGCGCTCCAATGCTCCTCTGGCGGTGACTTAGCTCCCAGCGTACAAAAGGAATTGCCATTGGTAGTCTAATAGAAGGATCCTTCTCTTCCGCATTATTGGCAAGTTCAGCCAATTTTTCTAATGTTTATAGGGAAGGGTCTGAGATCTTAAATTGATCAAAATTGTAAGGAGCTCCACTTGTGGCCCATACAAGACAGGTGCTGCAGATTTCATATCCAAATTTGTTGATGGAAAATCTGCAGCAGATTACAATTCAGCAAAGTGGACACGATATAAATTTTTTTTATCACTCATGCTGTTTAAATCAGGCAGATTTTAATATTTACAGCATGTTGTTTTTACTAAGGGATCATCAAGGGCTTGTAACATATTTTCCTACTGAAATATGGGGAAGTCGAAATCCACAAACAGATCCTAGTGTTGCAGATTTTACTGAGAATCTTTATCAAAATCCATACATACAGATAAAAAGTGTAAACTTAAAAAAACACCATATATCCCATATTACTATCCTGCCCCCCCCCTCCAGTCTTTCCTCAGTCAGCTCCAATGATGATTTGTCGTTTAAACACTTAATCGTTGCAGCCGATTACAGGTCGCAGTGGCCACAATGTTCCATTTTACTAGGAGATAACAAGGGGGTCAGTGAAGCGGTTCCAAAAGATTGCCTGGGGATAAGTACAGTATAGTGTTTTTATTTCATTTTTTGTCTTTTTTAATTTTACTCCAGAGAACCTGTTTTTGCAGGGAAAGCTGCAAAAATCTGCAAAATTAGTATCAAAATTTGCTCAATTTATTTTGGATTTCCAGTTGAATTTTGGTTGGAAATTGCCATGTCTGGCGTCTAGATTAATTCTTCCCTCTAATATAGTTCTTCTTAAGTAGACTACATTTCCCATTGTGTCAGAGTATCATTATAGTGCTTTTGATATTATTTAATGACAGCAAGTGAAAGATCGGCTACATAGAGCTGCTGTCCTCTGATGTATACAGCAGTTTCAGTGTATCCTATGTGATGTATATAGCAGTCTGTGTATCCTATGTAATGTAGACAGCAGTGTCAGTGTATTCTATGTGATGTACAGTACAGACCAAAAGTTTGGACACACCTTCTCATTTAAAGATTTTTCTTTTTTTTCATGACTATGAAAATTGTACATTCACACTGAAGGCATCAAAACTATGAATTAACACATGTGGAATTATATACTTAACAAAAAAGTGTGAAACAACTGAAAATATGTCTTATATTCTAGGTTCTTCAAAGTAGCCACCTTTTGCTTTGATGACTGCTTTGCACACTCTTGGCATTCTCTTGATGAGCTTCAAGAGGTAGTCACCGGAAATGGGCTTCCAACAATCTTGAAGGAGTTCCCAGAGATGCTTAGCACTTGTTGGCCCTTTTGCCTTAACTCTGCGGTCCAACTCACCCCAAACCATCTCGATTGGGTTCAGGTCTGGTGACTGTGGAGGCCAGGTCATCTGGCGTAGCACCCTATCACTCTCCTTCTTGGTGTTAGGATTTGAACCTGTGAACCATGGCTTGCTGGTCGGTTCCCTTGCTGTGGAGCTATTTCGGAACTTGAATAACTTCAGCCTGAAACCATATGAACTTCGTCTGGGATAGAGATCATCACCTGCCCTGCTGATTGTTCCCTCCCTGATTGAGACTGATTGGATAGAGATCATCACCTGCCCTGCTGATTGTTCTCGCCATGATTAAGACTGATTGGACCTGCTATATATACCTGGCCCTGTGCAGCTTCCTGTTGCTGAGTATATTGTGGTGCTCAGTCTAACTGAGTGAAGCATTATCTGAGCTCCTGATCTGGAAGGTGTTCTGCTGACATCTTCCTATCTCTTGCGGAAACCCTGCTGTTCCTACCTCCAACTCTATTCATCTAAACGGACTTGGTGCTTGTGTGTGATCTCGGCCGGCCCGTGCTCGGGCGGGCTCCGGCCTCTGCCAACATAGTGAACCACCACCGCCATATACGGCACTTCCAGAAGTCCTTCCTTGGTCCGCTCACCTGCACACTTCTGCTCCGGCCACTGACTTCCAGTCCTGTATCGCCAGTAACGTGACACTTGGTCAGATAGCCCTTACACAGCCTGGAGGTGTGTTTGGGGTCATTGTCCTGTTGAAAAATAAATGATGGTCCAACTAAACGCAAACCGGATGGAATAGCATGCCGCTGCAAAATGCTGTGGTAGCCATGCTGGTTCAGTATGCCTTCAATTTTGTATAAATCCCCAACAGTGTCACCAGCAAAGCACCCCCACATCATCACACCTCCTCCTCCATGCTTCACGGTGGGAACCAGGCATGTAGAGTCCATCCGTTCACCTTTTCTGCGTCGCACAAAGACACGGTGGTTGTAACCAAAGTACTCCAATTTGGACTCATCAGACCAAAGCACAGATTTCCACTGGTCTAATGTCCATTCCTTGTATTCTTTAGCCCAAACAAGTCTCTTCTGCTTGTTGCCTGTCCTTAGCAGTGGTTTCCTAGCAGATATTTTACCATGAAGGCCTGCTGCACAAAGTCTCCTCTTAACAGTTGTTGTAGAGATGTGTCTGCTGCTAGAACTCTGTGTGGCATTGACCTGGTCTCTAATCTGAGCTGCTGTAAGCCTGCAATTTCTGAGGCTGGTGACTCGGATAAATTTATCCTCAGAAGCAGAGGTGACTCTTGGTCTTCCTTTCCTGGGGCGGTCCTCATGTGAGCCTGTTTCTTTGTAGCGCTTGATGGTTTTTGCAACTGCACTTGGGGACACTTTCAAAGTTTTCCAAATTTTTCGAACTGACTGACCTTCATTTCTTAAAGTAATGATGTCTACTCGTGTTTCTTTACTTAGCTGCTTTTTTCTTGCCATAATACAAATTCTAACAGTCTATTCAGTAGGACTATCAGCTGTGTATCCACCAGACTTCTGCACAACACAACTGATGGTCCCAACCCCATTGATAAGGCAAGAAATCCCACTTATTAAACCTTACAGGGCACACCCGTGAAGTGAAATCCATTTCCAGTGACTACCTCTTGAAGCTCATCAAGAGAATGCCAAGAGTGTGCAAAGCAGTCATCAAAGCAAAAGGTGGCTACTTTGAAGAACCTAGAATATAAGACATAATTTCAGCTGTTACACACTTTTTTGTTAAGTATATAATTCCACATGTGTTAATTCGTAGTTTTGATGCTTTCAGTGTGAATGTACAATTTTCATAGTCATGAAAATACAGAAAAACCTTTGAATGAGAAGGTGTGTCCAAACTTTTTGTCTGTACTGTGTATAGCAGTCTGTGTATTCTATGTAATGTATACAGCATTGTCAATGTATCCTATGTGATATGTATAGCAGTCTGTGTATCTTATGTAATGTACAGGATGGGCCATTTATATGGATACACCTAAATAAAATGGGAATGGTTGGTGATATCAACTTCCTGTTTGTGGCACATTAGTATATGGGAGGGGAAAACTTTTCAAGATGGGTGGTGACCATGGCAGCCATTTTGAAGTCGACAATTTTGGATCCAACTTTATTTTTTCAATAGGAAGAGGGTCATGTGACACATCAATCTTATTGAGAATTTCACAAGAAAAACAATGGTGTGCTTGGTTTTAACGTAACTTTATTCATTCATGAGTTATTTACTAGTTTATGACCACTTATAAAATGTGTGCAAAGTGCTGCCCATTGTGTTGGATTGTCAATGCAACCCTCTTCTCCCACTCTTGACACACTGATAGCAACACTGCAGAAGAAATCTTCCAGTATCCGTTGTTTCAGATGCTGCACATCTCGTATCTTCACAGCATAGACAATTGCCTTCAGATGACCCCAAAGATAAAAGTCTAATGGGGTCAGATCGGGAGACCTTAGTGGCCATTCAACTGGCCCACGACGACTAATCCACTTTCCAGGAATTTGTTCATGTAGGAATGCTCGGACCTGACATCCATAATGTGGTGGTGCACCATCTTGCTGGAAAAATCTGAGGGAACGTGCCATCTTCAGTTTCCTGGAAAGTGGATTGGTCGTCGTGGGGCAGTTGAATGTCGAAATGTAGAATGGCGGAGGAGATGCGGCTTGGAAAGTCTAAAGGTAGTGAAGACCCCAGCATCCGTCAAACTTTTAGGAACAGGGCCTCAAGGCGGCGATCCCATCAAAACTTCCAGAAGTGGGACTCAAGGACCAGAAAGAGGTGGAAGTGCAACAGTGGATGAGGCTTAGTGGTGGTTGAAGGCAACCGTCGCGGTCTGGCCGGTGAGTCCACTACAGCCACACACCCCCAAGCTTCTACCCATCATGTATGAGCAGGAGAAACACCTTGAGCACTGCTTAGGGGTGGTGCTAAGGTTTAGTTTCCCAAACCATGAGTATATCAGACATATAAACCTAGCACTCAACTTAGGTACGTGAAACAATAATTTATTGTAGTACACGAAAATGTTTCGGTCGGTGAGGACCTTTAGTTACGTGTCTTACTAAGAAAAAGGTTACGTGGTTCTCAGGTGAGAGACCGGGTGAGCATCGCTGTATTAGGAGCTCATATGAGACAGTTCTGCCCTGTAGATTTGCGATGGATTCCTCGTCCGGTGGCATATCTGCCCGACGTCCCATAAGCTTTACAGGCTTATTGTTTCACGTACCTAAGTTGAGTGCTAGGTTTATATGTCTGATATGTATGAGCAGGAGGTCCTGAGTCAGGAGTCGGACCCCAAGGCTGAAGCAGCCATGTCGGTGTGGCTGCCTGCAGCAGGGTGGACCATCTGAAGTCCCTGATGGCGAAATGGCTGGTGAGTAACGCACAGCCACCGAAAGAGATACCGATCACAGTTCACGTGCACCAGGGCTCCCACTTCGCCATTTATGTCAGAAAGATTGGGAGCCCAGGATGCATGGGTAGGATGTGGCCACAGTAAAGACTGGAGTTAAAATGGCGGCCGTGAGTGCTTGTTGCATGCCTAACCGGACTGTTCTGTGTCCCTAAGGGCAGGAGGCCCTGAGTGTGCCGGAGGATGCCAGTGCTGGTCTGTGCTGCCAAAGTTTTCTTTTTGTGTGTTTTCCTTCCTCCAAGTTGTTTTGTGCACATTTGCATGCCCCCCGCCTAGCTGGATTGCAGAACTGTGAACTCTTAAAGGGATAGAAATAGCAAATTTTGGAGGATAAAATATAACTTTTAACTGAGCTATCTAATAAACCAAAAACATTTTAATTAAAAAATACCAGCTATCATTCCCATTTCTGGTAATATTGGTACACTGTATTATTAGCCAAACCATATCTCACACTTTGCACTGACGAGTGGCAGTACCCCGAAACACAGTGTCTGCAAATTGAGATTCTGGTTTTGGCTTTAATCCTACATCATGTGACAAGGCTCGTTAAAGGGTCGACATTGACTTTTAGGCTATGTGCACACGTTGCGGAATTGCCGTGGAAATTTCGGTGACAATCCCTCAACTCCCTGCCGCGGGAAATACGCATTTTAATTGGTATGCGTATTCCCGCTAAAAACTAGCGTTTTGCAAGCGTAATTAGCTTGCAGAATGCTAGCGTTTTCCAAGCGATCTGTAGCATCGCTTGGAAAACTGATTGACAGGTTGGTCACACTAGTCACATATAGTGCTGACAAGTGTGACCACCTTTTTACTATTGATGCCGCCTATGCCACATCAATAGTGAAAAGATCTAATGTTAAAAATAATTTAAAAAATCCTGGTCCTCGCGATGCTCCTGGCAACTCCCGTTCCCAGTAATGCCTGGTGACAATGACCCCAGATGACGTAGCATCACGCGAGACCGATACGTCATCTGGGGTCATTGTCGCAAGGCATCACTGGGAACGGGAGTTGCCAGGAGCGTCGCTGAGAGGCGGGAAAGCTGCGGGGGCCGCCGGAAGGTGAGGATATCACGATTTTTTATTTTAATTATTATTTTAACAGGGATATGGTACCCAGGGCCTGGAGGAGAGTCTCCTCTCCTCAAGACCATGGGTACCAACCGTACATGAACTGCTCACTTTGCACATGGTGGACATAGCCACATGCGGAAAGTAAGCGGTTCAATGCATTCCAATGGCGGCAGAATCGCCGCGATTCTGCAAAAAGAATGAGCATGCTGCGTATTTTTCCGCTATGCGATTCCACCGCGGAAAAACACGCAGCATGTGCACAGTATTGCAGAATCCCATAGAATATAATGAGTTGCGTTCTGTAAGCGTTTTTGTCACGTTTTCGTCGTGAAAAAATGCAGCAAAAACGCTAACAATCCGCAACGTGTGCACATAGCCTTAGGATTGCAACTTCCTATAGGTGGCACTGGAGTTCTAGTCCTCTTCCTCTCTGAATAAACAATTTGCAAAGATTATATACACAAACTCCATACTAGAGTCAGTATAATGGCATCATATATGTGATAAATAGTGTAACCTTTTACCCATATTCACAGGTCACAACTGTATATTAACAAATAAATACAAGGAAGACAAGCTGACAGAGCGCCAGGCTGGCAGTCAACAGAGACATATATTGAAAGGGGTCCAATGCAGCTCCTGCCGGGTGCCTCAGGTGAGGAAAAAAACAATAAATGGAAGAACTCCGGTCACAGGGAGCGCAAAGGACACAGATGAGAAAATTAAAAAAAAAATTTCGACGTTTATTTAAATCCACAACGCGTTTCGATGGAAAAGCTCCGTCTTCATCAGGTGGCAATGTCATTGCCTCCTGATGAAGACGGAGCTTTTCCGTCGAAACGCGTTGTAGATTTAAATAAACGAAGAAAATTTTTTAAATTTTCTCATTTGTGTCCTTTGCGCTCCCCTGTGACCGGAGTTTCCTGCATTTCACAACTGTATATTGGCACAGGTTCAACATATACATCAACAAACAGCTCTGGCAAAAATTAAGAGACCACTGCAAAATTTTCGGTTTGTCTGATTTTTCTCTTTATAGGTATATTTTTGAATAAAATGTAAATTGCCGTTTTATTCTATAAACTTCTGACAACATGTCTCCGAATTTCCAAGCAATAAATTTTGTATTTTCAGAAAATGAGAAATGGTCGAAATAACAAAAATGCAGTGCTTGCAGACCTCAAATAATGCTAAGAAAACAAGTTCATAATCATTTAGAAACAACAATACTAATGTTTTAACTCAGGAAGAGTTCAGAAATCAATATTTTGTGGAATAATCATGATTTTTAATCACAGCTTTCATGCGTCTTGGCATGCTTTCCACCAGTTTTTCACACTGCTTTTGAGAGACCTTATGTCACTCCTGGTACAAAAATTTAAGCAGTTCTTTGTTTGATGGCTTGTGACTATCCATCTTCCTCTTGATTACATTCCAGAGGTTTTCAATGGGGTTCCGGTCTGGAGATTGGACTGGCCGTGACAGGGATTTGATGTGGTGGTCCTTCATCCACACATTGATTGACCTTGCTGTGTGGCATTGTGCATTGTCTTGCTGGAAAAACCAGTCCTCAGAGTTGGGGAACATTGTCTGAGCAGAAGGAATCAACTGCTTTTTCAGGATAACCTTGTATGCGGCTTGATTCATACGTCCTTTGCAAAGGTTAACCTGCTCAATTCCAGCCTTGCTGAAGCATCCCCAGATCATCACCGATCCTCCACCAAATTTCACAGTGGGTGCAAGACACTGTGGCTTGTACTCCTCTCCAGGTCTCCGTCTAACCATTAGACAGCCAGGTATTGGGCAAAGCTGAAAATTAAACTCATCAGAGAAGATTACCTTACTCCAGTCCCCTGTGGTCCAATCCTTATGGTCTGTGGCAAACTTAAGCCTGGCTCTCCTTTGCTTCTCATTGATGAAAGGCTTTTTTCTAGCTCTACATGACTTGAGCCCTGTCTCTAGGGGCCTGTTCCTTTTGTAGGTCACTTGATGTCATCCTGCGGTTGCTAAGTGACATTTGAATAAGATCAGTGGAGAGTCGTTTTTGCCCTCTGCCGGTCTGTAGCTTCGTTGTCCGCAATGTCTGCGGCTTGACCTTGTTGTAATGGACTGCTGACTTAGAAATTTTAAGGATGAGGCATCATGATGCTCACTGTATCCCTCTGCTAGTAAAAGCCAGAATTAAGCCCTTCTTTTCCTCACTCAAGACTTTTCAACTCCTTTGGAATGGTTAAAAGTTATTTTTTCATTCCTATTACTTTTGGGATATTACTAGCACTTATTTTGCCATCCAGCTTGTCCTATTGCAAGAGGATTGTGAACACCACAGCAGTGTTTTTTATACTTTCCTTCGATAAATAAGATTTGGTTCAGGTGATCACCTAATCAGAAGCACATTAAGTAGAATGAGGTGAACTCTGGTTGGAATTCAACTGACACTGGAATGGAATGGCTGTCAGACATGTAGAGAAGCTGATTTTTATAAAACTGTGCAGTGGTCTCTTAATTTTTGCCAGAGCTGTATATTAACTAGTATATTTATAGCCCTCCCTCATTTTCAGATGGGCACTGAAAATGATTTTACACCAACTTACAAATCCATTAGCAGTGCATCATATCATGGAACCATCGTCCAATATGACATAATATTATGTGATGACGTAAAAACACCATCTAACTAACAAATGCTAAAGCCAATGTCAAATCATATTTGTAGTATTAAATTGTAGGCATTAGACAATAGACGGACCCCCTGGGGTCAGACCGTATAAAACCAGACTGCTCTTGTATAAAGAGTAGGCAGGGGAGTGTTGGGGAGAAGAGGGAGGGTGGGGGTTATAGGGAAAAATAATTATTTGCAGGGGTTTGACTAGGGTGAAAGATCTATGTTATCCCTATATGTATCATCACTGTGCTGTATACCTTCCTAAAGGGTATGCCACACTAAACAATATCGCTAACGGGATCGCTAAAAAACGTCACTATTTAGCGATCCCGTTAGCGATATTGTTCAGTGCGGCAGCTTCCAGCGACGAGCTTCCTGCTGTGATCTCGCTCGTCGCTGGAATCGTTCCGGACCCTATTTCATCGCTGGCGCTCCCGCTGGGTAAGTATCTAATCGCTGTGTGGCACCTTTTCTTAGCGATTTAGCGGTACTTTTGTACCGCTAAAGTCGTTAAGAAGATCGCTAACCGCGATAGCGTCGTTAACTATATCGCTAAATGCGGCAGCATTTAGCGATATAGAAACAATCCCGCTAGCGATCTCATTAGTATGCAACGCTAACGAGATCGCTAGCGGGATAGCTCAGTGTGGCAGTACCTTAACAGTGGAGGTTGGCACCCTATTTTCATGTTACAATTGAATGAACATTGCTATTGGTTCCATAAGCACTACCATTACATACCTTTAGCATTTTTTAGTTAGATGGTGTTTTCACGTCATCACCTAATATTATGTTGTATTGGACGATGGTTACATGATATGATACACTGCTAATGGATTTGTGAGTTGGTGTAAAATAATTTTCAGTGCTCATTTAAGGTGAGGGTTATAAATATACTAGTTAATATATATTAATGTATACGTTGAACCTGGGCCAGTACATGGTTGTGTGTCATGTTTAGTTAGCTGTAGAGTGTTCCTACGTTGATCCTAGATGCCTCGTCACAGCCTGAGAGATAACTACACCTAAAGGCAGAAAGATGAAAGCTATCTGCCCCGGAGCAGATCCCCAAAGAAAATAGTAAGCCCCCAAACATGTAATGGTGGTTAGACAAGAAGAGAGCACGGACACAGACAGAAAACAGAATGAGCAAACACTGGGGCCCAATCTGTCTAGAAAGAAAAGTACAGAAAAGAATTCTGACTGCAATCCAACAAAAAACCCTAAAAAATACCAACTCTTCTGATAGCAAAAACACCTGAGATCACACGATCTTCACCACCTAAATCAGATCTCTGGTGTAACAAAACCAAGCCGCAGCCACTGAAAAAACAGGAAAAAACAAATGAACAAATAACAGTGGCTACAGAAAAACTGAGAGGAGCACAGGCCCCAGGAGGGGACCCGGCCGACCTCCACAAAAGTGCAGAAAACTATGCAAAAAGTAAGCACAAAAAGAAAAGCAGAAAATATCTTATCTGAAAGCAGATGATGAAGGCAGGACTCCCACAAACTTCCAAATGAACCAGGAACCACAATTGAGACAAGAACAATTGGTCACCGGCGACTATCATGGGAGGGAACCTCCCTTATATCAGTCCAGTCCGTGATCCCAGATTGCCATTCCTCGCTGAAAGGTTCAGTACTGTCTGTAACCACCAGAGGGAGCCTCTGCTCAGAAACCATTTCTAGCACATTCATAACAGTTGTGCCCTGTGAATAGGGGTAAAAGATAACACTATGTATCACATATATGATGGCATTATACTGACTCTAGTATGGAGTTTGTGCATATAATCTAATAATACTGTGTCCCAATATAACCAGAAAGGAAAATGACAGCTGGTATTTTTAATTAAATTATTTTTGGTTTATTAGATAGATACATACAGGTTGCTCCTTCTGTTTTTGAACTCTTAAAGGACCAGAAACCTTTGTGGCCCTATGGACTTTGTACATCTGCCCCATGGACTGTGTCCCATTGTCCCCATGAACTCTGCCTTATTTTATCCATGAACTATTCCCCAAGGACTAATGGGCAGCACTGTGCACTTTTAAAGAGACTGTTTGCAAAAGAGTGAGGAAAGGACGATCCAAGGATCGAGCCAGGTCAGTGCTCCTAGACTACATATCAAAAACTGACCGGCACATCCAAACATAGATCCAATGTGAACAGGTGCTAAAACCTAGAGTCACCAACTCATACACATTCAAGAATAAAATGTAGCACACTGTAGCGCTATAACTTGCGGACACAAAAATATGAAAAATATGAAAAAATATGAAAAATAAATTGCATCACTGCCTTAGAAATATGAAAAATTGAGAAGTCTTAGCGCATAAAAAGGCTAATTTATGTGTACCTGGAAGCCACGTTAAGGCTCTTCTCGTATACCAGGTCCTAACTATGCCAATCCTCGCTTAAAAAAGTCTGTGTGCATGGGAACATATGAATCCTCTCTCCAGACTAAAATCTACATCTCTGTGGAGGGGTAATGAACCTGTTATAATTAAAACGCCTGTGACCACCAGGTGGAGTGCTCAGGCAGAAGGTAAATGAATACATATCAAAAACTTACCGGCACATCCAAACATAGATCCAATGTGAACAGGTGCTAAAACCTAGAGTCACCAACTCATACACATTCAAGAATAAAAGGTAGCACACTGTAGCGCTATAACTTGCGGACACAAAAATATGAAAAAATATGAAAAATAAATTGCATCACTGCCTTAGAAATATGCAAAATTGAGAAGTCTTAGCGCATAAAAAGGCCAATTCATGACTTTTAGACTGTCAGAGATGGTGGCCGTTATTTGCTGGAATGTAGACACGCTGTATCTGGGTCCCCGGAGGAGTGGGACCGAGGTCATGTGAACCCGTGGAAAAATGGATTACACAATGTGCCTGCCGGGTTGAAGAGGAAAAGGACATAATTTGGCCAATTCATGCGGGCCCAGCACCCAAAAACATCATGATCTCTGGTTGCTGGAAGAGGACTCATATTAGATAGGTTTCCAGCAACTGGCATGAATTGGCTAAATTATGTGCTAAGCATCTCCATTTTTTTTAATTATCTAGATCAGTAATGCATTTCATATTTCATGTTTACATGCTATAGCACTACAGAGTGCAACTTTGTTTGTTATGTATAGAGATGGCTACTCTTAGTTTGCACCTGTACACACCAGTTTTTCTGTTTGGAAGTGACAGTCAGTCTTTTGCTATTTGTATATTGGCTTTCTGACCGAGCTGCCCAGCCACCAACCTGTGGCGGTTTTAATTGCAGAAATGCAGGCTTCAACCTTGGAGAGGATTCACATTAGATAAGTCCCCAGCAACCGGAGATCTCCTTTGTCATTGGCTGCTGGGCTCACATAAATTGGTCAAATTATGTGCTAAGCATCCCCATTTTTTCTTATTATCTAGAGAAGTAATGCAATTCAAATTACATATATTTCATGTTTACATGAAAGCAAAATGGCTCTTCGCCCCCCCCCCAAATAAATCCTGCGAATTCTGCACTCCCAAATCCAAATGGCCCCCTCTCTTCTGAGTCCCAGTGTGCGTAAACCACATTTAGAGTCCACATGTTTGGCATTTATGTAAAGATGAGAGTCCACCTAATTTACAGGTGCATGGCTCCAGAAGCATGAGCTGGGCATTACAAACTGGGCACATGTTTTCCTATTAGCCCTAATTTTTTATTTTCACAAGAATAGCAGAACAAAATGAACCCCAAAATTTGCTGTGCAATTTCTCCTGAGTACGCCGACACCCCATATGTTGTTGAGAACTACTTTTGAGGCACAGTGCAAAGCTCAGAAGGGAAGAAGCGCCATATTGGAGTTTACATTTTGTTGGACTGGTTTGAGTATGCCATGTCACGTGAGCAGAGCCGCTGAAGTGCCAGAACAGCAAAATCCCCCATAAGAGACCCCATTTTACAAACTACACCTCTCAATGAATTCATCTAGGGGTGAATTGATGATATTGATGTGAGCAGGTTGCGAAATGCAGTAACGCACAGGAGGCAAAGCAAGGGTTAACAATTTTACTTAACAAGGAAAACTCCATGCAGGGAGGCCATGGGTTAAACAGGAGAATAAACAGTACAATTTGCAAAGGATATTCTGAGGTAAAAGGGTAAAGGATCAGGTAACGGCAGTTCCTGTGAAGTACTTGAGTCAGAAGTTCCTCAAACTGTAACTCCTGCTGGGAAGTCAATAGTGCCGGCAACGGCTGGCGCGGTGTATTTTCCCATAGGGTCCTGTAGACAACAATGCCTGGCGGCAGTGGACAGTCTCCGGTACCTTCCACTGAGCCCCTAGTCCATATGCTGCAGTGGTTGACAAGGGTACGGGCCACAGTCCTGTACGAGCCCAACGTGGCTCAGCAAATATATACTGGAAAAGTCAGTGCGCAAGAGTCTGGGCAAATATTCACTGGCAAAGTCAGGGTGCAAGTGTCTGTCCTGTTCCTGGTCACTCTTATGTGGCACGTGTGCTGTACTCATGAACACAGATCGTTCGGCGCCTCGTCCTCTGGTAGTCCCCAGGCTCGCACTGCACGTCTCTTTCCCTCTGGTAGTCATCGGGCACATACTGCAGGTCTCTCTCTCTCTGGTCCCCGCTGTTGGTGGCGGGAGAATGACGGACGCTGGCCTGCGTGGTGCTGGTGCTCACTGGACAGAGCACTTCTCTCTCGGTGCTGCTGCTGAGCACACCGCCCTCCTCTGTGCAGCAGTTCCTCTGCAGACAGTGGGGGACCCTCTCACTGCGGCCCGTAGCGGCGCTGGTACTCTGTGTGGAGGAGGGGACGCAGCGCTCCTCTGACTGTGCGCTGCCCCGGGTTGGTGCCAAACAGCTCTGCTGCGCAATCTTTCTCCTTTTATCCCCCCGTCCCCCTTGGTCAGGAGGAAGGTCCGGCTCTCTAATGCTTCCCCCAGGAAACAGGGAAGGCAGCCTTGATAGTTCCGGCCCTTGAAGCAGGTACCCGCTGTCCGGTCGTCCCCCTTACACTGACACTACAGGTGGGCCACAGAATTTTATACCATTGGGCAAAGAAGAAAAAAATTATAACATTTTTGCCACCAAAATTTTGTTTTCGTTCTAGATTTTAGATTTTACATTTTCACACTGGGAAATGGGTAAAATGGAACCAAAATTTGTCCCATAATTTCTGCTGAATGTAGAAATACCCTATTTGTGGTTGTACAGTACTACTTAGCCATATGGCGAGACTCAGGAGGGACGGAGCGCTGTTGACAAACAGCACTGGATGATGCTGAGTGAAAATTGCAAACTGATATTATAATGTCCAGTACAATGTAATGCCCTCCTCCTGCACCTGTAAATTAGACTTGCTCTCATCGCTATAGAAATGCCAAACATGTGAACCCTGTTGATTAGGCACACTGGGGTCTACATAATACCTCACAGTTCACAGTACATGTCAGTCCAAATGAGAATCATGAGGTCAAAAGAACTGGCCAAGTAGCTCAGCGACAGAATTGTAGCAAGGGACACATCTGGCCAAGGTTACAAAAGAATTTCTGCAGTACTCAAGATTCCTAAGAGCACAATGGCCTCCATAATCCTTAAATGGAAGAAGTTTGGGACCACCAGAAGACTTCCTAGACCTGGCCGTCCAGCCAAACTGAGCAATCATGGGAGAAAAGCCTTGGTGAAAGAGGTAAAGAAGAACCCCAAGAACACTGTGGCTGAGCTCCACAGATGCAATAGGTAGATGGGAGAAAGCTCCACAAAGTCAACTATCACTGCAACCAGTCAGGCCTTTATAGCAGAATGACCCAACGGAAGCCTCTCCTCAGTGCAAGACATATGAAAGCCCACATAGAGTTTGCTAAAAAAACACATGAAGGACTCCCAGACTATGAGAAATAAGATTCTCTGGTGTGATGAGACAAAGATAGAACCTTTTGGTGATAATTCTAAGCGGTATGTGTAGAGAAAACCAGGCACTGCTCATCACCTGCCCAATACAATCCCAACAGTGAAACGTGGTGGTAGCACCATGCTATGGGGGTGTTTTTCAGCTGTAGGGACAGGATGACTGGTTGCAATTGAAGAAAACATGAATGTGGCCAAGTACAGAGATATCCTGGATGAAAACCTCTTCCAAAGTGCTCTGGACCTCAGACTTGGCCGAAGGTTCACCTTCCAACAAGATAATGACCCTAAGCACACAGCTATAATAACAAAGGAGTGGCTTCAGAACAACTCTGTGACCATTCTTGAATGGCACCAGCCAAAGCCCTGACCCAGGGCCGGCGTTAGGGGCAGGCAGACCAGGCAGCTGCCTAGGGCCCCCACTCCCCCAGGGGCCTCTAGCTAGCGGCACATCATGCAGCTGCTATGGGTCCCCTTGAGGCAGGGGGGCCCGCCAGCCCCCAGCGCCGACTCCCCCCACTGGTACAGTTCAAAGCAATGATGGAGGAGAGAGCTCCCTCTCCCATCAATCCCCCGCTCTGCGCCTGACACTGTGGGTGT
Source organism: Oophaga sylvatica (assembly GCA_033576555.1). Lineage (NCBI taxonomy): Eukaryota > Metazoa > Chordata > Amphibia > Anura > Dendrobatidae > Oophaga > Oophaga sylvatica. The sequence goes on along the minus strand of JARQOD010000002.1, from coordinate 79,610,470 downwards.
GCGATGACGTCATCGCGCACTCACTGTGTACCAGGCAGAGCACGAGACAGGAGCCGGGAGCAGCGCAGGTGTGTGGCCCAGCTGCGCTTGATGACACATGTTCCCTGGAGGATGCACAGAAAGGTAAATCACAAATACCTGATATTCATTCACACTCACATTTCCCTATAGTGCCACTAGAGGGAGCCTTAGACTATATAAGGGTGTGAGAGACGTAGCAGTGGGTCTTTTGTTATTCGAGTCTTGGGTGATTCAGGAGTGAGTCATTCTAGTCAGACGGACGGAGATTCCTGTCAGAAAGATTGCAAGCTGTTACCTCAGAACAGGCTGACTGTTAGTTCCCTATGAACGTGGAAAGTGACTCTCAGAGTGAGCACGAAATCAGTCTGATGGAAGGTCCTGATAGCTACTCTGGACAGAGCCTATGAAGGAGCAGAAGGAAGGGAGCTACAGTTATTATAACAACGAGTCGACTGAGGAACGGTCAGGGAGCTGTGGATAGAAGGAAGCTGACGACTACACCTACTGTTGCCTGTGCTTATGTTAAGGGTGTGAGTAGGGCGACAGGCGAGTGGTAAAGAAGAAGAAAGAGTGACTGAGGTGATATAGCAACGATAGCTGACCTCCACTCTGCACTACCGGACAACGGGTCCGAGCTTGCTAGTTCCTTCACGGCTAGTGGGAGAAACCGGGGACCCTGCTGGACTTCAGGTCGCAGAGGGGGCCCAACAGTGCTGATATGTAACCGGGGTCAGGAAGAACAGGAGTCAGGCCTGATCAGCCACATAGACTTAGTTCTTGCCAAAAGAAGGCTCCACCACAATGTCGGCCGGGCGTAGCTGTTCTATACGGAGTTAAACTTAGCTTCATGCAAGTTGGAAACTCACACACATTGGAAATAAGGAGGCCTTAAACCTACTCAGTGATTACTGGATGTGCATCCTCCACCCTGAGCAGCTTCCCGGGACATACCTGCAAATACCACCAGTAAAGGTATGGAAAGAGACTGACTTGTGTGTGTCTGCCTTATTGCCTGCACCCTGCACCGCCATATACCTTGAGGGATCCAGTCTCGCCTGTGGGAGACTTAACATCTTGCTGCCCAATAACATCCCCTTTAGAGGATTACCCTTGCAGCGCTGGTCACTCTGATCAGAAACCACAGGTGGCGTCACAAACAATTCCTAAAATCCCCTGTAATATATTCCCCCCTTGAATCAGCGCCCAGGGCAATGGACCGAGCTGCGCTACCCGTGACCTATTCCCCATTGAAGTGAACGGGCTCGGTGCAGAGTACCCCATAAGCCTTGGTACCATGAGCGACTCATCTTTGGTGTCACGAACAGGATCCGAAGCTTACTATATGTGAGTCCTGTGTGCCTATGTGGACTGTTTTTGTGCAAAAAGACTGTGTTGCTGTTGTTTGATTTTTGGCGCCATTTTCCGCCATTTTGCCGCCATATTCGCGCCCTGAGGTGCTGGTGAAGAAGGTGGGCGTGCCTTCGTGGGCGTACCCCCCTGTGGCGCGAAAGTGATGGGCGCCCTGTCTAAGTTCTATTACAATGTGAGAGCCTGCCCCACTGCAAGGGAGATCCGCCTCCTCTTCATCCTCTATGCTAAGAAGAGAAAGCGAAAGTCCCGCCTCCACGGAAAGGACCAGATTGTTCCAGATGAGAAGCACAGTCTGGCCTGGAGTGAGATGGCGGAAGGACAGGAGACGCTGTGTGGAGGAATGGCGGTGCGCAGACCCCGTTCCCCTGAAGAGCTGCTGCCTGTTCCTGAACCGTCCCCAGGTCGCGCGGACAACCAGAGAATGCCGAAAGTGGAGGAGGTGGATGCGGTGCTGAGGGACATGGCCCGACACCGCGCCGAAATGGAGGCGATGGAGAAAAGCTGGCGTGCCCTGAAACAGCGGCTGCTGTGGGACGCGACGCTCTCCCCTCCAGATGCGCAGCTGCCACCCGCGCCACCACTGGACCCAGCGGCTGATGAACCACGGAGGCCTGCCCCGAAAGAGCTGATCCTGACTCCGCCGAGGACGCGGCGGGAGGGAAGGAGGCTGAGGAGGCCCTGCCCGGACCAGAATGCCAGCCAGGCCTGAAACCAGAGGTCGCAGCGGAATGCAGTCCCCCGGTAGGGACGACGGAGGAGATGGAGTACCTGGACGACGTGGAATACGCCGCCCAGAAGGAGTATGAGCAGCGACTGCAGCAGGAGCAGAGAGAGTTGCAGCGGTTTCACTGGAGGTACCGGCAGCAGAATCTTGCGGACAAGGAGGTCGTTCGGCGAGATAAAGGTACGCTCCGGGAGCCGCGGCGCCAGGGGACGGTGTGTGCCTCTAAGTCCCGAGGAGTTTGGGGTTACATATGCGAGCCCGGGTTCTCTCAGGAGATCTTTCACCGCTGCGATGTGGGGTCTAACCTATTAAAAGGGGATATTGTCACCTACACGCGACACTGGGGTCTTAAGGGGTGGTATGCCCTGAATGTCTCCCGTGTCAGCGACCCCGTCCCTGAAGCTGGAAATATACCCCGTGTCTCAGCGTCCCAAGTCACAGCCCCATCAGCTCCAGGCCGCGCACCTGCATCCTATTCTGCAACGCAACAGGCTAGTGCGTCTCCAACTGAGCCATTGCGCGCCCCTGCATCCTGTCCTGCATCCTATTCTGCAACGCAACAGGCTAGTGCGTTCTCAACTGAGCCAAATCTGTACTTAGAAGAGGCACCTGTTAGGCCTCAAGCAAGTCGCAAAATTGAAAAAAGGACTGTGGCTACCCAGACACAGGTAGCAGGACATGATCTTCTGGTGATGCGTTCCAGAGCGCACCGCATACTTCCAGCCCCAGGTATGGAAGGTGTCACCACTATATTCAAAGAAGAACAGTAGGACCCAGACAGGGTTTACTGCAACTGTAAAAAGTTAAGAAGATTTGCACTTTATTGAATGTTGATAATATGTGATGATGTTTGCATAATTTGAAGTAGTATACCCAGTTGGGTAATGTGAAGTATGATGTGAAATTTTCTTATGCCAAGGACTGCGTGCTGAGGACTCTTGCAGCACAGAACTTTAGTTGTAAATAGTTAGCACTTCGGTGCCCCATCTTGGTTTTACGTAAAACCATCTACCTCTGAAGAAAAACCCGTATGGTGTGGCCTTGAGTGAGGTTTGCAGCGAAGAAGTCCTGCAGCCCACCCAGGACCCACGTGGGAGGTTTGGTGCGGGTCCTCCACAAGAATCTTGTATTTATTTGCACTGTGAAAGTATTTTGATATTTTTCTATTTGCATTTGTACACATTGTAACGTTTGAAGTGTCCTTACCTCCCGCAAGGGAAGAGTTATGTTGTCGATGTTATTATAAAAATTGTTTTCTTTTTCAGCCCGGGAGTGCTGAATATAACTAGGGGGGGATGTGTGGCCCAGCTGCGCTTGGTGACACATGTTCCCTGGAGGATGCACAGAAAGGTAAATCACAAATACCTGATATTCATTCACACTCACATTTCCCTATAGTGCCACTAGAGGGAGCCTTAGACTATATAAGGGCGTGAGAGACGTAGCAGTGGGTCTTTTGTTATTCGAGTCTTGGGTGATTCAGGAGTGAGTCATTCTAGTCAGACGGATGGAGATTCCTGTCAGAAAGATTGCAAGCTGTTACCTCAGAACAGGCTGACTGTTAGTTCCCTATGAACATGGAAAGTGACTCTCAGAGTGAGCACGAAATCAGTCTGACGGAAGGTCCTGATAGCTACTCTGGACAGAGCCTATGAAGGAGCAGAAGGAAGGGAGCTACAGTTATTATAACAACGAGTCGACTGAGGAACGGTCAGTGAGCTGTGGATAGAAGGAAGCTGACGACTACACCTACTGTTGCCTGTGCTTATGTTAAGGGTGTGAGTAGGGCGACAGGCGAGTGGTAAAGAAGAAGAAAGAGTGACTGAGGTGATATAGCAACGATAGCTGACCTCCACTCTGCACTACCGGACAACGGGTCCGAGCTTGCTAGTTCCTTCACGGCTAGTGGGAGAAACCGGGGACCCTGCTGGACTTCAGGTCGCAGAGGGGGCCCAACAGTGCTGATACGTAACCGGGGTCAGGAAGAACAGGAGTCAGGCCTGATCAGCCACATAGACTTAGTTCTTGCCAAAAGAAGGCTCCACCACAATGTCGGCCGGGCGTAGCTGTTCTATACGGAGTTAAACTTAGCTTCATGCAAGTTGGAAACTCACACACATTGGAAGTAAGGAGGCCTTAAACCTACTCAGTGATTACTGGATGTGCATCCTCCACCCTGAGCAGCTTCCCGGACATACCTGCAAATACC
>JARQOD010000002.1:79573344-79606045 GCA_033576555.1 Oophaga sylvatica | reverse complement strand
GTGACTTACGACCTCCAAACCAGAAATGCCTGGCAGCACTGCGAGAAAGTGAGACAACAGCAGGATGAAGATAGAAAGGCACAGCGAGACCGACAGGAATGGCATGAAAAGTTCTTCGCTGATAAAGAAACCGTCCGCCGAGATAAAGGTACCCGACGGGAACCGCGGCGGCAGGGGTGCGTCACCGAGTTTCAGCTCCGCAAGGGCTGGGGCTTTATCCGCGAGCCGGGCCTCTATGCGGGGGTCTTTGTGAGCCGCCGGGACGTGGAGTCCCACTTGCCCATCGGTCATCCTGGGAGGGACCTGATAAATGGGGACATAGTGAGCTACACACGTCACTGGGTTTAAAGGGGTGGTATGCCCTGAACGTCTCTATCGTCAGTGACCCCGTCCCCGACGCCGGTACCGTACACAATACCGTAGCGTCCCAGTCCCAAGCTCTCACCGCATCAGGCCGTGCCCCTGCATCGCCCCCTGCATACTCATCTCAACCTACGTCGCCCCCTGCATCGCAATCTGCGACCCACTTTGCATCGCCCCCTGCGACTATCTCAGCAACGCAACCAGCATCGCAAGTTACTGTGGCCCCTGCAGCGACGCAATCGGCGTCCTACAGAAAAGAAGTACCCGTTGGGTCCACCGTTAGAATGAGAACTGTGGCCACTCAAACGCTGATAGCAGGCCATGACTTGTTTGTTATGCAATCAAAAGAACACCGCGTCGTTCCAGCCCCAGGAGCGGAAGACGTTATTGAAGTTAGCAAGAAAAATGAAAGCCAGTAGGACCCAGACAGGGGTTTACTGCACCTGAAGCATGTATAAAGTTTTACAAAGAAGAAGTTTTGCCGAATTGCACTTTATAAATAATATGTATGATGTTTACATATTTGAATAGAATACCCGGCTGGGTACGAGGTTAATGAGTTTAAAGAGTTAATAGTATTGCAGTATTATATTTGAAATGTGATTACTTGAAATGTCTTTTAACCATGCCAATGGACTGCGTGGCTGTGGACTGTGCCAGCCCAAGAACTTGCTTTGTAAATAGTTTGCACTACGGTGCCTTATCTTGGTTTTACACGAAACCATTACTAACTACCTCTGAAGAAAAACCCGTATGGTGTGGCCTAGAGTGAGGTCTGCAGTCAGAAGTCCTGCAGCCCACCCAGGACCCACGTGGGAGGTTTTTGGTGCGGGTCCTCCACAAGAATTTATCTAGTATTTATGAAAATGTTTTGATACTTTGATACTTTTGTATTTTTTCTGATGTACAAATTGTAACGTTCAAGAAGTCTTACCTCCTGGATGGGAAGAGTTAAAATGTTGTTGTTTAATGCAAAACAAAAATGTTTTCTTTTTCTCTTTTACAGCCCGGGAGTGCTGTGTTTAACCAAGGGGGGATGTGTGGCCCAGCTATGTAAGGCACACATAAATCCAGGAGAATGCACAGGAAGGTAACCGCAACGCTTGATATGCATTCACTTCACTCACACTTTAGACACACCCATCAGGGGTATAAAAGGGAGTGACACGTAGCAGAGTTCAGTTTAGTTTCCTGTCTGAGAAGAGCTCAGATCAGTCTGCTTCCTGTCTGATGACAGTGCAGTTCAGTCTCAGTCCAGTCTGGACTTGGAGGATACTGAGAGCTGCTCAGCGAGCTCTGGAGAAAGCTGACATTTCCATCAAAAGCTACAAGTGCTTATGTTAAGAGCGGGAAGCAGGGCGAAGGGCGCAGTGGAGAAGACAGAGAGCAGTGCATCAGGTATTGGACTACCTGCACTAATTCACCGGACACCGGAGTCCGAAGCATTGCTAGAGCTTCATGCCTAGTGATAAGAAATCCGGAGGCTATCTGGACTACAGGTCGCAGAGAGCAGCCCAAAGCGCTGATACGTAACCGGAGTCAGGGAGAACAGGGACTTTGAGCAGGGCCCTGCAAAAGTAAGGACTTAGTTCTCTCAACATCTGCTAGTCAGAGACATAGAAGGCTCCACCACAATGTCGGCCGGGCTTGGCAGCTATTGAGAAAAGCTGTAGATTGCAGAGTTAACTTCGCTTCATGCAAGTTTGGACTCAGAGATATATGAAGTTAAGGAGGCCTCTAACCTGCTCAGCGGTTACCCAAATGTGCATTCTCCACCCCGACCAGCTCCCCGGGACCTGCCTGAACCATCTACCAGTAAAGGTATGAAAAGAAGCTGCATTGTGTGTGACTGAATTCTTAACTACACCCTGCATCATCACCATAGACTTCCAGGGACCCGTCTCACCTGTGGGAGACTTACCACCCAGCTGCCCCATAACATCCCCTGTGAAGATCCTTATAGCAGCGCTGGTCCAATTGATCAGATACCACAGGTGGCGTCACGAACCACCTATCCTAATAATCCCCTGTAAATATCCCCCATTGCATGACCGCCAGGGCCACGGACCGAGTCCCGCTGCCTGTGACATCTCCCATAGAAATCAATGGGCTCGGCTCCGAGTACCCCCTAGCCCTGGTATCCACCATAGTGTGGTGCGCGTCATTATTCCAATTGAGAACCTGTGGTCAGACTTGACGATTGCTGTTCACCAGAGGAAATCATCTAACTTAAAGAAGATGGAGCAGTTTTGCCTTGAAGAATGGGCAAAAATCCAAGTTGCAAGATGTGGAAAGCTCATAGAGACTAATCCAAAACAACTTGCAGCTGTAATTGCCACAAAAGAAGGCTCTGCAAAGTACTGACTTTAGGGGTGAATAGTTATGCACACTGAAGTTTTCAGTTATTTTGTCCTATTTGGTGTTTGCTTCACAAAAAAAAGAAAACAAATATTCACAGTTGTAGACATGTTTTTTACATGACCTGATGCAAACCCTCAAAAAAAACATAAAAAATCCAGGTTGTGAGGTAGCAAAACATGAAAAATGCCAAAGGGGGTGAACTTTCGCAAGCAACTGTAAGTTTCGACCCATTTATCCATATACTAAAGGTTATTGGTTTGATTTTTCAGCAATCCAGGGCCTCTGTCCTGCAGGACTCCTTGTGTTATGGTAAGCTGGTCTGTATCCAATGTTTAGTCTTAGCCCAGGAGTGCTGGTGAAAGAACAGTCTTGTGTTATTAACCACATGCGAGTTTATTACTGGTCTACATCAGTCCTCATTTCATTGTTGAGCCGGGGTCACACTTGCGAGTGTGATGCGAGAAACTCACGCGAGTCTCTCTGCTGCCGGAACTCGGGACCGGAGTGTGCGGCTGCATGTATTTCTATGCAGCCACACACTACGGTCCCGAGTGCCGGCGGCAGTGCCGGGTATTGATGCGAGTTTCTCGCATCACATTCGCAAGTGTGACCCCGGCCTTGTGGTGGCTATCACCATACTTGTGCTGTGCAATAAGAGGTGTTTAAGATCTATTCTATTCTTGCGGTGTTTATAACTGTAATTCATCTAACAATCAGTGCGGTTCATTGGTGTTGGGGTACAACAGAGGAGGGTCTCACTTTCTCTGTTTCTGCTGTATAATCTACTTAATTTATACTGAATATTGGCATTATAGACATAGGCACTCACTGTGATGATTTATCTTTGGGCAACAATAGCAGGTAAGACCAAGACACATGGTAGAATAAACACAAATCATATCAAATTACCGTGTGTCTCAATAGATTATTGCCAATCATCATATCAACATATGACACTCACTCAGAAAGGATGATATAAAGGCCAATATTTATCAAACAATTATCATTAAATTTTATTATGAAAAATTAAAATATAAATCTCAAAAGATAAAGGGAATAGGAATACACACAGATACATAGTCACATTAAGATGACGCAAGCATCCAGATTCCATGCATATTAGCGATAAAGTTAATGTATGCCCAAATTTAATGGCAGTCACAAATTGCAGTTAGTTACAGGGGCGAAAAATATATATACTGTGTCTCAATGTATGCTATAATGCCATGGTACAATCCCCACTAGTATTATCTCACATCAGATGACACATTATCACCGCTGCAACTTGCGCTGTTAAAGCACACACACATCTCTGCACCTACTGCCACCAAAATTGCAATGAATAATGCCCAATAAGGAGCTGAATAATTACCTATATGTGGCCTGCAGAGCGCTCCAATATGCACCTCACCAAGATGAGCGCGTCCGCCCCGACGCGCGTTTCGGACCTCTCCTTTCTCAAGGGGCCTACCAGAATGTGCCTCAGCGTGTTTAAATACCTGCGTTCACCATGTGTGGAATCGCCTTACCGGAAGTGAATATCCCGGACCGGAAGTGACGCGTAAGCTTACCCTGGCAACCGCGACGCAACCCAGGGCCGGCGAAACCGTAGAGAAAAGTATGCCACAAAAATGGGTGTTCCCATTTTTGTGGCATACTTTTCTCTACGGTTTCTCAGGTTTTTTTTGCCTCTGGTGAACCCCTTTGAATTCTAATTATATAGTGGTGCCCTCCCGCCTAATTGTTTTTTTGCAACCCAGGGCCGGCGTCACATGGCAGAAGGAGCCAGGGCGGGCTCAAACGCCATGTAGAGACGCCGATTGCTGTGAAGCGCAGCGGCGACAGGGAGGCAGACGCGTACAGGTCGGGGATCCAACTACCGCAATATACCCATTATGAGCCACATAATTAGAACATACACAAACAACATATATTATATAATGCCGGGTACAGAACACTATTACCCAAATTGGGCATATGGAGCAGCATATAGTTGTACGAGGACAAAATACGAATCCAAATGAGGAAAACAGTTTACATATAACGGGAGCTTAAGACATTATCACATTATCAATATAATAGATGACAAATATACAATAATATATATCTATACAAGATTTTTAGCAATATGACCATATGATTAAACATATTAATATACAACAATTATAACTGACTACTGTCAGTATAAGATAATTCATATAGCCATTGCCACTGGACACGGCTTGTACGTTTCCACTTGCCATATCGTTCAGAGTATTTCTTCGAATAAATGATCCACCATATAAACGATGTATTCATTTTCCTCCAACCTCTTCTTATAGCAGCATCCAATATGCACCAAGGATAATTACAAACTAAAATAATCATATAAATAAAAAACAGTTAAAAAATGTAAACAAGAAACCATATGTACCAATATACAGCAGAGTGACGGACCAATGTGGGGAACATAACTCACAAAAATGGGGCATAACTCAAATTCTCATTCAGTCCAGATGGATGGACAGTGCCAAGCGTCCATATCCACCTGGACTCAAGCTGTGCTAGACGCCTGGCAACACCCCCACCACGAATACCTACATCCAGCATGTCAATGACCTGTACCCTGAGAAGGCCACCGTCGCAGTCATGGTATTTTTTGAAATGGCACGGGATCGATTTTAATGAATCTATGTTACCCGTGGCCGCTGCTGCCTGAATTCCCAACATGTGTTCACGTATCCTTATCTTCAATTGTCGGGTTGTCAATCCAACATATATCAGATCACATGGACAGACAGCATTGTATATCACATTCCTACTAACGCATGTGATACACTTTTTTATCTTATATTGAATGGATCTGTCCTGGTTAGAAAAAGAATTGTAATATTTCATAATAAAATTTAATGATAATTGATGATTTATCTTTGCAGATTTCTAGAATTGTCTACATTTTCTTCTGAGTTTACAGATTGGTTACTATATCTAGCCTGGTTTTTGCCCTTTGATCATTTAGGCCTTCTGTACCCCTTGTGTGCTAGTTCTCTGGCAATACTCACAGTGTGCTGTCCAGAGGGACGTACTGGTAAAGTGTGTTCCTAGTCTGACCCTCAGGCTATGAGTCCCTAGCTACCTCCTGGAATTACTCCTGAAGGTGGAGATGCCTGAGCCTCCTTCCTTACTATGCTCCTAAGCAGCACTAGTCTTATATGTGTATGGGAAAATACAAAACAAGACAGACAGGGCAGAACTGAAACAGTCACACAACATGCACTCAGGGGAAATGTAACGCATGAAAAAGCAACAAAGTAATATAAAGACACCTAGGGAAAAAGGAAAGGGTTAACCAGACACTGCTCACAACTACTTTGGAAATAATCAGTACACCAAAACATGTCCACCTCTCCTAGACCAGTATAGGGAAAAACTATTTCTTGCATCCCATGATTCGTGGAGCTAGCTTAAATAGGGAAAGAGCAGACATGACTGGTTCTCCTGCAGCATGTGAACACATGCAATCAATAATCTAAGTTCAGCAAAGATTTAACTCCTTCTAAACTGCCTAGGAACTGCAGCTCTAAAAGTCGACACCTGAGTCACTCTGTGCTGACCATAGCTATCTATGGAGTCACAAGCAGGATTGTCTGAATCTGTGGATTCCACAGACCCTGACGCCACCATGACTGTTGGAGCTGTTTGAGAAAAGCTCCTTGTGACATTGTGATAATACTAAACTTGTCCAGTTTTGTTAATATTTTAGTAGTGAAAAAAATGTTGAAATTTGTAAAACAAATGTGTTTGTGTAGTCATTTTTTTTGAGATCCATAAGTTTTTTATTTAAATGTTCATGGAGGTCTAATGCAGGTGTCTGGATGCAACCCACAGAGAACACGAGACGGGACCAGCCAGGGATAAATCTAGTTCTATTCATATACAGCAGTAACTTAAGGCTATGTGCCCATGTTGCGCTTTTTAAGCGTTTCCGTCACGTTTGTCCGCTGCGGAAACATTTATAAAAACGCTAACAAAACGCATCCCATGCAATCCTATGGGATTCCTCATTTGCTGTGCCAATACTGCGGATTTTTCAGCTGGAGAATCGCATAGCAGAAAAATCCGCAGCATGTTCATTAATTTTGCGGAATCGCGGCGATTCCGCCGCCATAGGATTGCATTGAAACGCTCACTTTACGCATGTGGCAAGTTCCGTTCCCAGGCGTGCTTTGCGAGAATTACCTCTGATGACGTAGCGGTCATGCGACCGTGACGTCACAAAAGTCATTCTCGCTAAACACGCCTGGGAACGGAACTTGCCGGCAGTGCCGCTGAGGACCGGGAACGCCGCTGAGATCGGGGACCACCAGGAGGTGAGTATATCCATATTTTTTATTTTTTTATTATTTTTAACATTCTATCTTTTACTACTGATGCGGCATAGGCAGCATCAATAGTAAAAAGTTGGTCACACTTGTCAAGCACTATGCTTGACAAGTGTGACCAACCTGTCAATCACTTTTCCAAGCGATGCTTCAAATCGCTTCGAAAAGCGCGAGCATTCTGCAAGCTAAAAATGCTTGCAAAACGCTTGTGTTTTGCGGGAAAATGCTTTTGAATTCCGCATGCATTTTATCAGCGGTGGGGAGTTCCGTAAATGCTGCAGACAATTCCACAGCATTTCTGCAACGTGGGCACATAGCCTTAGAGTGATTTAAAGTAACTCTACACATAAGTTTGGAAAATCAAAGAAAGTCTTTCACTAGAAAACATTAATGTTCTTTTCATAAAGGTAGTGCGCCCAGTTGTGGGAGTCACCACGCAAGTACTCTCTGAAGCTCAGGTCCTAGCAGGGGTCACCAAGTTTTCCCGCTAGGCCTCAAGTCTCTCTTTGAGGTAGTTTATTAACACGCGTTGGGCCTCCCATGCAACAACCGGCCCCTCCCAACCTGTTGTCCTAATCCCAGCCGACCCCAGTACCATAGGTTATAGCTGGAAGTGACGGCCCTGGTCACTCACGTTGCTCCTCCACAATTGCAGTCATGCCTCTCCTGTTGCAGTCTCCTCGCGTTTCTTCTTGGCTTGACCATCAGCGGAAGTCCATTAGGCTCGGGTGGAGTGGACTAGGCCTTGACTCTTGACAGGCATGTCAGGTCTCGGAGGCTTGACCAGTGTAGGGGTTCTACTGAAGGGAATCCGGAACATGCCAGGCAGTGATCAGCACCTTGGTGATGTAGACTTCCCGGTGAGGCCTGTAATGCTGGTCTCAACGACGTCAAGGAAGTCCTTCCTGTGGGTCACCTGATCAGGTCCAGCACACAAACTCGCTCCCCATGCAAGTCTCAAGCACAATTTGTTTCCACTTGATTTTGCCTGGCCAGCAAATGGCAGTCTTTCCTCCTTCATTTTCACATCCTGCAAGGGATCTTCAGGGATTTTGCTGCTCCTGGAAGCCGCAAGCGATCAGGAGATGTCCTGGAAGCCACATGTGGATATGTAGAGGCAAACTGGAAGTCTTAAAGGGGTTCTGGAGACCGCAGACAACTAGGTGATGTCTTGAAAACTGCCGGACACGCAGCAGAGGTCCTAGAAGACTGGGAAAAGGTAGCAGACAGATTTCCGGAGTGACTAGAAAGTCTGAATAGCATGGAAGTCACAGGAAAACAGGTGAAGTTTTGAAGACCACTGACATTTAGCAGGATTACTGGAAGCCGCAGACAAGCAACTCAGAGACTTGAAACCATAGGCAACTAGGAGACGGCCTGGAGCCTGTGAACAGGGACTGTGCACAGACAAACTCCAAGAGTTACTAGAAAGTCTTAATGCAATACCAAGACACAGGTGTGTGTCTTGGGAGACCTTATAAAAGCCTAGAAAATACTACACATTGGAACATGCGGAGCAACTTGCAAAGTCCGACTGGAAAATCTAACAGACTGGGTCAGGTACGTAACACTTTTTTTTGTCCCTTGAGCTAATGTTTTTATTGATACCATTTTGGGGTATACATGATATTGTGAATGCTTTTTACTGTATTTTTTTTGGTGTGGGAGGGAGAAATGCGGTGACCAAAAATCGAGTATTTTGATCTTTTTTTTCTATTCAGCATTTAACCCTTTTACCCCCAAGGGTGGTTTGCACGTTAATGACCGGGCCAATTTTTACAATTCTGACCACCGTCCCTTTATGAGGTTATAACTCTGGAACGCTTCCATGGATCCCAATGATTCTGACATTCTTTTCTCGTGACATATTGTACTTCATGTTAGTGGTAACATTTATTTGATATAACTTGCTTTTTATTTGTGGAAAAAACAGAAATTTGACGAAATTTTTGAAAATTTCGCAATTTTTCAACTTTGAATTTTCATGCCCATAAATCACAAAGATATGTCACACAAAATACTTAATAAGTAACATTTCCCACATGTCTACTTTACATCAGCACAATTTTGGAACCAAAATTTTTTCTTGTTACGAAGTTATAAGGGTTAAAAGTTAACCAGTGATTTCTTATTTTTACAACACCATTTTTTTGGGGGGACCACATCACATTTGAAGTCACTTTGAGGGGTCTATATGATAGAAAATACCCAAAAGTGATACCATTCTAAAAACTGCACCCCTCAAGGTGCTCAAAACCACATTCAAGAAGTTTATTAACCCTTCAGGTGCTTCACAGGAATTTTTTTAATGTTTTTAAAAAAATGAACATATAACTTTTTTCACAAAAAAAATTATTTCAGGTCCAATTTTTTTTATTTTCCCAAAAGTTATTGTGCAATTTGTCCTGAGTACCATGTTTATATCCATCTTTTTGATTGCGTGTTATTCCACTTTTTGTTCGGTGGTATGATGATAAAACAGTTTTTTTTTTGCCTTGTTTTTTCTTTTTTTTTTAAGGGGTTCACTAAAGGGGTTAACTAGTGGGACAGTTTTATAGGGCGGGTCGTTACGGACGCGGTGATACTAAATATGTGTACTTTTATTGTTTTTTAAATTATTTACATAAAGAAATGAATTTATTGGGGAATATTTTTGTTTTTATTATTTTTACATATGTTAATTTTTTTTTTTACTTTTTTACTTTGTCCCAGGGTGGGACATCACTGTATAATATCACTGGTCTGACAGTTTGCACAGCACTCTGTCAGACCAGCGATCTGACAGGCAGTGCAGGAGGCTTCTCAGCGTCTGCTCTCAGCAGGCACTGAGGAAGCCACCACCCTGCATGACCCGGAAGGACCCCGCAGCCATCTTGGATCCTGGGTCCTGCAGGGAAGAGGCCCTCGGAACAGCGCAATCATATTGTGCTGTTCTGAGGGTCTCAGTGGAGCACGCAGGGAGCCCCCTCCCTGCACGATGCTTCCCTGTGCCCGAGGTACACTGTGATCATGTTTGATCGCAGTGTGCCAGGGGTTAATGTCCCGGGAGCTGTCCTTGACCGCTCATGGCACATAGTGCCGGGTGTCAGCTGTAATCCCAGGTAAGCCCAGGTAACATGAACGGGATAGTACGTCTGATGTCAGAAAGGGGTTAATATATGGTTTAAATAATTTTATACTTTGTCAATTTGAACTTTTTCTTTGGGCATGATCATACCGTCTGACTGGGATATCTGGAAGAATGATTGTCCGGAGAACAAACGGTGAGTGCTACCATGAGTCGTGTCATGCCAAAAGAAAATTGCCATGAATAAAGAATGGTATCTAGACATCCTCCAAAAGCAACTTCTCCAACGATCCTGGAGCAATAGGGTGATGAACATTGTTTTTTTTACAGAGTGTCGGAGCATCATGACACAAGGCAAAAGTGATAAGTAAGTGGTTCCGTGATTAAAACATTTAAATTTTAGGTCCATGAATCTCAATATTTTTAAGAAATTGTGATCAATCCTCAAAAAAGTGAATGGGCAAGCAAACAAACAAAAAGAAATTATAATGAACTCCAAGCACTGGTCAGACAATAATGGGCTGTCAGGATTTGGTCCAGAAGCCGATATCCAGCTGCCAGGGTGAAGTGGAGAGGTTTTGAAAAATTAGGGTATGTGCAGACGATTCGGAAGTGGCAGCGCTTCTGACACATTCTATGGATGACACTGACATGCTGCAGTCTGGAGAGACACACCGCATGTCAGTCTCCACGGATGATCTGCAGGCATCTGTGGACACATAGTGGGCATGGTCTTGAAATCCCATCCACTATGCTGTAACATCTGGACGCCGCAGGTTGGATGCTGCACAAGTATGCAACGTCCATCTCGCAACGTTTACTGATCGTCTGCTCATACCCTTAGGGTCAAAGCTGTAAATATTTAGTCCTAGTATAAACTTGATGTATTTGTTAATACAAGTTTAAAAACGTATTAACTGCTTATAATTGTACTTTAGTAACCATAGAAACATCTGAAATTAAAATTGACATGCCTCCAAACTTTTGGACACAGCTGTACACAGCTGGCATGAATCCAGATGGCTAGCATGAGTCAGGCTCAGCTTCTGAGCCGGTTTCATACTCCCCATACTGTCCTATAACAAAAATGTACACTGTAGACAGGGCCGGATTAACGTAGGGGCTGATGGAGCTGCAGCTCCAGGCCCCTTGTTAGAGATAGGCCCATCCGCGGCCCAGCCAGCCGCTTGTTATCTAGTGGCTCTCTGCTCTCCTCCCTTCCCTGTGCTGATGACGTCAGCCTGGTGGTGGAGGGGTGGCGAGGAACCAGGAGAGACTGTGTGCTGGAGGGGGAGAGAGGAAAGCTGCCGCTGAAAGTACTGTAGGAGAGGAGTCGGCAGCAGCACAGTGTTATCTCATTCACCCAATACAGAAGCAGGATGTAAATGAAGGCAGAACATGTGACCACAGAGCAGCCAGTCACAGCTCACCTTTCACTTGTCCTCATACATGCACTGTCTTCTTACAGCTTTGCCTATTGGCATCCTGCCCTGTGTTCAGTGTGTTGTAGTGACGGTCCCTGTCTGGAGGAGAGAGTTAGAGACAGGCAGGCAGAGGTGTGTGTGCTGTTACAAGAATCCCAGCCATATTAGGCCTCTTTCACATTTCCGGCGGGCGCCTGGCTGCGCCCCCGGCATTTTGCTGCAGCGCCGCATCTGAAAATCTGATGCGCCGCATGCGGCTTTTTTCGCATTGACATGCATTAGCGCCGGATGGCGCCGCATGTCAATGCGTTGCATGCGGTTTTGTCCAGATGCGGCGCAAATGTACATTGCGGCGTCCGGAAAAAACGCTGCATGTAACATTTTTTGTTTTTGCCGGATGGTTTCTTATCTCTCCAAGCATCAGAAACCATCCGGCAAAAAACCGCATTTTGGCCGCCGGAAGTGTGAAAGGTTTTCACATGCGGCGCTGCGGCAAAATGCGGGGGCGCCGCCAGGCGCCCGCCGGAAATGTGAAGGAGGCCTTACAGTGAAAGCAGATGGAGAATCCTGAAGTCTCTGCACAGGTTTGTGTTGTAAAGTGTGTGGTTTCTGACAAATTCCATCAGTAGCATTGAATGGCCCATAGTAATATAGGGCAGCATTGAGAAGCCCATTCTAGTATATAGCGCAGCATTGAATGGCCCATAGTAATATAGGGCAGCATTGAGAAGCCCATTCTAGTATATAGCGCAGCATTGAATGGCCCATAGTAATATAGGGCAGCATTGAGAGGCCCTCTCAATGCTGCGCTATATATACTATGGGCCATTCGATGCTGCGCTATATGGGCCTCTCAATGCTGCATTATATATACTATGGGCCATTCAATGCTGTGCAACTATGGGCCATTCAATGCTGCGCTATATATACTATGGGCCATTCAATGCTGCGCTATATATACTATGGGCCATTCGATGCTGCGCTATATGGGCCTCTCAATGCTGCATTATATATACTATGGGCCATTCAATGCTGCGCTATATACTAGAATGGGCCTCTCAATGCTGCGCTATATATACTATGGGCCATTCAATGCTGCACTATATACTAGAATGGGCCTCTCAATGCTGCCCTATATATACTATGGGCCATGCAATGCTGCGCTATATGGGCCTCTCAATTCTTGCATTATATATACTATGGGCCATTCAATGTGCTGGCCTGCTATTATATACTATGGGCCTCATGTGCAATATGGCATTGCGCTATATGGGCCTCTCAATGCTGCATTATATATACTATGGGCCATTCAATGCTGCGCATATACTATGGCCTGCTGCTGCCTATATTACTATGGCTCTGCTGCCTATATGGGCCTCTCAATGCTGCATTAATATCTATGGCCATTATGCTGCGAATGGGCCATCATGCCATATAATGGCCTCTGCGCTATAGGCTCATGCTCTATTTATGGGCCATTCAATGCTGCGCTATATATACATGATGCAGGCCATGGGCATCAATGCTGCGCTATATGGGCCTCTCAATGCTGCATTATATATACTATGGGCCATTCAATGCTGCGCAACTATGGGCCATTCAATGCTGCGCTATATATACTATGGGCCATTCAATGCTGCGCTATATGGGCCTCTCAATGCTGCATTATATATACTATGGGCCATTCAATGCTGCGCAACTATAGGCCATTCAATGCTGCGCTATATATACTATGGGCCATGCAATGCTGCGCTATATATACTATGGGCCATGCAATGCTGCGCTATATGGGCCTCTCAATGCTGCATTATATATACTATGGGCCATTCAATGCTGCGCTATATATACTATGGGCCATGCAATGCTGCGCTATATATACTATGGGCCATGCAATGCTGCGCTATATGGGCCTCTCAATGCTGCATTATATATATTATGGGCCATTCAATGCTGCGCAACTATGGGCCATTCAATGCTGCGCTATATATACTATGGGCCATGCAATGCTGCGCTATATGGGCCTCTCAATGCTGCATTATATATATTATGGGCCATTCAATGCTGCGCAACTATGGGCCATTCAATGCTGCGCTATATATACTATGGGCCATGCAATGCTGCGCTATATACTAGAATAGGCCTCTCAATGCTGCCCTATATATACTATGGGCCATGCAATGCTGCGCTATATGGGCCTCTCAATGCTGCATTATATATACTATGGGCCATTCAATGCTGCGCTATATATACTATGGGCCATGCAATGCTGCGCTATATGGGCCTCTCAATGCTGCATTATATATATATATGGGCCATTCAATGCTGCGCAACTATGGGCCATTCAATGCTGCGCAACTATGGGTCATTCAATGCTGCGCTATATATACTATGGGCCATGCAATGCTGCGCTATGATGGGCCATGGCTCAATGCTGCATTATATATATTATGGGCCATTCAATGCTGGCAACTATGGGCCATTCAATGCTGCGCAACTATGGGTCATTCAATGCTGCGCTATATATACTATGGGCCATGCAATGCTGCGCTATATGGGCCTCTCAATGCTGCATTATATATACTATGGGCCATTCAATGCTGTGCAACTATGGGCCATGCAATGCTGCGCTATATATACTATGGGCCATTCAATGCTGCGCTATATATACTATGGGCCATGCAATGCTGCGCTATATGGGCCTCTCAATGCTGCATTATATATACTATGGGCCATTCAATGCTGCGCAACTATGGGCCATGCAATGCTGCGCTATATATATATGGCTGCATGCGCGTATTACTTGGCGCATGTGCGCAATGGCTTCATGCTGCATTATATATACTATGGGCCATTCAATGCTGCGCACTATGGCATCAATGCTGCGCTATTGCTCTCAATGCTGCATTATATATACTATGGGCCATTCAATGCTGTGCAACTATGGGCCATGCAATGCTGCGCTATATATACTATGGGCCATTCAATGCTGCGCTATATATATGTCTCGACCACGCACCACAATTGTGGGTTTCCAGGGATATGGGGTACTCGGAGCCGAGCCTGTAGATTTCTATGGGGAATGTCACTGGTAGCGTGGCTCGGTCCGTGTCCCTGGCGGTCAGGCGTTAAAGGGGGATTTATTTACAGGGGATGTAGTAGATAACAGTTCGTGACGCCACCTGTGGTTGTCTGATCACTAAGACCAGCGCTGCAGTAGATCTCTGAGGGGATGTTGTGGCAGCTAGATAACGGGTCCCCCACAGGTGGGACTGGTCCCTCAAAGTCTATGGTATTAATGATGTAGGGTGCAGATAAATGAATCAGTCTCACACCATCCAGCGTCTTTCCATACCTTTTACTTGTCAGATGTTTAGGCAGGTCCCGGGGAGCTGGTAGGGGTGGAGAATGTGCTTCGAGATAACAGCTGAACAGGTTAGAGGCCTCCTTTACTTCCAATATGATGAGTCCAACTAGCATAGAGCTAAGTTAACTCCGAATACTCCAGCTAACTCCATAGCTGTACTGCCCGGTCAGCATTGTGGTCGGAGCCTTCCAAGTGATGGAACTAGGTTCTTGCTTTTGTCGTGCACTGACTCAAAGTCCCTATTCCACCTGACCCCTGTTACGTACCGACACTCCAAGGGCTGCTTTCTGCGACCTAAGGTCCAGTAAGACTCTGGTTTTCCTGTCACTACGCCTGAAGCTGTAGCGACACTTCGGTCCCCAGTGACCGGTAAACAGTGCAGGTATCCTATACCTAAGGCACTTCTCTGTTTCTTCCCACTGTGCCCTTCGCCCTGTTCGCGCTTTTAACATAAGCACTCCACACTTCCTAAGGTAATACAAGTTAGTCCTTTCTTGCTTCTTCCTTGGAGCTCGCTGACAGATTCTCAGTATTCTCCTAGTTCAGGAGCACGTCGACTGAACTTCACTGTCCTTGGGACAGGCGACTGAAGTTTCTGCTGCAAACTTCCCTTTCTCCAAAGCTGTCTCCGTCTGTCTGACTTTAGCTCACACAGAGCTCTGACAGGAAATGCAATCTGATCTCCTCTCCTCCCTCACAGACTGACTACTCTGTCCGAAGACAGGAAACTGAATCAACTCTGCTGTATGTCACTACCTTATATACCCTATGGGTGTGTCCAAGTGTGTGATGGAGTGAATGGATATCGAGCATTAAACTGTTACCTCTCCGCACATCCTCCAGGGTACTGTGTGCCTTACACACCAGGGCTACACATTCCCCCTTGGTAAAATACAGCACTCCCGGGCTGTGAAATATAAGAAGGAAGACATTTTGTTTTGCATTAACAATAAACATTACAACTCTTCCCATCCGGGAGGTGAGGATTCTTAAAACGTTGCATTTTGTACAGTAGGAAAATACAAAAGTATCAAAACATCAAGACACTCAATAAATATTCACATTAATACTTGACTTTATTCTCTTTTTGGAGGACCCGCACCAAAAACCTCCCACGTAGGTCCTGGGTGGGCTGCAGGACTTTATTGCAGACCTCTCTCTGAGCCCCACCATACGGGTTTTTCTTCTGAGGTAGTTGTATAATAGTGGCTTCGTGTAAAACCAATATAATGCACCGAAGCGCAACTATGTACAAAGATAAGTTCTGGGCTGGCACAGTCCTCAGCCTCTCAGTCCATGGCATAATAAAAGACACATATTGGTAACTTCTGAAACTCACATTATACTTCTCACAGTATTTACCCAACCAGGGTATTCTATATGTAAAACTATGCAATCAACATATTACTTTTTAATTTCTCAAAATTCTTCAACTTTTCAAAATTCCTTTTACCCAGCCGGTATATATTTTACTCAATATATATAAAACTATATAAACACTATACATAGCAATAAAGTGCAAAACAGCAATTATCTCTTTTATCAAAACTTTTTACATCTTCTTAGTTGCGGTAAACCCCTGTCTGGGTCCTACCGGTCTTCACATTTTCTTGCAGACTTCAATGACATTTTCCACCCCGGGGGCTGGAACAATGCGATGCTCCTTAGAGCACATGACAAACAGGTCGTGACCTGCTATCAGGGTTTGGGTCGCTACAGTCCTTGTGCGAACCACTGGGGTCGCAACGGGTACCTCGTCATTACAAGATACTGATGGCATCGCTGCTGGTGCCGCCACGTCCGGCGGTATAATTTGTGATTTGAACGGGGTCGCGGGTTGCGATTTGGTGCGAGGCACTGGCAGGGCAGAATATGCCGGGGGCGCTTCAAACTGCAATGGACATTCAGGGGGCGATGCCGGGGCACGGCCTGGTGCAGCGGAAGCTCGGGACAGTGACGCGCTGGCAATGGTGACGTTACCTGCGTCAGGGACGGGGTCACGGACGATTGTGACATTAAGGGCATACCATCCCTTCATACCCCAGTGCCGTGTGTAGGTGACTATGTCCCCATTAACCAGGTCCCTTCCCGGATGGCCTTGTGGTAGGTGGGATTCTACATCGCGTCGGCTCACAAATACCCCTGGGTAAAGTCCCGGTTCCCGGATAAAACCCCAGCCCTTGCGGAACTGGAATTCGGTGACGCACCCCTGACATCGTGGTTCCCTCCGGGTACCTTTATCGCGGCGAACGGTCTCCTTGTCCGCGATGAGCTCTGCATGCTGCCGCTGTCGGTTACGCTGAGCCTCCTGTTCTTCCTCCTGTCGGCGTTGCTGTTCCTCCTGACGTTGCTGCCACGCACTTTCCCATTTTACGGCATATGCGACGTCATCAAGACGCTCCATCGCGTCCCAGTCGACCTCCGGCAGCGACGGAACAATCATCTGCTGCGGCCTCCTGGCCGGGCGGGCGTTCCGGAATGGCCAGGACCTCCTCAACCTCCTTCGCCTCCACCGCTCCATCGGTGGGATCAGGGTCGGTACTTTTGGGGGTAGCCTCCGGTTGCTCCTTAGCCTTGGGCAGCAGAAATTTGGGCAATTCAAATGGCGGAGGGTCGTCGAAGGGAGAGAACACCGCGTCCCACAGCCGCCGCTGTATCTGGTTACGCCGGCGTTTCTCAATCTCCTCCACGCCAGGTCGTTGCAGGATCATTTTCTTTAACCTTGCGTTTTCTTCTCCAATCTCCAGCAAGGCTTGCTGCAGGTGCCGGACCACAGATGGCTCCGGTTCTAGTGGCAGCTTGGCTGGGGAACGGGGCCTGCCTTCCACCGCTTCCCTGCTCGGCTGCACACGTCCTGCCTCCATCATACTCCAAGTCCGTCCCTGGTACTTTTCCAGAACAGTCTGGTCTCTTCCGTGGAGGCGGGGTTTGCGTCTCCTCCTCTTCGCAGGGAAGGTGAAGAGGAGGCGGATCTCTTTTGCTGTAGGGCAGGATCGCATATTGTAATAACACTTGGAGAGGGCGGCCATTTCTTTCGCGCCACAGGGGGGTACACGCCCACGAAGGCACGCCCACCTTCTTCTCCAGCGCCTTAGGGCGCGAATATGGCGGCAAAGATGGCGGTATTTGGCGCCAAAAGTAACATACAGCAAACAGTTCAATCTAGGCACACAGGGCTTACAATCTTGTAAGTTTCGTATCCTGTTCGTGACGCCAAGTTTTATGTCTCGACCATGCACCACAATTGTGGGTTTCCAGGGATATGGGGTACTCGGAGCCGAGCCTGTAGATTTCTATGGGGAATGTCACTGGTAGCGTGGCTCGGTCCGTGTCCCTGGCGGTCAGGCGTTAAAGGGGGATTTATTTACAGGGGATGTAGTAGATAACAGTTCGTGACGCCACCTGTGGTTGTCTGATCACTAAGACCAGCGCTGCAGTAGATCTCTGAGGGGATGTTGTGGCAGCTAGATAACGGGTCCCCCACAGGTGGGACTGGTCCCTCAAAGTCTATGGTATTAATGATGTAGGGTGCAGATAAATGAATCAGTCTCACACCATCCAGCGTCTTTCCATACCTTTTACTTGTCAGATGTTTAGGCAGGTCCCGGGGAGCTGGTAGGGGTGGAGAATGTGCTTCGAGATAACAGCTGAACAGGTTAGAGGCCTCCTTTACTTCCAATATGATGAGTCCAACTAGCATAGAGCTAAGTTAACTCCGAATACTCCAGCTAACTCCATAGCTGTACTGCCCGGTCAGCATTGTGGTCGGAGCCTTCCAAGTGATGGAACTAGGTTCTTGCTTTTGTCGTGCACTGACTCAAAGTCCCTATTCCACCTGACCCCTGTTACGTACCGACACTCCAAGGGCTGCTTTCTGCGACCTAAGGTCCAGTAAGACTCTGGTTTTCCTGTCACTACGCCTGAAGCTGTAGCGACACTTCGGTCCCCAGTGACCGGTAAACAGTGCAGGTATCCTATACCTAAGGCACTTCTCTGTTTCTTCCCACTGTGCCCTTCACCCTGTTCGCGCTTTTAACATAAGCACTCCACACTTCCTAAGGTAATACAAGTTAGTCCTTTCTTGCTTCTTCCTTGGAGCTCGCTGACAGATTCTCAGTATTCTCCTAGTTCAGGAGCACGTCGACTGAACTTCACTGTCCTTGGGACAGGCGACTGAAGTTTCTGCTGCAAACTTCCCTTTCTCCAAAGCTGTCTCCGTCTGTCTGACTTTAGCTCACACAGAGCTCTGACAGGAAATGCAATCTGATCTCCTCTCCTCCCTCACAGACTGACTACTCTGTCCGAAGACAGGAAACTGAATCAACTCTGCTGTATGTCACTACCTTATATACCCTATGGGTGTGTCCAAGTGTGTGATGGAGTGAATGGATATCGAGCATTAAACTGTTACCTCTCCGCACATCCTCCAGGGTACTGTGTGCCTTACACACCAGGGCTACACATATACTATGGGCCATGCAATGCTGCGCTATATGGGCCTCTCAATGCTGCATTATATATACTATGGGCCATTCAATGCTGTGCAACTATGGGCCATGCAATGCTGCGCTATATATACTATGGGCCATGCAATGCTGCGCTATATATACTATGGGCCATGCAATGCTGCGCTATATGGGCCTCTCAATGCTGCATTATATATACTATGGGCCATTCAATGCTGCGCAACTATGGGCCATTCAATGCTGCGCTATATATACTATGGGCCATTCAATGCTGCACTATATGGGCCTCTCAATGCTGCATTATATATATTATGGGCCATTCAATGCTGCGCAACTATGGGCCATTCAATGCTGCGCTATATATACTATGGGCCATGCAATGCTGCGCTATATGGGCCTCTCAATGCTGCATTATATATACTATGGGCCATTCTATGCTGCGCAACTATGGGCCATTCAATGCTGCGCTATATATACTATGGGCCATTCAATGCTGCGCTATATGGGCCTCTCAATGCTGCATTATATATACTATGGGCCATTCAATGCTGCGCTATATATACTATGGGCCATTCAATGCTGCGCTATATGGGCCTCTCAATGCTGCATTATATATACTATGGGCCATTCTATGCTGCGCTATATATACTATGGGCCATTCAATGCTGCGCTATATACTAGAATGGGCCTCTCAATGTTGCCCTATATTACTATGGGCCATTCAATGCTGCGCTATATATACTATGGGCCATTCAATGCTGCGCTATATGGGCCTCTCAATGCTGCATTATATATATTATGGGCCATTCAATGCTGCGCAACTATGGGCCATTCAATGCTGCGCTATATATACTATGGGCCATGCAATGCTGCGCTATATGGGCCTCTCAATGCTGCATTATATATACTATGGGCCACTCAATGCTGTGCAACTATGGGCCATGCAATGCTGCGCTATATATACTATGGGCCATTCAATGCTGCGCTATATATACTATGGGCCATGCAATGCTGCGCTATATATACTATGGGCCATTCAATGCTGCATTATATATACTATGGGCCATGCAATGCTGCGCTATAATGGGCCTCTCAATGCTGCATTATATATACTATGGGCCATTCAATGCTGTGCAACTATGGGCCATGCAATGCTGCGCTATATATACTATGGGCCATGCAATGCTACGCTATATATACTATGGGCCATGCAATGCTGCGCTATATGGGCCTCTCAATGCTGCATTATATATACTATGGGCCATTCAATGCTGCGCAACTATGGGCCATTCAATGCTGCGCTATATATACTATGGGCCATTCAATGCTGCGCTATATGGGCCTCTCAATGCTGCATTACATATATTATGGGCCATTCAATGCTGCGCAACTATGGCTATTCAATGCTGCGCTATATATACTATGGGCCATGCAATGCTGCGCTATATGGGCCTCTCAATGCTGCATTATATATACTATGGGCCATTCAATGCTGCGCTATATATACTATGGGCCATTCAATGCTGCGCTATATGGGCCTCTCAATGCTGCATTATATATATTATGGGCCATTCAATGCTGCGCAACTATGGGCCATTCAATGCTGCGCTATATATACTATGGGCCATTCAATGCTGCGCTATATGGGCCTCTCAATGCTGCATTATATATACTATGGGCCATTCAATGCTGCGCTATATATACTATGGACCATTCAATGCTGTGCTATATGGGCCTCTCAATGCTGCATTATATATACTATGGGCCATTCAATGCTGCGCTATATATACTATGGGCCATTCAATGCTGCGCTATATGGGCCTCTCAATGCTGCATTATATATACTATGGGCCATTCAATGCTGCGCTATATACTAGAATGGGCCTCTCAATGTTGCCCTATATTACTATGGGCCATTCAATGCTGCGCTATATATACTATGGGCCATTCAATGCTGCGCTATATGGGCCTCTCAATGCTGCATTATATATATTATGGGCCATTCAATGCTGCGCAACTATGGGCCATTCAATGCTGCGCTATATATACTATGGGCCATTCAATGCTGCGCTATATATACTATGGGCCATTCAATGCTGCGCTATATGGGCCTCTCAATGCTGCATTATATATACTATGGGCCATTCTATGCTGCGCTATATGGGCCTCTCAATGCTGCATTATATATACTATGGGCCATTCAATGCTGCGCTATATATACTATGGGCCATTCAATGCTGCGCTATATACTAGAATGGGCCTCTCAATGTGCCCTATATTACTATGGGCCATTCAATGCTGCGCTATATACTAGAATGGGCCTCTCAATGTTGCCCTATATTACTATGGGCCATTCAATGCTGCGCTATATACTATGGGCCTTCAATGTGCCTATATGGGCCTCTCAATGCTGCTATATATATATGGGCCTTCAATGCTGCCTATTTTACTATGGGCCATTCAATGCTGCGCTATATATACTATGGGCCATTCAATGCTGCGCTATATGGGCCATTCAATGCTGCATTATATATATTATGGGCCATTCAATGCTGCGCATATATGGGCCATTCAATGCTGCGCTATATATACTATGGGCCATTCAATGCTGCGCTATATACTATGGGCCATTCAATGCTGCTATATATACTATGGGCCATTCAATGCTGCGCATATATGGGCCATTCAATGCTGCATTATATATACTATGGGCCATTCAATGCTGCGCTATATATACTATGGGCCATTCAATGCTGCGCTATATGGGCCTTCAATGCTGCTATATTATTATGGGCCATTCAATGCTGCTTATACTATGGGCCTCTCAATGCTGCCTATATATACTATGGGCCATTCAATGCTGCGTATATATACTATGGGCCATTCAATGCTGCGCAATATGGGCCTCTCAATGCTGCTATATATATTATGGGCCATTCAATGCTGCGCTATATATACTATGGGCCATTCAATGCTGCGCTATATATACTTGGGCCATTCAATGCTGCATTATATATATTATGGGCCATTCAATGCTGCGCAACTATGGGCCATTCAATGCTGCGCTATATATACTATGGGCCATTCAATGCTGCGCTATTTATGGGCCATCTCAATGCTGCTATATATATTATGGGCCATTCAATGCTGCGCTATATGGGCCTCTCAATGCTGCATTATATATACTATGGGCCATTCTATGCTGCGCTATATATACTATGGGCCTCTCAATGCTGCGCTATATATTAGAATGGGCCTCTCAATGTTGCCCTATATTACTATGGGAGATTCAATGCTGCACCATATACTAGAATGGGCCAGGAGCGTTTAAATGCCCTCTCTCTGTTATGTATTGAAAATAGATTGCTGAATGAGCTTAATCTTGATTCTACAATTGAGGAATTTGCAAGCATAACATAACAGACTTTCTATATCCACTGTATTTATATTAGGCATGTATCATATATTTACTTTGTTTATATCTTTTACGTTACATTTTGGCCTTTGTGAATTGCCGTGTTGGGACCCACCCCGTGCCCCGCCCCTTCAGCTCCAGGCCCATCATGTTCTTAATCCGACCCTGACCGTAGATCATTGAGAGGTTAAAGGAAGGATGATATCATGCATCGTCAGATATCATGTTTTGATTTTAAGCACATTCTCCAGGTAATAGTGCAACCAATATTGGAAATATAAAGGGGTTAGTCCTTATTAGCAGAAGAGGTCTGCTCCACTCTTGTCCATTGCAGCCCAGCCTATACTTGAATGGGAGTAAGTGCAATACCAGCTGCAGCCCATAGATAAGACTGACACTGTTTCTTGGGCACAAAATGACCACGAGAGCGTTGATATTGGGATTGCTGGAAAAAGTATATGTAAATATTAAAACTAAATATTCCCTCTATCTCCATAGATAAAGTTGATCATTATGTAGAAGTATATGGCAGTAGAGGACTATAAGCTGACAGCTGTGTTTATTTTCTGCTGGTGAGAGTGTAGCACGTGACACTATGACAGTCTTTATTAGTGCTGCACAGCTGAGTGGTTCCGAATTATCTAACGATCGAGATATATTCTATGTACACAAGCTCTAGTCCTCCAATGGCTTATGAGAATGTAGAAGAGTCAAATACATTTATCACTCATACATTTGCAGTGTTTGGGAGTGACTCAGGGTGACGAGCCTTGAAGAAATATCACGTCTGTTAGTCCGAGTAAAGTTCACAATGCACAAGGGAGTTACAACAACCCAAGGTGCGTGCAAAGGCATTGTCCTTACAAACGTATAGGCTGTACAGCAATCATAGAGGGTGCTTGGGGGGCTTGAAAGAGAAAATCATCCAAAACTAGATTTATATTTGGACTTTGAAGAAGGCTTTTTATTATTCATCTTAAGTTAGATGGTAATCACACAAAATCACTACATTCTTCTTATCCAGAGGTGAATCTAACCAGGTTATCCCTAAAACCATCTAATCCCAGAAACTCAGCAGACCATGACAGTATACCAGTGTGTGAGGAGTGTGATGACATGTTGGGCATTCTGGAAGAGGAAGAACGGCTATTCTTGGAAATTCTCATGTTGATAACTTGACCAAGACATAGGAATGAAATTACAAAGTTGTTTTCTGCAAAAATAACTTGTGGAAAACTCACATGTTTAGTTCTAGACAAGTAAACCTCAGAAAAATAAAGCTTACCTCTAAATATCTAAAAATTAGAAAGCACAATAAACAAATATTAAGAAAAAAGTGACAATATTTTCATAAATATCTTATGTAATTACCACACCACTTAGTATTTAAAGGGCTTGATGGGTAAAAATGAGTTATCACCAAGCCCTATAGGGATTTAATATATAGGCGGCGCGCATGCTCAACCTCCATTCTGTTGATTCCTTGTGGGGCTATAAAGCACTGCGCTCGGCTTTTCCTGCAGTTCCAAAGAGTAGAAATGGAGGTCGGGCATGCACCCTCTTGCTTCATTGGGTACCTGCAGATGGATCTCCACGGATCAATAAGTTATAACCTAACATGGATAGGTGATAACTTATTTTCACAGGACAACACCTTTAACCTCTTACCAACATATGACATACTGGTATGTCATATGTCTGATCCACTTCTTCCCTGAGACTCAGAAGCTGAGCCTGCATTAGTCCCGGCTTATGATGTCTGTGTTCTCATCTCCCTTTAAGTGTATGTACTATTTATGTCTTTTTCATGCGGCTCAACTACCTGAAAATGCGCTTAAAAATGTTAAAGAGAATGAGCATATACAATAAAGTGAACATATCATATGCATTGCACTGTAAAAAAGACTTGAGGTGCATATGTTCAGGTTTTTAGCCTTTTGAGCTTCTTTTACCCGTATCACGTTTGTAAAGACATAAAGTTGCATGGGCAAGCAGACTGAAGAATGGCACTCACCAGGTAAAATTCAAGGCTTTATTCACTCATGTGCAGGGGGAGAGAAGAGCGGGAGCTGCGGAGCAGGAGTGACGACGATCGTTTTGCGCACACTGTGCTTCCACAGGCACATGAGTGAATAAAGCCTTGAATTTTACCCGGTGAGTGCCATTCTTCTGTCTGAATACCCATGCTACAATTGGATGTTTTTTTCTATGGATGTGCACCCGTGGGTATTGGATATATGAGCCGGCTGCAGCTCCTGCGGTGCATCCCTCAGTGATACTGGTGGTGTTAGCGGTGCTGATCGCTTTCTTCTGTGATTTTTTTTAAAGACATAAAGTTGTTAAAAGAAATGGCCTGACCATTATTAAAGAGGCTTACACTTGGAAGTCGCTCATTATTTTCTACATAGAAGGTAAAATAACAATGTCAGCCAAAGCTGCAACAAAAGGCAACCGAAAAGATGGCAAAAAATTGCTTAAGGAAAAACACCACCGGCGTTTTCAGAAAGTGCCTTCTGTTCGCAAATTTCAGCAGGTATGTCAGCGTGTAAAAGATGTTGTGTATAGAAACCCTAACAGCAACGAGCGGAGCTGATCTCAGCTTCCTGCTAACTCCTTAAATAATCCTTTCAATCTACAGTATGACCTTCATAAGAGACTGTGATCTTATACTGTATACTGCAATTCTGTGGTATTGCTGTATATTATAAGTGATCAGACAATTGCAGGTTTACGTCCCCTAAGGGGACTACAAAATACAGTTAAAAACTATAAAAAAAAGTTTTCAAAATATTACAAATTTTGAAATTTTTTTTATCTCTATGTCCATAAAAGTATGATCTAAAAAAATATAAAATGAATTTAAATGATTGGTAAATGGAGTAACGAGTAAAAAATTTAAACAACAAAATTGCATATTTTTGGTTGCCGAAGCACTGCAAAAAATGCAGAAAGAGAATATTATACAGTGGGTGAAATAAGCATTGATCACGTCACCACCAATTTTCTAAGTAAATACATGAAATTCTCATCAGATGCCGGTAACAAACCATCCACTCCACACAGGCAAAAAAATCAAACCATAGATGTCCATAAATTAAGTTATGTGTAATATTGAGAAATAACACGGAAAAAGTATTGAACACATGAAGAAAGAGAGGTGCAAAAAGCCATGGAAAGAAAGAAATGACACGGAAAAACTATTGAATGAACACTCTTAATGAAATTTATTTAATACTTTTCACAAAAGCCTTTGTTGGTGACAGCTTCAAGATGCCTCCTGTATGTGACGCGCACACACTACCAGGGTTATGGGGTACTCGGCACCGAGCCCATGGAAGTCTATGGGGAATGTCACTGGCAGCTGAGCTCGGTCCGTGGCCCTGGGCGGTCATCCAATGTGGGATATTTACAGGGGATGATGGGATGTTTATATGGTTTGTTGTGACGCCACTTGTAGTATCTGGTCAGGGGGAACCAGCGCTGCTCTGTACATACTCTGGAAGGGATGGTATTGGCAGCTAGATGGTGGGTCTTCTACAAGTAAGACAGTGTCCTTCCAGGGTAGATAGGAATATGTGGTTGCAGGACAGATGGGGATCCCTCCGCCATGGA
Organism: Oophaga sylvatica; assembly: GCA_033576555.1. NCBI lineage: Eukaryota > Metazoa > Chordata > Amphibia > Anura > Dendrobatidae > Oophaga > Oophaga sylvatica. The sequence continues at coordinate 79,579,612 of JARQOD010000002.1, read as the reverse complement.
CAATAAGGGAGACACACACAGAAGTCAGTTTGGTACCTTTACTGTAGAAATGGCAGGTACTCCCCGGAGCACGGCAGGGCGAAGGATGCACATCCGGACTCCTCCACTGATAGGTATATGGCCTCCTGTCCTCTGTCGTTGTATAGTCAAGTCCTGACCTGCGTGTAGCTAGGTCTAACTTAGTCTCTGTCCTGTACCTGGCTGACTTGGTGGTGGACCTTCTATCTGGCAGAACAGGGTCTTTTTCTATGGCTGATCAGGCAGACTCTGTTCTCCCTGATCCTGTTACGTGTCAACACTGTGGTACTCCTGGGACTTGTAGTCCTCCAGGAACTCTGGGGTTCTCCCAATAGGTCGTGGAGATCCTTATAGGCTCGGAACCCGGCATCCGGTACTCGTTGCTGAGGGGAGCTATTAATGCTCACTGATAGAGTTGAGCGATACTTTCCGATATCCAAAAGTATCGGAATCGGAATGGTATCGCCGATACCAAAAAATATTGGCGATACCCAATACCGATACCGGAAGTCCAATGTAAGTCTATGGGAACAAAATATCGAAATTAAAAAAACCCCATTCTTGCCTTGTAGGTTAATTGTACATGAAGGAAAACAACAAAGAGTAATGTAGAATGTATTGGGGGAGGTTGAGGAGACATTAAAAGCATAGATGTTTAACCCAATCCAATGGAATAGCATTAATTTTTTTTTTTTAGGAAATACGTTCGGATTGACGAAGAAATTGATAATGTTGTTAACCTTTTTTCTATTTTGGCAAATATGTATGTTTCACAACTTACATGCTCTTCACCTTTTTAACTTTTGCCACACTTTCTCCTTCATAATCTTCAGCAGCATCATCTTTGTCATCAAATTATTCTTCATCTTCACCTTCTTTATCTTCTTCTAAAACTTCTTGATTTTCATCTTTTTGTTAACATTACTCATATTGTTCTTTTTAAACTATTATTCTTCTTCATATTATAGTCCTTCATCTTCTTCATCATATTCTTATTTGTGACATAGATTCCTGTACTTGTAATCTGTAAAAGTATGATTTTTTCATCGTTCCGTTCTTGCTGCCACAAAAGATTTAAATTACAACAGTATTTGTCCGTGTTCAGTTTAGCCTGCAGCATCAGGCATTTACCAGGGGCACCACGAGGAGGAATGGACTCACCCCCATACACTGCTTAGTCTTCTTCTGCTTATAATTTAGAGCATATATTTTGCTCTTCATTTTGGTCTTATACTTCATGTTCTTCTGCTTTTAGATCTTCGGCTTATTGTTCTTGTGTCTCTTGTTCTGTATCTTGTATTTGTAGCACAACCTTGTACCAGCTGATGTTACGGGACACGGTTACTAAGCAGGAGGTACCTGTGCTCAAAGCACTACCAAGGACCAGCAGACGTTGCTGGAACTCGGATACCGAGATGGAGGCACCTAGGCCAAAGGCACTGCGGAGAACCAGTTCACGGCACTGGAACCCGGACGGGTAGCAGAAGGTACAAGAGCCAATGCAAGTAACGAGGACCAGCTGACTGTGCTGGAACCCGGAGGGGCAGCAGAAGGAAAAGAGCCAATGGCACAACCGAGGACCAGCTGACGTTACTGGGACACGGTTACTAAGCAGGAGGTACCTGTGCTCCAAAGCACTACCAAGGACCAGCAGACGTTGCTGGAACTCGGATACCGAGATGGAGGCACCTAGGCCAAAGACACTGCGGAGAACCAGTTCACAGTACTGGAACCCGGACGGGTAGCAGAAGGTACAAGAGCCAATGCAAGTAACAAGGACCAGCTGACTGTGCTGGAACCCGGAGGGGCAGCAGAAGGAAAAGAGCCAATGGCACAACCGAGGACCAGCTGACGTTACTGGGACACGGTTACTAAGCAGGAGGTACCTGTGCTTCAAAGCACTACCAAGGACCAGCAGACGTTGCTGGAACTCGGATACCGAGATGGAGGCACCTAGGCCAAAGGCACTGTGGAGAACCAGCTAACGGTACTGGAACTCGGACGGGTACCATAAGGCACCCATGAAAATGTAAGTTGACAGGCCGCAAGCCGTCTGCAGTTACCAAATCACACAGTCCTACAGTGGGTGCTTGTCCTATTTTCACAACGGAAAGAGCCTTTATTTACATATCCCACAGCACACATAGGAATCACCTAAACTGCAGGCACCATAGAGTCGGATGTTATGTTTCGGTAGCTGAGGAGTGTAGGTAAAAAGGCAATACACCAGAGAAGTTGGAATCTATGAGATTGCAGTACCCTGACTAACCATCACAACTAGAGGCAGCCGTGGAGCGTTCCTACGTTGGTCCTAGACGCCTCGTCACAGCCTGAGAAACTAACTACACCTAAAGATAGATATAGGAAAGCTATCTGCCCGGAGCAGATCCCCAAAGAACATAGACAGCCCCCAAACATGTAATGGCGGTTAGACAAGATGAAATACAGACACAGACAGAAAATAGTATGAGCAAACGTTGGGGCCCAAACTACCTAAATAGAAAAGGATAGGAAGGGCACTTACTGCAATCCCAAAAAACCCTGAAAAGCACCAACTCTACTAATTTCAAAATCACCTGAGATCACACGACCTCTACCACCTAAATTAGTTCTCTGGTGTAACAAAATCAAAACAGCAGCCACTGAAAAAACTGGAAAAAGCAAAAGTACAAACATCAGTGGCTGAACAAACTGAGAGGGCACAAGCCCCCGGAGGGGACCCTGAAGGCCCCCACAGAAGTGCAGGACAAAATGCAAAAATCAAGCACAAAAACAAAAAGAAGAAAATGTCTTATCTGTTAGCAGGAGATGCAGACACGACACAGCAGGCTACAAAGGAAACAGGACTCAAGGATTGAGACCAGAACAATTGATCACCGGCAACCCTGATGGGAAGGCGACTCCCTTATATAAGACCAGTCAGTAACACCTGATTCCCACTCCTCACAATCTTCACTGGACAGTCCAGTACCGCTTGTAACCACCAGAGGGAGCCTCTGCTCAGAACTCATTTCAAGTCCATTCACAACAGTACCCCCCCCTTGAGGAGGGGTCACCGAACCCTCACTTGAGCAACCAGGTCGGTCAGGATGAGTTCTATGATACGCACGGATGAGTCTCCTAGCATGGATGTCCGAAGCAAACACCCAAGAATTGTCTTCCTGACCATAACCTCTCCACTTAACCAAATACTGGAGTTTCTGTCTAGAAAAACGAGAATTCAATATTTTCTCAACCACAAACTCCATATTGCCCTCAACCAGAACAGGGTCAGGAGGCAAAGCAGTAGGAACCACTGGCTCAACAAACCTCTTCAATAAGGACTTGTGGAACACGTTATGGATCTTAAATGTCCCTGGAAGAAGCAAACGAAAAGAAACAGGATTAAGAATCTCCATGATCTTATAAGGTCCAATGAACCTAGGCTTAAATTTAGGAGATGCCACTCTCATAGGAATATTTCTTGAGGACAACCAGACCAAGTCCCCCATTTTAAACCGAGGACCATCAGTCCTATGCCGGTTAGCAAACCGCTGGGCCCTCTCCTGAGAGAGGGACAACCTCTCCACTACCTGGTCCCAAATCTGTTGCATACGCTCCACAACAGAGTCAACACCTGGACAGACAGAAGCCTCCGTCTGTCCTGAAGAAAATCGAGGGTGAAACCCAGAATTACAGAAAAATGGAGACATCAAAGTGGCAGAGCTAGCCCTATTATTAATAGCAAACTCAGCCAAAGGCAAAAAAGAGACCCAGTCATCCTGATCAGCAGACACAAAGTATCTTAGATAAGTCTCCAATGTCTGGTTTGTTCTCTCAGTTTGACCATTGGTCTGAGGATGAAACGCCGAGGAGAAAGACAATTGAACACCAAGTTTAGAACAAAAGGTCCTCCAAAATCTGGAAACAAACTGGACTCCTCTGTCAGATACAATGTTCTCAGGAATGCCGTGTAAATGAACCACGTGCTGAAGGAACAAAGGCACCAATTCAGAGGAGGAAGGCAACTTAGGTAATGGCACAAGATGTATCATCTTGGAAAACCTATCACAAATCACCCAGATGACGGTCATTCTCTGAGAAACAGGGAGGTCGGAAATGAAATCCATAGAGATATGGGTCCATGGTCTCTTGGGCACAGGCAATGGCATCAACAAACCACTAGAGCGAGAGCAAGGCTTGGAGCAAGAGCAAGTCCCGCAGGACTGCACAAATTCCCTGACATCACGAGACAAGGTAGGCCACCAAAAGGACCGACTAAACCAAGTCTCTGGTACCAAAAATTCCGGGATGCCCAGCCAACGCGGAACAATGAATCTCAGACATCACACTCTTTTTCCACTGGTCCGGGACAAACAATTTTCCAACAGGGCAGCGCTCGGGCCTATCCTCCTGACACCCCTCCAGAGCAAGTCTCAAATTGGGTGAGATGGCGGAAAGAACTACACCCTCTTCAAAATAACAGAAGGATCAGATAACTCAGGAGAGTCCACAAGGAAACTCCTCGAGAGGGCATCCGCCTTAACATTCTTAGTGCCAGGAAGAAAGGAAACCACAAAATTAAAACGTGTGAAAAACAAGGCCACCTGGCCTGTCTAGGATTGAGTCGCTTGGCAGATTCCAGATAAACCAGATTCTTATGGTCCGTAAGGACCACCACCTGATGTTTGGCTCCCTCCAGCCAATGTCTCCACTCTTCAAAAGCCCACTTCATGGCCAGTAACTCCCGATTACCCACGTCATAATTACGTTCAGTAGGAGAAAATTTTCGAGAGAAAAAGGCACAAGGGTTACTTTTAGAGGTCTCTGGATCTTTTTGGGACAAAATGGCACCTGCCCCAATTTCAGAGGCATCAACCTCCACCTGAAATGGCAGAGAAACATCAGGCTGCCGTAGAACAGGAGCAGAAGTGAATCTCTGCTTAAGTTCCTGAAATGCAGAGACTGCCTCAGGAGGCCAATTCACCACATCAGAACCCTTTCTGGTCAAATCAGTCAATGGTTTAACAATAACCGAGAAATTACCAATAAATTTACGATAAAAATTGGCAAAACCCAAAAATCTTTGAAGAGCCTTTAATGAAGTAGGTTGGACCCAATCACAGATGGCCTGAACCTTGACCGGGTCCATTTCAATAACAGATGGGGACAAAATGAATCCCAGAAATGAGATCCTCTGTACGCCAAAAAGACACTTTGATCCCTTCACATACAGAGCATTCTCTCTCAAAATCTGGAATACAGTTCGAACATGTTTCACATGAGAGTCCCAGTCATTAGAAAAAATCAAGATATCATCCAAATAAACAATCAGAAATTTATCCACAAAATCCCTGAAAATGTCATTCATGAAGGACTGGAAGACAGAAGGAGCATTAGTGAGCCCAAAGGGCATCACAAGGTTCTCAAAATGCCCCTCAGGGGTATTGAATGCCGTCTTCCATTCAACCCCGTGCTTAATGCGAATAAGGTTATATGCCCCCCTGAGGTCAAGCTTGGTAAACCAAGTAGCGTTTTTCACCCTGGAAAACAGGTCAGAAATCAAAGGTAACGGGTATTGATATTTTACAGTAATATTATTCAAAAGACGATAATCAATACACGGCCTTAATGAACCATCCTTTTTGGCCACAAAGAAAAAACCGGCACCTAAGGGTGAAGAGGATGGTCTGATATGACCCTTCTCCAATGATTCCTTGATATAAAACCGCATAGCGTCATGTTCAGGTACAGACAAGTTAAAAAGGCGACCTTTAGGGAATTTACTACCATGCACTAATTCAATAGCGCAGTCATAGCTCCTATGGGGAGGCAAGGATGCAGATTTACTTTCGCTAAACACATCAGAAAAATCAATCAAAAAGTCAGGAACATCCTGAGCCTGGGGGGAGGCAGAAAAAACAGGAGTGTTGGTATTAACACATTGGCAGCCCCAACTGGTTACAGACACAGATTTCCAATCCAAAACAGGATTATGAGACTGCAACCAAGGGAAGCCCAGTACGATAATATCATGCAGATTATACAGAACCAAAAATTTACAGCACTCCTGATGATCAGGTTCAACCCTCATTATCACCTGAGTAGAGAACTGAGGTTTATTCTCAGCCAAAGGGGTAGAATCGATCCCCAGTAGGGGAATAGACTTCTGTAGGGGTATCAAGGGAAACCCACAACGTTTAGCAAAATCATAATCCATCAGGTTAATAGCTGCTCCAGAATCAACGAAAGCCTGAGCAGAAAATGAGGA
>JARQOD010000002.1:79533153-79573244 GCA_033576555.1 Oophaga sylvatica | reverse complement strand
TGTTAGAAAAACTGAAAATTGGGAAAACCCGGCCACCCATGTGCTCCGGCCCCAGCTTGGCGGTTTCCAGGTCTTTAACGGGTTGTTGCTGTGTCGCCGTAAACTTATTGGGAGGCCAATAGTGTTAAATTTCTTTCAGAAAATGGCCCAGCCAGGCCAAAAAAACTCTGCTTGAAGCTGCTTTATTTTCCGGTTTCCCTTTTTTGGGGCCTGAGTTTTCTCTGCATATGCGTTTACTTTTTCTTGTCCATTTCTTCTGATGAGAACGGCTCCCAACCCCTTCTTTACTGGCGTCGGTGTACAACGGGAAACGGTTGGCTGTAATCAGGTGGTTAAAGTTCTCACCTTTTCAGGATCTCTTCATTTTTTGGGAAATGCTTCAGCTGTTTTTTTCCCCCTTAAAAGGGGGTTTCTGCTTTTTAAAGGGATTGTCCACCGGGGCCCTGAAAGGAGCTGCCTTCTTTTTAAATCTTTCACAAAACCCCCCTGTAGTAACCCGTTACCCCCAGGAACTGTCGCACTTCCTTAAAGGTTTTTCGGCCCCGGCCATCTGGGGGCGTGTTTCTCGGGTCCGGCCACTCCTTCCGAATGACGATGTCCCCCAAAGTATTGTACCTTTGCTTGGTAGAGGGCTTTTGGGGTTTTTTAAATTTTCACCCCGTACCTGGACAGGGACTCAAACATTTGCCAGGTGCTTCAGATGGTCCCATATGCCTTGGAATACACGTAACGTGTTATTACGCCGGTTTCAAATTGAGAGCCCCAACAGTTTTCCTCACTTCCCGAAAGTTCCTGGGGCACTACTGAGCCCAAACGGCATTCTGTCGAACTCACAGAGCCCATTGGGGTGGTGAAAGCCGTTTTCTCACGATCCTCCTCAGCCACAGCCACTTGCCAGTAACCACTAGTCAGATCAAGGGTAGAAAAGTAGTTAGCCGTTTTCAGAGCAGCTAATGATTCCTCTATGCGTGGTAGCGGGTATGCATCCTTGTGTGTTATGCGGTTCACCTGCCTGTAATCCACACACATTCTCATACTACCATCTTTCTTTTTAACCAGAACTAGAGGGGCTGCCCAGGGACTACAACTATCCCTTATCACCCCAGCTTTCTTCATATTCATTCAACATTTCTTTAGCCTTCTGATAATGAGCTGGAGGTATGGGCCATACCGCTCTTTGATGGGAGGATGACTGCCTGTAGGGATATGATGTTGTACTCCCTTAATTGTCCCAAAATCAAGTGGATTTTTGCTAAACACTTGGGCGTACTCTTGCACCACCCGTAATACCCTGCTTCTGGTGAGCGGGAGTGGTGTCCGTCCCAACATGGAGTTGCTGACACCATTCCGCCACCTGGGTTGCTGGGTCATTGTCCTCCTCTATTTGACAGGAGTCTAAGGACTCAGCCGGGAGAATAGAATTATTATCAACAGCATGAAGTTTAGCAATGGTTGCATAACGGGGTAAATTTACCTCATCATCTCCCCAATTGAGAAGCCGTACCGGTACTCTTCCATTCACCACTTCTACTACTCCCTAGCAGTCATAAGTGTAGGTCTATGTTCTGAATGGTGGGGTTCTACTACAGCTTGGTAATTCTGTCCCCTCAGACCTATGGCTGCCCTGCACCAAATGATCATTTCACTCATTGGGGGTATCACAATAGGATCTGAGTCAGTGACCCGTACATTACCAATTTCGCCGTCGGTAAGCTTCGCTTGCTGCTGACACACCAGGGCCCGGATCTCTCTTTGGATTACTCCTCTCTGCCTTGGTCGGGCAATCTCAGCGAGCTGTTGGAGCAAGAACACAACTTCTCCCAAACAATTACCGATAATGTTAGTACCCAAATGATATTTAAACCGTTCTCCTCATTTACAGTCTTTACTACCAGAAGCCCTTGGTCTTTCAACTCCTCTCTGCCCACCTTTACATCTACACATTTTGTTCCGAGTACTTCTACAGGAAGACCATTCGAAGCATACACAGTAAAGTCAAGGCTCGGAGGTTTAAGACTGTCCATTGACCAGTACTTGGTATATAGAGCATCAGTATTAGGGTCACCTGGGACCAGTGTCTAACAATGCTGGAACAGCAATACCATCTAGAATAATAGACAGGTAGGGTCGCCCGCCCACATACCTGCGGTTCCAGTCTAGGGGGCCTGACGGGTATTCTCCTGGGTGTTGGCCCTTGGACCCAGGTTCTGCCCGTTTAAAGGACACTGTGTAGACAGATGACCTTTCCGGTTGCAGCGGTAACAGATGATCTCTCGACGAGAAGGGTGTTGATCAGAGGTTGCTCCTGGGGGTGGCGTTGTCCTCCTCGGGGGGCGACGTCTTCTTTCTTCTCCGGTGCATCCACGGAACGTCCTCTGGGCAGTCAGCTAACAAGATCTTCCCTTCCTCTTCTTTCCGCAGCTGTAGGGCACTCATCACAGCGGCCAGATTTTTAGTCAGCTGGCGCACCTCTGAGCGCAGACAGTCCAATTCACTAGGAGGTGTCACCTGCGTTTTGGTTTCTGCCACTAGCGGGGAACAGGGGGTTACTGCCGGTTCCAGAGTGACTTCACCTGATGATGTTGGGTGGCCACCTCAGGTTTGCCCAGGGGCCGCAGCCCTTTTATTGCCATGTCCTTTAGGGCATCAAAGGTAGCATCCGGATGATCTAAGAACCACCAATTTACAGTTCTGCGTTCCTCTGGGGATCTCAATCCCTGTATAAATTGTTCTTTCAACATTTTATTCTCGTCGATAGCATTTAAATTGTTAATTTGCTTGAGGGCTCTCAGGGCTCCCTGTAGTCGGCAAGCATAGTCCCGGATGCTGTCACCTGGCTGTTGTGAACAGTGATAGAAGGCCATCCGGAGATCCGTTTCTGTGCGGTCTTCAAATATGGCATGCAGTTAAGGAAGATCGCAGGTACCGACTCCTGATCAACGGTATCCCAAGTCTCCACTTCCCTCTCAGCAGCGCCAGTTAGCTGCCTATTAGCACAGCAGCTTTTTGTCTCTCAGGCATAGAGTACATTTCTAAGATGCTGCATAACTTCCGCTTGAAGCCTGCTAATGTGCCTGGCCCACCGCTGTATTGGGGAAGCCATTTCGCCCCAGGCATATATGGGAGCGTTAGTGGCATGATCGGGACTACCGGACTGGGTGCAGGGCCTGCGCCCCCATCTGGCGCTACAATACCAGACGGTGCGGGATTGGGGCCTCCGGCCGGGGCCGCACCATGTCAGCCTGTTGTTGTGACATCTTAGCGCCCCCTTGGTTAAACGGAGCCTACCGGTTTCAGATGCTGCTACTTCACAGGCACCGCAGTGGGAACAGGACCTTCGTCGCAGGACCTGCCGCTCAATTTTGCGATGCAATTTGCTATGCGGATTGCAATGCAGATTGTGATGCAGTTTGCTATGCGGATTGCGATGCGGTTTGCGATGCAGATTGCTATGCAGTTCGCTATGCGGTTTGCGATGCAGATTGCTATGCAGTTCGCTATGCGGTTTGCGATGCAGATTGCTATGCAGTTTGCGATGCGGTTTGCGATGCAGATTGCTATGCAGTTTGCGATGCGGTTTGGGGTGCAGGTTGGGGGCGTGTCCAAGACTTTGCGCGCTTTTTCAGGTCCGCCCACCTTCTTCTCCAGCGCCTGAGGGCGCGAATATGGCGGCAAAATGGCGGATTTTAGCGCCAAACAATAGCAACAGTCTTTTTCATCAAAACACTCCACAGGCACACAGGGCTCGCAATGCTGCAAGTTTCGGATCCTGTTCGTGACGCCAAGTTTTTGTGTCGACCCGCCACCACAATTGTGGGTTACCAGGGCAATGGGGTACTCAGAGCCGAGCCCGTAGAAGTCTATGGGGATTGTCACAGGTAGCTGTGGCTCGGTCTGTGGCCCTGGCGGTCTGGCGTATGTTGGGGGAATATTTACAGGGGATAGATTTATATACAGTTCGTGACGCCACCTGTAGTCTTCTGGTAATTTGTACCAGCGCTGCTATAGATCTCTGAGGGGATGGTGATGCAGCTAGATGTCGGGTCCCCTACAGGTGGGACTCTTCCCTCAGGTCGGTAGTTAGGTAAGGATTGTGCAGGCATGCAATAATAACTCAGTCTCACACGGTCAGCGTCTTTCCATACCTTTACTTGCAAGATGATAAGGCAGGTCCCAGGGAGGCTGATGGGGTTGATGGAGGATGAGCTTTGAGGCAACAGCTAAGCAAGTTAGGGGCCTCCTTTACTTTCCAATGAAGCTGAGTACGACCAGCCTGAAGCGTAATCCTCTCTATGATTCCAGCTAGTCTTTAGCTGTTCTGCCCAGTCAAATTTGTGTTAGAAGCCTTCCTGCGAGGGAGCTGAATCCTTTTCTTGTCGTGCACAACTCAAAGTCTTCACACCCCCTGACTCCAGCTACGTTCTGACTATAAAGGGGCTTGTCTGCCGCGACCTAGGGTCCGGTAGATTCCTGGTTTTCCCTTCACTATGCTGTACAATAGTGATCCTTCGGTCCCCAGTAACCGGTTGCAACGTGCAGGACTTTTCCAAGTCAAAAGCACTTTTCCAATTACCTTCCTTCCACTTTGCCCTTCGCCTTGCTTGTCTCTTAATAGATAGTTCAGTCTTTCTTCCAGTGGGGCACAGCTCTGACTAGACTAAGGTGTATACAGACACCTACACCAGACTCCACTTTCTGAACTGATGATAGACTTAAACTGGACACGTCTACTCTGTCCAAGGACAGGAAACTGACTTCTCACTCTGAAGTCCGGACACCGACTAAATCACTCCCTTCCACACCCCTGCTGGGTGTGTCAGAAGTGTACATGATGTCATGAAGAGACCTTAACTGTTACCTCTCCACTCATCCTCCTGGTATTGTGTACCAGGGCTACACATCTGCAGTAAGAAGAAAGCAGATCAATTACCTCCTCACCGTCCTTATGACTGTCCCATTGAATTGCTGCCAGGAGCAACCATTCCATTTGGACGGATTTACAATCTTTCCGAACCTGAATTGAAGGTATTAAAAAGTTCCTGGATGAAAATTTAGAGAAAGGCTTTATTCGACCTTCCACATCTCCAGCTGGGGCACCCCTGTTCTTTGTTGAAAAGAAAGACTCCACTCTGCGGCCATGTATTGACTACAGAGAGATGAATAATATCACTGTCAAGAATCGCTACCCGCTACCCTTGATTCCTGAACTATTTGAGAGACTCCGTTCTGCGAAAATCTTTACGAAGCTGGATCTTAGAGGGGCTTACAACCTCATACGGATTCGCCCAGGAGATGAGTGGAAGACCGCCTTCAGAACGAGATATGGACATTTTGAATCTCTTGTTATGACCTTTGGCCTTAGCAATGCCCCAGCCACCTTTCAACATTTTATTAATGATGTATTTCGAGATTTCTTGGACCAATTCGTTGTGGCTTATCTCGATGACATTCTTATATTTTCAGACACCTTGGAAGAGCATCGCAGGCACGTCCAGTTAGTCTTGGAACGACTACAGGAGAACCATCTCTACATTAAACTTGAAAAATGTGAGTTTGAACAAACCAGTATCCAATTTCTGGGATATATCATCTCCCCAGAAGGTCTGAGCATGGATCCCGGCAAAATCAATGCTGTAGTGGACTGGCCTGTTCCAAGAAATTTAAAAGACGTCCAGCGTTTCATAGGATTTGCAAATTTTTACCGAAAATTTATAAAGAACTTTTCACGGATCATACTACCAATTACTACACTAACAAAAAAGACAAAAGCATTTTTCTGGTCTCCAGAGGCACAGGAGGCTTTTGACAAGTTGAAAACTCTTTTTACGTCTGCTCCATTGTTAGTACACCCAAATCCTGAATTGCCATTTACTGTCGAAGTGGACGCCTCGGACTCTGCAGTGGGAGCTATTCTGTCTCAGCGAGTTGGGGACAAGATGCAACTTCACCCATGTGCGTTTCTTTCCCACACCATGTCATCTGCAGAAAAGAACTACGACATTGGTAATAAAGAACTGTTAGCCATTAAAGTTGCCTTCTCCGAGTGGAGACATCTTCTGGAAGGTGCCAATCACCCTGTGACTGTCCTCACGGACCACAAGAATCTTGAATTCCTCCGTACAGCAAAAAGATTGTCTGCAAGACAAGCACGATGGGCCTTATTTTTCTCAAGATTCAATTTTATAATCTCTTACCGGCCTGGTTCAAGGAATGGCAAGGCTGACGCCCTGTCTAGGATGTGTTCGGAACCTCAGGAGAGGTCTAGTAATGATGATACAATTCTAGGCCCTAAAAATTTTTTGGAATATTGCACTCTAGAGGACTAGGTAATAGAATTAAAGATGGATATCAAGAGGACTCTTTCCTTAACCATCCTTCGGAAGACGTCGATCTTTCATTCAAAGAGGGGTTTTGGATGCAGAAACACCAAATATATGTACCTGAATCTTCTCGCCTTGAAGTCCTCAAAAGTGTCCATGATTCTAAACTGGCAGGACATCCTGGAGTTGCAAAAACACAAGACTTACTACTTTGTTTCTTTTGGTGGCCTAATTGTAGGAAGGACGTGAGGAAATATGTTTCAACCTGTTTAACATGCGCACGAAACAAGACCCCACGATCGTCTCCTCTAGGACTCTTGCAACCACTCCCAGTTCCATCCAGGCCTTGGGGATCTATTTCCATGGATTTTATTGTGGAACTACCCCCTTCCAAACAGATGACCGTCATCCTTGTCATAGTGGACCGCTCACAAAAATGGCCCACTTTATTCCAACTGAAGGAATTCCTACTGCTGAAAAAACTGCAGAACTGATGATCAAAGAGTATTCAGGTTACATGGAATTCCTGACAGCGTGGTGTCTGACAGAGGCGTTCAGTTTACGTCAAAATTTTGGAAGAGTTTCTGTACAGCCTTGGGAGTCACGGTGAATCTTTCTACCGCTTTCCATCCTCAGTCCAATGGCCAGACGGAGAGAACGAACCAGACTTTGGAGCAATACCTCCGTTGCTTCATTTCCTATCTTCAGGATGACTGGGTGGACTATTTACCAACAGCAGAGTTTGCCTACAACAACTCCATTCATAGCGCTACATCTCAAACCCCATTTTTTGCTAATTATGGAGTACATCCAGTATTTATCCCTAATCTGCCAGTGAACACTCCCATTCCTGCTGTTAATGACAGGCTTACAAAATTACAGGAATCCCAGAAGGAATTATCAGAGATATTGCTCAAGACCCAGGAAGAATATAAGGAAGCAGCAGATAAACATCGGAGAGTGCCCCCTGCTCTTCAGGTTGGAGACAAAGTTTGGCTGTCCACTAAAAACCTTAAGACACATGTGCCATCCTCCAAATTGGGTCAGAAATTCATTGGACCTTTTCAAATTTCTGCAAAAATTAACCAGGTTGCTTTTCGTTTAAAACTTCCCAACAATCTAAAGATTCATCCAGTGTTTCACATATCCTTGCTCAAACCCTTCTGTGAAAACCCGTTTCCAGGAAGAATTCAGCCACCTCCTCCACCAGAAAGGATCCGTGGTGAAGAAGAATACATTGTGGATAAGATTCTGGACTCCCGAAAATTCAGAGGTAAACTGCAGTATCTGGTGCAGTGGAAGGGTTACGGACCAGAGGAAAATTCATGGGAACCAAGGGACAACGTCCATGCTCCTAGACTAACAAGAGCCTTTCATCAAAGGTACCCGGATAAGCCAGCTCCTGAGATGTCCAGAGGCCATCCTGGAAGGAGGGGAGTACTGTCAGGAGTCGAACCCAGTACCTCTTGTCCACTGGCCAGCAGCTCTACCATCTGAGCTATTCTGCTGGCTGCAAAGTTCCTTGCTGAACCCAGATACCATTGACTGTTCTTCCTGATTGGCTACACCTAGTGCTCTCTTGATTGGGCCTCTGATTGCCAATTACACACCCTATATAAACCTGACCCTGTGGGTGTGTCATTGCGAGATTATTGTGCTTCCAGCCTTTAGTCAAGCGTTTCCTGCTGATCCATTGCTACAAACACTGCTCTCCTGTGAACCGACCTCGGCCTGCCTTCTGACTACGCTCTCCGCCTGATCCATTGCTACAAACACTGCTCTCCTGTGAACCGACCTCGGCCTGCCTTCTGACTACGCTCTCCGCCTGATCCATTGCTACAAACACTGCTCTCCTGTGAACCGACCTCGGCCTGCCTTCTGACTACGCTCTCCGCCTGATCCATTGCTACAAACACTGCTCTCCTGTGTACCGACCTCCGGCTGCCACCTGACTACGTTATCCGCCTGATCCATTGCTACAAACACTGCTTTCCTGTGTACCGACCTCCGGCTGCCATCTGACTACGCTACCTGCCTCTGCTTCCCTAGTGTTTGCAGTAACATCGGCTCCAACCCAGACGGGATCTTGACACCTGCGCTGCTACAGGGTGTGGGAGCAGGGGAAGATGAGTAGATGAGTTTGCTTCTTTTTAAAGTGCGCTGAAACGAATAGGAGGGCCCAGGATGAAGAATATTACAACAGTATAAGGACATTATACCAGGATGGGGGACATTTTACTAGGTTGGGAACATTATACCAGGATGAGGGATATTACACCAGTATGGGGACATTACATGACATTATACCAAAAGGGGGACATTATACAAAAATGGGTGAAATTTTACCAGGTTGAAGACATTATACCAGGATGGGGGATGTTATAGCAGAATGGGGACATTATGCTATTAATGGGCTTAGGATGGGGGATAATTTTATAGCATGGGGCCCAGGATGGCGGTTATTATTACAAGAAGGAGCCAGGATGAGGGACATTATTAAATGGGGATGATCTTTAAGGGATCTAGAACGCTACAAGGGCCCATACATCTGACTAACATGCAGGTGAGGGCCCAGGTCCAAATTTTGCATCTGGGCCAATAAGACTCTAGTTATGCCACTGTTGCTGTCATGTAGGTCAAATGCCCCCACCATTGATTGGCAATTTTCTGCCTATGCACAGTGTTCCCCAGAATAAATACCAATCAGTGGTGTTGGCGGGGTTATATGTAGCTCAGCATCCAGAGAACTGGTAGATCTGCAGCAGATAAAACTAATTTTATCAAATCTACACCAAGCAGCCGCACTCCGCCCCTACACCATGCTGTTTTCAGATGGGGTAGCAAAAACCTGGAGATAGATTCCCTTTAAGAAGTTGCAATTCCTCTAAATATGGTCACAATCCAACGCTGCTTCTTTATGAGAGACAGAATACCAGTTCTCAATCATGAAAATACCTTTCAGTGGTTGTCAAAAAAATGTGTCAAAAATACAATTAAGACCAAATAAAAATGTAAATTGTCTTGACTACGGCTACTTAGCTACCCTGACTGACAAACCAACAAGGATCTTCCTGCCGCCTCCAACCTAGAGACTGTTTGACTTTTCCAAGTTATTGTAACTTCATTTGAAAAACCTGTTTGGAGAAGTGTGACACACGAGTCTGTAATGCGGTGACACAATATGTAGATCTTCTAGCTGGTGACATGGTATTATTGGATGAGGAGGAGACTGCAGATCCGGTGTGGAGCAGAATTGTTTCTCCAACACTTACAGAACTTCTGCTTTGCGATGAGAAGCAAATCCCCAGTCCTGACGTCTGACTGAAATCATGAGAAGACCCAAGATGTTTCTCCTCTGTCAGTAAAGAGTCAGGAGCTGGAATTACGGCAAGTAGTTATCTATGGAATATGATGTCGTATCGACATTGTGTGTCGATGTTGTTTAAATAGGGTCAAACTTTTACGGCTGATGTTTGAAGCTCTAGAATCAGCATTGTTTGCTATATATTGGGTTTGGTCTGTGACTACAAGATACACCACTCTAAGGCCGGAAAAATTGTCAGAGCTTCATCCAGAAAACTTGGGTAATTTTCATTCATTGTCATTCGTGTGTCATACGTTTCTTTTGTTTTTGTGATCGTACTGTAATCCGTGTGTCTGTTTTTTATGTCTGTGTTGTCATCCGTGTGTCTGTTTTATTCGTACGTGTGTCATCCGTTTTTATATATCAACAATTTAGAATGTAGCTTATCAATTACAGTTTCTTAGGTTAATAATGGCAATGTATCCACAAACATCGGATGCTATACAATATGATCCGATTTTTTTTTGCGCGCCCATACACTCGGATAGGCGCATCTTGTTCGACACTCGGAAGAGAATAGCGCATGTTGAGATCTGAGCTGCCCTATTGAATTACGTTGGTCATTGTGCTGTTCGATTTTTTTACTCGAAGATCACGCTTCTGTAGAATTTGCTCTTCTGAAAAAGGCATTTAAAATGAACAATTAGTGGAACTAATTAACCTCAGAAAGCTCACGTCCCAGTAATCTTATTGTGTGAACAGGCTGCTGATCGCTCACCAAGATCATTGGTAGGGAAAGATGAACGTATTACTTGATTAAATGATTTCAGCAGCACATCGTCCTGTGTAAACAGATCATGTGCTGCCGATCTCAATGGCAACTGATGAGAACTGAATGACCTATAGATGATTATTCTGTGCACATTGGAAACATGGTCCACCTGTCTTAAAAAGGCTATTAAACGGCCATTTAATGCCACCATCCAGTTGGGTACATCCAACTTATTTATTATGACTATGATGTAATCTTTTTGTTGGAAACCAAGTGTCTGATAAGGAACAAACAGTTTAGATATTATAAATAATAAATAATCTTTATTTTTATATAGCGCTAACATATTCCGCAGCGCTTTACAGTTTGCACACATTATCGTCGCTGTCCCCAATAGGGCTCACAATCTAGATTCCCTATCAGTATGTTTTTGGAGTGTACCCGGAGGAAACCGGAGTACCCGGAGAAAACCCACGCAAACACGGGGAGAACATACAAACTCCTTGCAGATGTTGTCCTTGGTGTGATTCGAACCCAGGACTCCAGGGCTGCAATGCTATCCACTGAGCCACCGTGCTGCCCGCTTGGTATGATCTGACTAATTTCAATTCCATCTAGTGATTGCTGCTTGTAAGCATGCTGACTATAGTCACTGTTTCAGTAGTCAAGATTAAGTTTGTTGGGTCACACAGGCCCCTATTCTGGTATTTGACGTTTCAGTTTCTTAGGAATGAATGGGCGGTCATGGTGAAACTGCAATCATTATTAGTAAGAAATTGCATAGTACACATTTACTCAATCAGTATAAAAGCCTCTCCTCTTCCTATTCAGTGTCATCACACCACTCACTACTTTACACGTGTCTGAAGGTCCCCACCAGATATTAAAATTGGCCAAATATACAGATTTTTTCAGGATTGACCAACCATCTAATCATGTGTATGGAGACCTCTCAAATCACCTAGAAAGAGGATACCGGGATCGGGCACTTTGAATTTGAAACACCTGAAATTTGGAAGACTCAATCCTTTTGCCTCCCTATTGGTAGGCCACTTTCAGGTGTCTAGCAGCAGCTGACTTCACTCTCCAGATTGTGCTTTATACATGTATAGTGGAGTCAGGAGAAATATCTCTTGGCCGAACGACCATTTCATAGACTCATAAAATGTTAGAGTTGGAATGGACCTCAAGGGTCATCGTGTACAACCCCCAGCTGACTGACAACTTTTTATGGTCCATTGGCATTTTTGCTTGAGGATAATAGGATTATTATTATTTCTTTTCACCCTTTATTACATTTGTTTTATGCTTTAGATAATCACTTTTTGTTAGAAGGGTCCATGATCAGGCTGTCCTGAGGCTGTGGCTTCCAGAGATCTGCTGATATCTGTGGTGAGGACCCAACAGCAAGTTTTCAAATTTCTTATAAGAAAAGAAAGCTGTTTTTACTTGCTCTTTAACCTGGCTAATAAAAGGGGGTGTAGGAAACTACCCCCTATTTACCGTACTTAAAATTTCCAAATAGGGCATTTAACGCTTGCTTTTTAAAGCCAAAATAGGGCCCGATTCCTCAACAGTTTGCTCCAGAGAACTGTCTTAAACTGTTGCAAATCTTGCAAAGTTTTGGAAAAAACACACATTTAGTTACTTTCGTCATTTTTACATCAACTGTGCTAACTTTTTGAAAAGTGAAAGGAGATTAGTGAGATTGTCAGTGACCTAGCATGGCCAGACAAATTCATTATAATTATAGCAGAAGTTATAGACTGGAGACTGAAGCTCATGCCTCTTAATGAATTTGGCACATCTTAAGGCCTCCACAAACATTATAGATAAAAGTATGATGAACCCAGTGATTCCATTGGGATCGGACAACAACCCAATGTGTATGGTGGCCTCTCAAAACCAACATTGGCCAAGGGAGAGAAATATCCAACCTGATGAATTTCTGCAGACAATCCTTTTGTTCGATGTGGAGATAAGCCGCTACCGGACGGGTTCTGACAGCGGTTTTCACATAGAGAACATAGTGATGCTCAGCCTTTACGAGCTTTCCTGTGTAGGAGTCGGTCAGGAGATAGAGCCATCAGCCGGAATGATGGTGTGGCTGACAGGTGCCCAATGTGTATTGCCAGCTTACCTCCAGTGGACTCTGTATGAAGACTGGCATACAAAACGCCAATCTTGATTGATCAGCCCCTTAATTTTTTTTAGTTTTGATAAATATCTAACTGATTGTTAGTGGCAAGAATAATACAAGTGATGAGATACACAGTATGCAAAGGGGACATGGTTCCTATGGACAGGTTACAAGGTTCTCCATTTTTGAGTATAGCTAGAAGAAATTGTTGATAAGTTAACCTCAGAATTTGTCAGAGGTAAAAGTTAGAAAGCTGTTAGCGAAATTTGTGACCAAAAAAGTGTTTGAGGTCACAATATTTGCCTCCATACCCGCAGGGACGGAACAAAGAACTCGAATATAAGCCATGTCAACAGAATTTTGGCTGAAAGACAAAGAAGCAAATACTAAATAAGGTTAGGGCAACACTGTGACATGTCGCACGACCCTGAAATCGCGGTGTCGCTCTGCGACATTGCATCTACTGATCCTTTATGGTGTCGCCTATGTCTACGATTTGGCTATTTTTTTTTCAACAAAATTACAGGTCTAAATATTCACGAGACAGCAAGTTGCACAGATACTTTTGGCCGCCCGACTTGTCTGAGAATTGCTGTCAGATGTTGTTGTGTAGCCCCAACCTAAAACAGACACAAGGATTAAAATACAGGTCAAATGAGACAGAAAGTGACACAAAGGAGATGAGTAGATAGACTCGTTAGATGAAATGTGACAGATGCCATCAATCTTCGGTGATTAAAGACATTACAAAAATGTGGAGAATGTAAGGGACTTAGTATTGTCATGAATAAGATAAGTCAGAAGTAACGTGCAATAGATAACATTGGCATGGAGAAGCCACAGCACTTGCTCCACTAGTGTTGGGGCGAAAGGGCAAACGGAGAATCCCTTCTACATCGGTTTACACTGTTCATATCGAATATGGCATCTAATAACAACTTGGGAAAAACAAGTTAATAAGTTAATCAATGAATCTGCCCCAGCCAAATCATGTAATAAAGTTAAATATTACTCATTTGAAAGTGCCAATCTGTTTTACAGCATAATATAACCGCCACCCCTACACATATTGCCGTGATCATACACAGACCTCAGAAACAGATCCTGTGCGTCCTACAGGTGTGCACACTTCTGCTGCCATGAGTCATTCTGCGTGATTATTATCAATACCTGGAAATAAAGTGCCAGGGAGTACTAGGCTACACTGAAAACCTTCCCAACTGATAAAGATAATTGTCATCACCCTATGCTACCTACAAAGGATCGGCATGTAGTTTGAATTAACTATTGAGCTTCGGGTCAAATACCATTTTAGCGTTGTAGCTTTTTGGATAATATGATCACAGGTGCAACCATATGTGTTGCTCCTATCTGTCTAAAATTAAAAATGAAAATGCCTCTTGAAAGATAGCCTTCATTAAAATATCCCATTTTTTGTATACATCTTCCTTGTGGACATATGTGTTTTCATGGCAACAGACTACAAACAAAACCCTGCATGTAGTCTGTTCCTCTAGTCTGGTGTTACTCTCTTCCATCTGCTCTCAGTAAATTACATTTGTGGATGAGTTCTCAGACATATACGCTTGGCCATACGAGCTGCAGTAGAGCGACCCATATTGGGCAGTCAATGCACTATCATAGCCTGAGCTATTAAGATGAAAATGACATTCTACAAATTGATCCTCATGATTAATTTCACCTTTGGGAACTTTCTGCTATCCTTCTGGGAAGCTGCGACTGCCTATACTTTTCCAAAGCAGCAGTTACCGAAGGGACATTTAATATTAAAGAGAACCTTGTCATGAACTGTGGGTAGGGTCTTCGGCTCCTGTCCCGGCTCCTCCGCCTGCCTCTACAACAGGTCACTGTTTTGTGAGTGACCTGCCTCCTGTTTGCAATTTTAAGCTGTCCTTGCAGCAGATGGCGCATGTGCAGACTGATCTCTCTGCGGTCTTAAATAAAATGGTGCCGAGTGAGTCTCGTTTCATTGACATCCTTTAGAGATCTAATTGAGCCAAGATCTAAATTTGTGCATGAGTCGCCACTGGCGCCATTTTATTAAAGAACACTGGGAGATCAAACTGCACACTTGGTGCCCGCGGCAAGTATTTCAAACAGGAGGCAGGTCACTCACAAAGCAGTGACCTTTCATACAGACACAAGAGGCAGACGGAAGGGCCGGGGAAAGAGCGAATGACCCTACCCACAATCTTGCCCCTATGCACCTAAAGTTAATTACCTGAATACAAAGCAGATTTTTGACTAAAAGTATCAATGTAATCTGTATAGCAGCACCATTATGGCCTTGAATCATGTTAACAGTAGAGTTGAGCAAATTTTTGAAAATTCGGTACCGATTACGATCGGCGGAGAATATTGTTTATGCAATATTCGCTGAACACAGCTGAATGCCATTGGAGTCAATGATGGTAGAAATGAATGAATATGTTCGGAACCGATCATCAAACATAAATTCTTCACGAATAGGGTACCAACATGGCACTAATATGGCAAATTCAGATTCGGCGACCGAACATACTCAACTCTAGTTAACAGGTTCTCTTTAAAGGCCACCGTACACATTAGAGTAACATCAAAAAAACAGAACAGTTCTGGGAATAGAAAAAATATAAAATCTATGCAAACATATGACAAGAGGGTATATAATTAAAAAATAATCTTTATTGGTACACAAAAATAATAACACATAAAAATAGATAGAAATACTGCCAACTCGAAATATACCAAGCCACAGAAGATTATACAAGTGCCAAAAAATAAAATCCTAATTAATATATTAAGGGACAAATGTAAGACTCTCAAAGTGAAACAATGTAAATACAGATGATTATATATATATAAATAACAGAGTGTAAAAATAATAAGAATAATAATGGAAAGTAATATCTGTGACCATTAGAAATCAACAATTCAAAGTGCAAAAGTGGAAACGCCAATCCACATTGCCACTAATAACAGGTACTATTTGAGATTTTTATGTCTTGGTAGCCACAATTTGTGAGCTATTCCTGGTAAACCTTTATATAGAAAGGGACTACTCAGATACTCTCTTTTTCACTTGTCTTGCACTTTTGCACTTTGAATTGTTGATTTCTAATGGTCACAGATATTACTTTCCATTATTATTCTTATTATTTTTACACTCTGTTATTTATATATATATAATCATCTGTATTTACATTGTTTCACTTTGAGAGTCTTACATTTGTCCCTTAATATATTAATTAGGATTTTATTTTTTGGCACTTGTATAATCTTCTGTGGCTTGGTATATTTTGAGTTGGCAGTATTTCTATCTATTTTTATGTGTTATTATTTTTGTGTACCAATAAAGATTATTTTTTAATTATATACCCTCTTGTCATATGTTTGCATAGATTTTATATTTTTTCTATTCCCAGAACTGTTCTGTTTTTTTACTGTTTCCGAATGGTCTGCCATTCAACTTTAGTAGTAATATTGTGATATTCTAATCACTTATTGTTCTGTGTTATGGTCTGATGCCTCTCACACAGCCAAACCAGACCTCCGCTTTGCACTGACGAGGGGCTGAACCCCGAAACACAGTGTCTGCAAATTGAGATTCTGGTTTGGCTATTATCCTAGGTCATGTGATAAGGCTCGTTAAAGGGTCGACATTAACTTGTAGGATTGCTACCTTCCAAAAGGTGGCACTAGAGTTCTAGCTCTCTTCCTCTCTGAAGAGACAATTTGCATAACTGCTATTTGATTAACATTAGAGTAACATCAGCCAAACCCGCTGATATCGGTGAGCTCAGCCAACAGTCTAATATGTCTGGAGGGCTTCCGACTTTCCGTGATATCATCTGTGTAATGATATGAATCTTGTATGTCCAATTTTGGACTGGTGAATCTTTTATTCTCTGCAAAATAAACCACTGCGATCACATAGAGAACACAGGAGCGCTTCTGTGTATGAAGGAGTCAGGAGAGATAGCTGCCGGATGAATGATTGGCTGAACCCTCTTTCGGTCGACAGCTCCCTGTTGTGTATGGGGCCCGTAAGAGCTGACCATTTAAATAGCTGAACATGTAATGTTAGTTTCACACTAGCGATCGGCAGGGCTGCGGAGGGCTGCGTACTTCCTCAGTCAAACCCAGCCCACTGCCGCACCTCTTCCTGCATCTTGCATACCCTATCTTTAACATTGGGTACGCAGGCCATGTGGATGTATGCGGATGCCTCTGCATGTGTCGAACGCAACATGTTGCATTTTGTTGCGGTCGGCGCAGTGTCAAAACCACGCATGCAGAGGCATCCGCATACATCCACATGGCCTGCGTACCCAATGTTAAAGATAGAGTACGCAAGACGCATGCAGAGGTAGGCGGCACTGAAAGGAAGAGGTGCGGCAGTGGGCGGGGCTTGACAGAGGAAGTACGCAGCCCTCCGCAGCCCTGTCGAACGCTGGTGTGAAACTATCCTAACAAATGAATGTGTTAGATTTACCAATAAGACTGCTTCATGTTAGTGTCTCTCTATCCTTGCTAATATTGGGGGAAGGTCACAAGAGGAGAACCCTCTATTAGGATGTCCCTTTGCCATATGATGATATATGGAGAAAGGCTTCTTTCATGAGGCAACCTTATTAACGCTCATATACTACGTACATTAAGATTATTTTTTTGTAGATGATTCTATCATCTTTTATCTTATCGTTGCAGAGCTTAATCATGGGGGCGCAAAATTCTAAACCCGTGCACAAGAAACAGTCCCGGGTTGTCATGTTGGGTCTTGACTTTTCTGGAAAATCAACCATCCTTTATAAACTAAAAATGAATCAAACAGTAGAGACCTTTCCAACCGTTGGATTTAATGTGGAATCCCTAGAAATGGCCAAGAATGTTTTTGTAACAGTGTGGGACGTGGGAGGCCAGGACAAACTTCGATCAAACTGGAAGGAATACCTAGAAGATACAGATGTCCTCATCTTTGTGGTAGACAGTACTGATAAATTCAGGATACAGGATGCTACAGCAGAACTTCTGACGATATTGAACAATGAAAACATGGCTGGCGTCCCATTCCTGGTTTTGGCAAATAAACAGGATGTACCTGAGGCCCTGACCACCAACGAACTTGTGAATGTACTAAAACTAGAAAACTATGACGATAGAGCATGGGAAATTCAAAGATGCAGTGCGCACACTGGAGAAGGACTGCCCGAGATGGTGAATGCAGTGTTGCGTCTACTAAAGAAGACATGAGACTATTTAATTATTTAAGTTTTTGGTCCTAAATCTTAATTCAACATGAACTCCAGTTGACCCCACCAAAAGACCACCTTTTTGAGAAGGCCACCACTTTATATAGATATCCTATGACAGATTTAATTTCCACCATATGCTGGTTTTATTCTTTGAGAGGATCACCCTCCTAGAAGAACATTTTTCAATTCAATGTTTGTTGGTTTCAGAGGTTTTATTGTTCATGTATTGTTTACACATCAGTTTTTTAATAGTTATTTTTCCCAAAATTATTTAAACATTGTTTATCAAATGATGAAAACTTTGAAGTTTATTTATTTCCAGCAGCATTTGATTGCTTTAATTTTTGCCAGCTATATTTTGGGGGGCTCAGATATGACCAGTGATCTGTTCCCTCCATGTGCAATCAAAAGGTTACTGTAAAAGAGAACCTGTCAGCAGGATTGTGCTCAGTAACCTACAGACAGTGTCAGGTCGGTGCCGTTTTACTAATTAAAATGATACCTGGGTGATGAAATCTGTCTTGTGGTTGTTGTGTAATCCTTATTTTCAGTTTTCAGTTAATGATATGCTCGTGCTCCGGGGCGGCCTGTGGGGGGCTTCATGTGTATGGTTTCTGACAGGTCACTGATCCCTCACTGACCTGCCCCCTATTTTACATAATTAATATTGCATATATTGACAAAAAAAATCCCCTTCTGCAGGCATTTTTAATATTTAAAAATAATTTTATTTCACCTCATCCGTTCTAATTTTGTATTTATGTGGCCATTTATAGTCAGAAAACGACCAATTTTTTATATCAATTTTTTATGATAAATGTACTTTTTCTCAATTTTTGGCATTTTTTTTTCAGATTGCAGTCTGTATGAAAAAAAATAAGAATCTTGCACTTTTCACACTAGCTACCGGTACAATTGTAGACTCATGCTTACTATTCGTCACAGATGACTTTTCAGCAGCCTCATTATCATAACATGCAGGATTACAATAGCAGGAAACTGTTCTAATTACAGCAGATAACACTGGATCAACCATTCACAATAGATGTCACAGCTCACTTCCTCTACTTCCCTTGACATTTGCACACGCTCATTAGATGCTTCCTTACAAAACATAGGGTCAAAATCAGTGTATCGCAGCTAATGTTCATGTGAATTTCTTAAAGAACAGAAAGTATACATTTTGAATAGCCCCAGTGGCCAGTGTGAAAATTTTAGGCTTTCTAATTTTTTTAAAAAACAGATTGTGATATGAAAAAAAGAATAAGTGGAAGCAAACAGCTGAATAGAATCCCCACCTCTGCTATCTGTGTTGAATGCTGCACTATATATTAATGGTATGAACTGCATTCAGTGGAAGCAAACAGCTGAATAGAATCCCCACCTCTGCTATCTGTGTTGAATGCTGCACTATATATTAATGGTATGAACTGCATTCAGTGGAAGCAAACAGCTGAATAGAATCCCCACCTCTGCTATCTGTGTTGAATGCTGCACTATATATTAATGGTATGAACTGCATTCAGTGGAAGCAACAGCTGAATAGAATCCCCACCTCTGCTATCTGTGTTGAATGCTGCACTATATATTAATGGTATGAACTGCATTCAGTGGAAGCAAACAGCTGAATAGAATCCCCACCTCTGCTATCTGTGTTGAATGCTGCACTATATATTAATGGTATGAACTGCATTCAGTGGAAGCAAACAGCTGAATAGAATCCCCACCTCTGCTATCTGTGTTGAATGCTGCACTATATATTAATGGTGTGCACTCCATACCTCTACTTGCTGCCAAGCACTGCTTTACCATCTTGCAACATAGTTTAATGTGCCTGTTAATAAGGCTTTGGAATAATTCATTTTTGCACTGTGTTTAAAATACTTACTGCTTTATGTGTAGCCCAGCTATGCAGGCACACATAAAAATCCAGGAGAGTGCACAGGAAGGTAACAGCAAAGCTTGATATCTATGCACTTCACTCACACTTTTAGACACACCCATCAGGGGTACAAGAGGAAGTGACACTTAGCAATCAGAGTTCAGTCAGTTTCCTGTCTTCGGACAGTGCAGTTCAGTGCCAGTGGAGTCTGGACTTGGAAGGAGAGGAGAAAGGATTGAATCCTCGCAGAGTTAGCGTAGCTCACCTGACAAGCAAGTGGAGGCTAGTACGGGTGAAGTGGATCATCCTAGCCTAGTCAGAGCTACCCTCAATCAGTACCTCAACAGAAGCTGAAGTAAGGAGGATACTGAGAGCTACTCAGCGAGCTCTAGGAGAAAGCTGACATTACCATCGAAGCTCCAGGTGTTTATGCTAAGAGCGAGAGCAGGGCGAAGGGCACAGTGGAGAAGATAGAGAAGTGCTTTAGGTATTGGATTGCCTGCACTAAATTGCCGGACACCGGGGTCCGAAGCGTTGCTACAGTTTCAAGCTTAGTAACAAGAAAACCGGAGGCATCTGGACTACAGGTCGCAGAGAGCAGCCCTAAGTGTCAATACGTAATCGGAGTCAGGAGGAACAAGGACTTTTAGCAGGGCCCCGCATAAAAGGACTCTGTTCTCACCACATAGAAGGCTCCACCACAATGTTGGCCGGGCAGTACAGCTATTGAGAAAGCTGGAGATTCAGAGTTAACTTCGCTTCAGGCAAGTTGGACTCACATGTATAAGGAAGTAAAGGAGGCCTCTAACCTGCTCAGCTGTTACCCGAATGTGCACTCTCCACCCCGACCAGCTCCCCGGGATCTGCTTGAACCATCTACCAGTAAAAGGTATGAAAAGAAGCTGCATTGTGTGCGACTGAATTATTATCTACACCCTGTTTCATCACCATAGACTTCCAGGGACCCGTCTCACCTGTGGGAGACTTACCACCCAGCTGCCCCCATAACATCCCCTGTGAAGATCCTTATAGCAGCGCTGGTCCAAATAACCAGATACCACAGGTGGCGTCACGAACTATCTATCCTAATAATCCCCTGTAAATATTCCCTATTGCACGACCGCCAGGGCCACGGACCGAGCCACCGCTACTAGTGACAACTCCCATAGATTTCCATGGGCTCGGCTCCGAGTACCCCATAGCCCTGGTATCCACAATTGTGGTGCGTGGTCGGAACACTTTATATCCCGGTGACTGGGGCCTCTCTAGATGCTATCAGGTGGAAGGTGCTAAAGCATATAGATGTTGCCAGGTAGCCTTTGATGATCTAACCACCCCCTGGTGTGCTGGCCCCAGCTGGCAAATTATCCCAAAACAGCCCCCACAATCCCACTTTCCTGACCCTGTAGTGTGGACTATATATTTAGGAGTAGTCTAAGGGGCGCACGCAGTAAGGGGGGCGCACGCATCACAGAAAGCAAAGCATCACGAAAGACAAGCATCGAGTAAAAGGCAGTTATCCATGGCAGTTAATCAGGGCAGGAATCAGGTAACCCACACTTTGCTTTCTTTTTCATTATGTTCTTTATCTCTATCCTCCTGTGTTCCCTTGCCATCCACATTCACTGCCCCATCCCCCCTCCATCACGACTCATATACATCAGCCCCTCCATACTTCCCTCTCCCATGTACAGTTCCCATGCACTCCTCACCTTCCTAAGAAAACTCAGCCCATCTTGCCCAAACATATCTCAGAAAAAAACTATTTATAAATCCAACAACTACCTGCTCTTTATCTTCCTACTCCTACTGATTTCAGGGGACATCTCCCCCAACCCTGGTCCATCCCCCAACCTCAATCCCTACCCTACCTCATTTCGAAACCATAATAATCTTGTTAATATTACTTGCACTCCCTCATCTCCTTCTTTCAACTGTGCCCTCTGGAATCCAAGGTCTGCATGCAATAAACTATCTTTCCTGCACAACTACTTTCTGAACAACTCTCTTCATCTGTTGGCCCTCACTGAAACCTGGATTCAGGATTCTGACACGGTCTCCCCTGCTGCCATTTCCTATGGTGGCTTACAGTTCTCCCATTCCCCGAGACCCACAAACAAACATGGTGGTGGAGTTGGCATACTCCTGTCCCCACAATGCACTTTCCAGGTCATCCCCCCAATTCCATCACTCTCATTCCCTTCTTTTGAGGTCCACACCATCAGGCTCTTCCATCCCCTCTCCCTCAGAATAGCGGTCATTTATCGGCCCCCAGGCTCATCCACCCAGTTCCTTGACCACTTCTCAGCCTGGCTGCCGTACTTCATGTCCTCAGAACTACCAACCCTTATCCTTGGAGACTTCAACATCCCCATTAACAGTCCTACTTCCACATCTGCATCTCAGCTTCTATCACTAACCACTTCTCTAGGCCTCTCACACCTTTCAACCTCTGAGACACACAAGGATGGCAACACCCTTGACCTGGTCTTTGTCCGCCTCTGTTCAATTTCCCACCTAAATAACTCACCGCTTCCACTCTCTGACCACAACATTCTCTCCTTCACGCTCACAAATCCTCCACCACCCCAGCGAACTCCTACCTACCGCACATTCAGAAATCTGCAAGCCATTAACCTCAGACACTTTCAGACTCCCTACACTCTTCGCTGTCCCCAATCTCCTCTTTTTCTTGTCCTAATCTGGCTGTTCAGCACTACAATGACACTCTTAGAAGCACCCTTGACCAAGTAGCACCGCTCACCCTCAGAACTTCCAAACACACAGTAAAACAGCCCTGGCTCACATCGCAAACTCACCTTCTCCAGCGATGCTCTAGGAGTGCTGAACGCCTATGGAGAAAAACCCGCACACCAGAAGACTTCATCCACTTTAAATTCATGTTAAGAACTTATAATGCTGCCCTTCACCTCGCCAAACAGACCT
The DNA here is from genome assembly GCA_033576555.1 of Oophaga sylvatica. Taxonomy (NCBI): domain Eukaryota; kingdom Metazoa; phylum Chordata; class Amphibia; order Anura; family Dendrobatidae; genus Oophaga; species Oophaga sylvatica. The sequence goes on along the minus strand of JARQOD010000002.1, from coordinate 79,550,625 downwards.
ACTTCACCACACTGATCTCCTCACTAGCCAACAACCCCAAGAAACTTTTTGACACTTTTCACTCCCTCCTCAGGCCAAAAGCACAAGCCCCTATCACAGACATTTGTGCTGATGACCTGGCCTCCCACTTTATAGAAAAAATAGATACTATCCGTCAGGAAATCTGCTCTCAACCACCAAGTGCTGTGACTCCCATCCCACCCTGCATTTCCCCTGGCTCAATTTCCACATTTGATCCCATCACAGAAGAAGAAGTCTCCAGACTCCTCTCTTCCTCTCGTCCGACTACATGCACTACCGACCCCATCCCCTCACATCTCCTCCAGTCTCTTTCTCCTGTTGTCACAACTCACCTAACTACAATCTTCAATCTCTCACTCTCCTCTGGCATTTTCCCATCCTCCTTCAAACACTCCATCATTACTCCACTACTAAAGAAACCCGCTCTCGACCCTTCCTGCACAAACAACTACAGACCGGTCTCCAATCTCCCCTTCATCTCCAAACTTTTGGAGCGCCTAGTCTACTCCCGCCTCACCCGTTACCTCTCCACTCACTCCCTCCTAGACCCTTCACAGTCCGGCTTCCGACCCCTACATTCGACTGAAACTGCACTCATCAAAGTGACCAATGACCTTCTGACAGCAAAACGTAACGGCGACCACTCTCTGCTCATTCTACTCGACCTTTCTGCAGCTTTCGACACGGTTGACCACCGTCTCCTACTGTCCAGGCTCCACTCTTTAGGTATTAAGGACACTGTTCTCTCCTGGTTCTCCTCCTATCTTTTTGACCGCTCCTTCAGTTTTTCGTTCTCTGGCTCCACATCATCTCCTCTTCCTCTCACTGTCGGTGTACCCCAGGGCTCAGTCCTTGGCCCCCTTCTCTTCTCTCTCTACACCGCCCCAATTGCAGGACCATCAGCAGATTTGGCTTTCAGTACCATCTTTATGCTGATGACACACAATTATACACGTCATCCCCCGACCTTACCCCCGCTGTACTACAGAACGCCACCGACTGTCTGTCCGCAGTCTCCAACATCATGTCTGCTCTCTATCTGAAACTCAACCTCTCCAAAACTGAACTTCTTCTGCTCCCGCCGTCTACTAACCTCCCTAAATCTGACATTTCCCTCTCAGTGGGCGGCACCATAATAACACCCCGGCAGCAGGCTCGCTGTCTGGGTGTTATGTTTGATACCAATCTCTCCTTCACCTCCCATATACAATCTCTTGCCCGCTCTTGCCGCCTACACCTAAAGAACATCTCTAGAATCCGCCCTTTTCTCACCATGGAAACAACAAAAACCCTCACTGTAGCATTGATCCACTCCCGCCTGGACTACTGTAACGCTCTATTACTTGGCCTCCCCATTACTCGACTATCCCCTCTCAGTCCATCCTTAATGCAGCAGCCAGGGTTATCCATCTGGCTAATCGGTACTCGGACGCGTCCGCTCTTCTGCCAGTCCTTACACTGGCTGCCCATTCATTATAGGATCCAATTCAAAGTACTTGTTCTCACCCACAAAGCTCTCCACACTGCAGCACCCCCTACATCTCCTCCCTCATTTCTATCTATCGGCCTAACCGACTGCTGCGCTCTGCAAACGACTTTCGACTAACCTCTGCACTAATCCGTACCTCCCACTCCCGACTCCAAGACTTCTCCCGCGCTGCGCCAATCCTCTGGAATGCTCTACCCCAAGAAATTAGGACTATCCACAATTTGCATGGTTTCAGGCGCTCCCTCAAAACACATCTGTTCAGAGCGGCCTATCACATTCACTAATCAAAGTCATTCTATGTGTAAGTGTGTATGTGTGTAGCCATTCACTGTCTCCATCCATCCCTCACTCCCTCAAGATGGCTGGACCATCATTGTAAATGCACCATTGTATATACACACCTGTATTTTGTATCTCCCCCACCTCATTGTAGATTGTAAGCTCTCACGAGCAGGGCCGTCTTATTTTGCTTTAATTACTGTATTGTTAACGTTGTTACTTATGACTTGTGTTTTGAAACTGTTAAACTGTAAAGCGCTGCGGAATATGATGGCGCTATATAAATAAAGATTATTATTATTATTATTATTATTATTAATAACAAAACACATTTAACATAAAACCCTGATTTAAACAGTGGATCCTTTTCTGATTACATATTCCCTTTAAAAAAGTTAATTCATTTGTTTATTCATTAGTTCTTTATTCCTTCCATCGCTCTGACCCCCTCATCCACTACAGCAGGGGTCCCAAGCCCTCCTCACTTCTCTTACTGCTTGAGTAGTAGTTCAGCTTCTATGCATCTCTCCATGTAATGTCTGTGAGGCTGATGGAAACAGAAGAGAATTATGCTTGGCTGTTTCTGTCAGTTCCATAAACGCTCGACTGACATGTCATTAAACTACTCCTCATTGTAGTTGTTGAGTGAGGCAAATTGCGGACCTGTGCCCCACTTCTAGTGATTAGTGGGGGTCCCAGCAATGGAGCCTGGGGGAATCAAAGGCCCCTTTGCCATAAAGGAGGACACCAGTATTATAACTTGCACAAAGTAGGTGGGAGGTTATTGTTTCAAATTTTGCTTTAGGAACCTGTAGGCTTCATAGAAAACATGGTTTAAAGATCCGACTTCTCCTAGCACCGCTCCAGATGATTGACAGGTTTATGTCTAAACACTAAGACCTATCAATCAACTGCTGCACAGCAGGGAGAAGCTGGCCATGGATGGATGGACGGACTAGTGTTGCCTCTTCCTATTGTCACTGGCCGGATGCATAAACAATGTTTCCTCTGACTGCTATCATGTAGCCAGGCTCTGATTCATGCTCAGCAGTCGTTCCCTTTCATGGATGACAGGTTCCCTTTAAAAAGGTCTTCCTCTACTATTACATCAAAATTAAAACATTGAAGGTCCAACTCCGATCGGATGTTACCAGTGATGTAAGCAGTGTGCAGAGCAGAACACCGCCGCCCCATCATGCTGTCCTATTATTTGCATAGGAGCGGATCTGAAGGACTCCTTAGCCCCCACTAAACAGTGTGATGGAGATAAGGGGTGGTGCTCCATACGCTACTTATATCCGGCTGCTTCCAGAGCTGGTAACAGCTGATCAGTGGTGGCGTTGGGTATCGGGCCCCTAACGATCTGATATTAATCACCGATACAATAGTTGTGGAAATCCATTTTAGGCTACTCAGCTGTACAACGCACTAAGCTGCCTCCTACTAATGCTGACAGCACGTTATATATTGGTAATATACCCAGCGTGTGCTGTACTCATATGAAAGTCGGCTCATAGCTTTATAGTCCTGGGATATGAATGATGAAGGTGATTTAATAGTTCTTTATTTAACACGCAATTATCCCGATGATATAAAAGACTAGGTGTGGAGGTGACAGATGAGTTTTAACATGTTTGAAAAAGAAAATTGGAAGAGTAAAATATTAAAGCTCCTATGTATTATGAATATTAGTCAGCGCTCATAAATATTAGTCATGGCATCTTAGGCATTATATTTAACCCATGGTAGGATAGATAGGATGGGTACAGATGTGGCATCTTTTCAAATCTATCATCGTGAATGGTATAGACTTAAAGAGAAGCTACATTCAGAACATTACCGATTGTTTAAATCAAGTTATTTATTTATTCTTTTAAATTTTGCAATGTTTTTTCCCCACATCACCACCACTCGGACAGCTCCTTCTCAATCCCTATATTTCCCTTTGTAAACAACACTTATACTCACCTCCGGTGCGGGTGCAGTTCCAGCAGTGTTCACAGTGGCTCTTCGTAATAATGTCTCACGATCCCGGTGGCCAATCAGCGCTGGTTTCACTCTCCCCGCCTTTGGACGAATCACATACATCTGGAGGAAGTGAAAGAGCAGCAGCTCTGATTTCCTCTGAATGTAATCTGTCCGAAGGGATTTGCCACAGGGATTGCATGACATAATGTCAAGCGATCCCCAGGAGAGCCAGTGTTGATACCACTGGAACTGCACCAGCACCGAATGTGTGTATACGTGAAATAATTTTACAAAGGGAAAAAACTGGGATTGAGAAGGGGTTGTTCGAGTGACCAACCCTTTAATTTTTTTAATTTAAATGTTGAAATTAAGCAATACACTTAGGCTAAGTGCACACGTCAGCAATTTTCGCGTTTTTTTTGTGTTTTTTCCCGCGGCAAAAACGCGAAAAAAACGCAAGCATTAAGCATCCTATTCATTTAAATGGATTCCGCAATTTTTGTGCACATGCAGCGTTTTTTTTTCCGCAAAAAAATCGCTTCGCGAAAAAAAAAGCAACATGTTCATTAATTTCGCGTAATTCCGCGCAATGTAAGCGGTTCATGTGCGGATGGTACCCAGGGTCTGGAGGAGAGGAGACTCTCCTCCAGGCCCTGAGTACCATATCCCTGGTAAAACAATAATGAAAATAAAAAATAATGATATTCTCACCTTCCGGCGGCCCCTGCAGCTTTCCCGCCTCTCAGAGATGCTCCCGTTCCCAGTAATGCATTGCGAGAATCACCCCAGATGACGTAGCGGTCTTGCGTGATGCTACGTCATCTGGGGTCTGTCGCAATGCATCCTTGGGAACGCGATTGACCGGGAGCGTCGCTGAGAGGCGGGAAAGCTGTGGGGGCCGCCGGAAGGTGAGAATATCACGATTTATTATTTTTTTAATTATTTTTACATTAGATCTTTTTACTATTGTTGCTGCACAGGCAGCATCAATAGTAAAAAGTTGGTCACACTGTCAAACACTATGTTGACTCGTGTGACCAACCTGTCAATCAGTTTTCCAAGCGATGCTACAGATCGCTAGGAAAACGCTAGCATTCTGCAAGCTAATTACGCTTGCAAAACGCTATTTCTGGCGGGAATACGCATACAAAAAAATGCGTATTTCCCGCGGCAGAGAAGTGCGGGATTGCCGCGGAAATTTCCGCGGCAATTCCGCAACGTGTGAACTTAAGGCTGTGTCTCACATAGCGATACACTAGCTGATCCCGACAACGATATGCACTTGTCAGGATCGCTGGTGTATCGCTACATGATCGCTGCTGAGCTGCCAAACAGGCAGCTCAGGCAGCGATCAGGACAGCGACACTGCGGGTAACATCGCTTAGTTACCCGCAGTGTACCTTGGATACCAGCGCCCTGATGCAGGGAGCTGGTAACCAAGGTACACATCGGGTTTCCAGGCGCTGCGCGGTGCCTGGAAACCCGATGTGTACCTTGGTTACCAGCTCCCTGCATCAGGGCGCTGGTATCCAAGGTACACATCGGGTTTCTAGGCACAGCCCCGCGCCTGGAAACCCGCTGTGTACCTTGGTTACCAGTGGATCGCTGGTCTCCCGCTGTCACACGCAGCGATGCGTGCCTGTCAGCGGGAGACCAGCGATCAAAAAAATGTCCTGGCCTTTCAGCGACGATCAGCGATACCCGGCAGGGGGGCTGATCGTCGCTGAATGTCACACACAGCGATATCGCTGGGGAGATCGCTGCTGCGTCACAAAACTAGTGACTCAGCACCGATCTCGCTAGCGAGATCGTTGTGTGAGACGGGGGCTTTAGCAGCTGTGTATAGAGGTGTTACCTGTCATAATCCTGCCTTTGATGATAAGGAATAAATACTAACAATATGGAGTATATAGTCCAAAATCTAATTCAAAAACTACTTCTTTAAACATATAAACGAATTGGAGACAGTTAATTGTCTATTTAATAAACAAGACTGTATGTATATGCAAGATTGTAAGACATGTCATAGTCAGAGTTAACATTGCACCCATAGATACATCCACTATAGGCTTTTACCCATAATTCCCCACCACGCCAGCAGCCCCATTCTATGGCCCCCTAAGGAAGCCAATGCAAAACAAGCATTGGGGCTGCTGGCATGGCATCACGTGGAGATTTATGGGTGAGAGCCTATAGTGGATGTATGGGTGCAATGGTAATGCGGACTAGAAAGTTTGATTGTAAAATAGCCTCAGTAGTCAGTGTAAAAATTACAAGATTGCAAAATTTTTTTTTTTAATAAGATTTTTTATGCAATAAATACATGGAAAACCTGGTTTAAACAATGGGTCATTTTGTGATGTCACACTCCAATATTATGTTACATCTCATAATGAATAATGGAATATTACCAGGGGCTTCCTGGCACTTTTCATCCTGGCAGGCAATCACAAGGCAGTGGCCCTCGAGTTGCAGTGGCCCTCGAGTTGCAGTGGCCCACCTCTGACCTGCTTATCTCTGGCCGCTGCATTAAAGCAGCAGAGATAACATGCTGTAAAAACAGGCTGGTACAAAGAAACAGGAACAGAACGAAATTTGCTGCATAGATATGGGAGCAGAACCAAGCTTACTGCCTACATAGATACTGTAACAGAAGCAAGCTGACTGCATAGACAGGAGACCGGAACCAAGATTACTACATAGATAAGAAAAATATTTTTCTATCTACTGGCTAACACGGTACAAAGATATACATCTTTACTGTACGTAGATAAGGGAACTGAAAGGAGCTTACTACAGAGATATGGGAGCAGAACTGAGCTTACTACAGAGCAGTAGCATATCTACCGGGGGGAATGAAGGGGGTCACCTCGAGCCCCGAACTCTGAGGGGGCCCACCCGGAACTACGCTACTGTAACTGTATCGGCGTGCACAGTATGTACACAGATCTCCCTACACCGCGGGCCAGCAGCTATGGGACCCCTGAGCAGAAGGGAGGGCCAGGTGCCAGCAGTGGCCCCCCCATCATTGCAAGTTCAACTGTATTGACTAAATGCCAATACAGCTGACTGCATTGATGAGAGTTTGAGCGTCATGCTCCCTCGCCCATCATCTCCCTCTCAGTGTCTGATGTCACTGATGCAGACACTGGCATCGGGCGCTGTGACATCACTACTCAGCACCCACTTGTCCAGAGATGTGTGGGCGCTTGGAACAGCGAAGGAGATGGGAGTATTGTAGTTTGCCTATGGGGGTGCATTATACTATATAGAGTCTGCCCATGGGGGTGCATTATATTATGTAGAGTCTGCCTATGGGGGGTGCATTATACTATTGAGGCCTATGGGGAGTGCATTATATAGAGTCTGCCTATGGGGGTGCATTATAATATATAGAGTCTGCCTATGGGGGGTGAATTTTACTATAGTCTACCTATGGGGAGTGTATTATATTAGACAGCATCTGCCTATGGGTGGTGCATTATACTATACAGAGTCTGCCTATGGGGAGTGTATTATATTAGACAGCGTCTGCCTATGGGTGGTGCATTATACTATATAGAGTCTGCCTATGGGGGTGCATTATAATATTTGAAGTCTCCTATGGGGGTGCATTATACTATAGAGTCTGCCTATGGGGGTGCATTATACAATAAGGAATCTCCCTATGGGGGGTGCATTATACAATATGAGTCTGCCTATGGGGTTGCATTATACATATAAGGTCTGCCATATGGGGGTGCATTAAAGCAAATTGAGTCTACCTATGGGGTTCATTATACAATATAGAGTCTCCCCTATGAGGGTGCATTACACAACATAGAGTCTGACTATGGGGGTGCATTATATTAATTATGAAGGGATTATGCCTATGGGGGTGCATTATATTATAGGAATTGCCTATGGGGGGTGCATTATAATATTGAGTCTGCCTATGGGGGTGTTGCAATTATTACTAAGTATAGAGTCTCCATATAGGGGTGCATTGTTGTGAATGTGTTAGAAATGAATTCTGAGCAGAAGCTCCCTCTGGTGGTTACAAACAGTACTGAACTATTCAATGAAGATTGTGAAGATTGGCAATCAGGTGTTACAGACTGGTCTATATAAGGGAGGTTCCCTCCCATCAGGGTTGCCGGTGATCAATTGTTCTTGTCTCAACTTTGGTTCCTGGTTCACTTGGAAGCTTGCTGTGTCTTGCCTTCATCTTCTGCTAACAGATAAGATATTTTCTGCTTTTATTTTTGTGCTTGCTTTTTGCATTTTGTCCTGCACTTCTGTGGAGGTCAGCCAGGTCCCTCCGGGGGCTTGTGCTCCTCTCAGTTTATCTGAGCCACTGTTATTTGTTCATTTGCCTTTTCAAGTTTTTTCAGTGGCTGCTGCTTAGTTTTGTTACACCAGAGAACTAATTTAGGTGGTAGAGGTCGTGTGATCTCAGGTGTTTTTGCAATTATGTGAGTTGGTATTTTTTTAGGGTTTTTTGGATTGCAGTAAGTGTCCTTCCTATCCTTTTCTTTCTAGGAAGATTGGGCCCCAAGTTTGCTCATACTATTTTCTGTCTGTGTCTGTATTTCCTCTTGTCTAACCGCCATTACATGTTTGGGGGCTTCCTATGTTCTTTGGGGATCTGCTCCGGGGCGATAGTTTTCCTCTTTCTATCTTTAGGTGTAGTTAGCTTCTCAGGCTGTGACGAGGCATCTAGGACCAACGTAGGTACGCTCCACGGCTGCCTTTAGTTGTGGTGGTTAGACAGGGTACTGCAATCCAGTAGATTCCAACCTCTCTGGTGTATTGCCTTTTTTGCCTGCTCTCCTCAGCTACCAAATCATAACAGTATCACCGGCCAAACTGAAAATTATATGGTACTCACAGAAGGGAAAGATAGTGTAAAAAAAAAAAAAAAAAGTTGTCAGAGATATATATATATTTTTTTCTTTCCCTCTTTTTCTCTGGGTGCTGAGGATTTTTTTTTCTCTCAATGGAGTTTGCACAGTTGTCTGGCCATGTGGATCAGCTTGCCACTGAAGTTCGGAGTATTGCTACCTATCTTGCAGGGTTGCCGGTTGTGGAACCTAGGATCCCCATGCCAGATTTGTTTTTAGGGGATCGAGCTAAATTTCTGAATTTCAAAAATAACTGTAAGTTGTTTTTTGCCTTAAAACCTAAGTCCTCAGGGAACGCTGCACAGCAGGTTCAAATTGTCATCTCTCTCCTGCGCAGCGATCCTCAGGATTGGGCTTTTTCCCTGACACCTGGGGATCTGTTTTGAGTAATGTTGATGCATTTTTTCTGGCTCTGGGGTTATTGTACGATGAACCTAATGTCACTGATCAAGCTGAAAAAGCCTTGTTGGCATTAAATCAGGGGCTTGAGGACGCTGAGTTATACTGTCAGAGATTCCGAAGGTGGGCAGTCCTGACCAAATGGAATGATGATGCTTTGGCAGCCCTTTTTCGGAAGGGTCTGTCAGAGAATGTAAAAGATGTTATGGTGGGTTTCCTGCTCCCTCTGGTCTCAATGATTCTATGTCATTAGCGATTCAAATTGACAGAGTTTGCGTGAGCTTAGAGGTATGCGTGGAATAGTGTTGCCTTGTGAACCAGCTTCTGAACCCATGCAGTGTGATAGAGTTGCTTCTGGGGCACAGCGTCATGAGTTTCGAAAACGCCATGGGTTATGTTTCTACTGTGGTGACGCCTCTCATGCTATTTCAGTCTGCCCTAAGCGGGGAAGACGTTTTGCACGCTCAGTTGTCTTGGGTAGTGTTCAGACTAAATTTCTGTTGACTGTTACCTGATTTGCTCCCTGTCCACATTTTCTGCTCAGGCTTTTGTTGATTCGGGAGCAGCTATTAACCTGATGGATTTTGATTTTGCTAAACGTTGTGGGTTTCCCTTGATACCCCTACAGAAGTCTATTCCCCTACTGGGGATTGATTCTACACCTTTGGCTGAGAATAAACCCCAGTTCTCTACTCAGGTGATAATGAGGGTTGAACCTGATCATCAGGAGAGTTGCAAATTTTTGGTACTGTATAATCTGCATGACATTGTTGTACTGGGTTTCCCTTGGTTACAGTCTCATAATCCTGTTTTGGATTGGAAATCTGTGTCTGTAACCAGTTGGGGCTGCCAATGTGTTAATGCCAACACTCCTGTTTTTTCTGCCTCTCCCCAGGCTCAGGATGTTCCTGACTTTTTGACTGATTTTTCTGATGTGTTAGCGAAAGTAAATCTGCATCCTTGCCCCCCCATAGGAGCTATGACTGCGCTATTGAATTAGTGCCTGGTAGTAAATTCCCTAAAGGTCGCCTTTTTAACTTGTCTGTACCTGAACATGACGCTATGCGGTCTTATATCAAGGAGTCATTGGAGAAGGGTCATATCAGACCATCCTCTTCACCCTTGGGTGCCGGTTTTTTCTTTGTGGCCAAAAAGGATGGTTCATTAAGGCCGTGTATTGATTATCGTCTCTTGAACAATATCACTGTGAAATATCAATATCCGTTACCCTTGATTTCTGACCTGTTTTCCAGGGTGAAAAGTGCTACTTGGTTTACCAAGCTTGACCTCAGGGGGCTATAACCTTATTCGCATTAAGCACGGGGATGAATGGAAGACGGCATTTAATACCCCAGAGGGGCATTTTGAGTACCTAGTGATGCCCTTTGGGCTCACTAATGCTCCTTCCGTCTTCCAGTCCTTCATGAATGACATTTTCAGGGATTTTGTGGATAAATTTCTGATTGTTTATTTGGATGATATCTTGATTTTTTCCAATGACTGGGACTCTCATGTGAAACATGTTCGGACTGTGTTCCAGATTTTGAGAGAGAATGCTCTGTATGTGAAGGGATCAGTGTCTTTTTGGCGTACAGAGGATCTCATTTCTGGGATTCATTTTGTCCCCATCTGTTATTGAAATGGACCGGTCAAGGTTCAGGCCATCTGTGATTGGGTCCAACCTACTTCATTAAAGGCTCTTCAGAGATTCTTGGGTTTTGCCAATTTTTATCGTAAATTTATTGGTAATTTCTCTGTTATTGTTAAATCATTGACTGATTTGACCAAGAAGGGTTCTGATGTGGTGAATTGGCCTCCTGAGGCAGTCTCTGCGTTTCAGGAACTTAAGCAGAGATTCACTTCTGCTCCTGTTCTACGGCAGCCTGATGTTTCTCTGCCATTTCAGGTGGAGGTTGATGCCTCTGAAATTGGGGCAGGTGCCGTTTTGTCCCAAAGAGATCCAGAGACCTCTAAAAGTAACCCTTGTGCCTTTTTCTCTCGAAAATTTTCTCCAACTGAACGTAATTATGACGTGGGTAATCGGGAGTTATTGGCCATATGAAGTGGGCTTTTGAAGAGTGGAGACATTGGCTGGAGGGAGCCAAACATCAGGTGGTGGTCCTCACGGACCATAAGAATCTGGTTTATCTGGAATCAGCCAAGCGACTTAATCCTAGACAGGCCAGGTGGGTCTTGTTTTTCACACGTTTTAATTTTGTGGTTTCCTTTCTTCCTGGCACTAAGAATGTTAAAGCGGATGCCCTCTCGAGGAGTTTCCTTGCAGACTCTCCTGAGTTATCTGATCCTGCTGTTATTTTGAAAGAGGGTGTAGTTCTTTCCGCCATCTCGCCCAATTTGAGACTGGCTCTGGAAGGGTGTCAGGAGGATAAACCCGAGCGCTGCCCTATTGGGAAATTGTTTGTCCCAGACCGGTGGAAAAAGAGTGTGATGTCTGAGATTCATTGTTCCGCGTTGGCCGGTCATTCCGGAATTTTTGGTACCAGAGACTTGGTTAGTCGGTCCTTTTGGTGGCCTACTTTGTCTCGTGACGTCAGGGAATTTGTGCAGTCCTGCGGGACTTGCTCTCGCTCCAAGCCTTGCTCTCGCTCTAGTGGTTTGTTGATGCCATTGCCTGTGCCCAAGAGACCATGGACCCATATCTCTATGGATTTCATTTCCAACCTCCCTGTTTCTCAGAGAATGACCGTTATCTGGGTGATTTGTGATAGGTTTTCCAAAATGATACATCTTCTGCCATTACCTAAGTTGCCTTCCTCCTCCGAATTGGTGCCTTTGTTCCTTCAGCACGTGGTTCGGTTACACGGCAGTCCTGAGAACATTGTGTCTGACAGAGGAGTCCAGTTTGTTTCCAGATTTTGGAGGACTTTTTGTTCTAAACTTGGTGTTCAATTGTCTTTCTCCTCGGCTTTTCATCCTCAGACCAATGGACAAACTGAGAGAACAAACCAGACATTGGAGACTTATCTGAGATGCTTTGTGTCTGCTGATCAGGATGACTGGGTCTCTTTTTTGCCTTTGGCTGAGTTTGCACTTAATAATAGGGCTAGCTCTGCCACTTTGATGTCTCCATTTTTCTGCAGTTTTGGGTTTCACCCTCGATTTTCTTCGGGACAGACGGAGGCTTCTGTCTGTCCAGGTGTTGACTCTGTTGTGGAGCGTATGCAGCAGATTTGGGACCAGGTAGTGGAGAGGTTGTCCCTCTCTCAGGAGAGGGCCCAGCGGTTTGCCAACCGGCATAGGACTGATGGTCCTCGGTTTGAAGTGGGGGACTTGGTCTGGTTGTCCTCAAGAAATATCCCTATGAGAGTTGCATCTCCTAAGTTTAAGCCTAGGTTCATTGGACCTTATAAGATTATGGAGATTCTTAATCCTGTTTCCTTTCGTTTACTTCTTCCAGGGACATTTAAGATCCATAATGTCTTCCACAAGTCCTTATTGAAGAGGTTTGTCGAGCCAGTGGTTCCTATGGCTGCGCCTCCTGACCCTGTTTTGGTTGAGGGCAATCTGGAGTATGTGGTTGAGAAAATATTGGATTCTCGTTTTTCTAGACGGAAACTCCAGTATTTTGTTAAGTGGAGAGGTTATGGTCAGGAGGACAATTCTTGGGTGTTTGCTTCGGACATCCATGCTAGGAGACTGATCCGTGCGTATCACAGAGCTCATCCTGACCGACCTGGTTGCCCAAATGAGGGTTCGGTGACCCCTCCTCAAGGGGGGGTACTGTTGTGAATGTGTTAGAAATTAATTCTGAGCAGAAGCTCCCTCTGGTTGTTACAAACAGTACTGAACTATTCAATGAAGATTGTGAAGATTGGCAATCAGGTGTTACAGACTGGTCTTATATAAGGGAGGTTCCCTCCCATCAGGGTTGCCGGTGATCAATTGTTCTTGTCTCAACTTTGGTTCCTGGTTCACTTGGAAGCTTGCTGTGTCTTGCCTTCATCTTCTGCTAACAGATAAGATATTTTCTGCTTTTATTTTTGTGCTTGCTTTTTGTATTTTGTCCTGCACTTCTGTGGAGGTCAGCCAGGTCCCCTCCGGGGGCTTGTGCTCCTCTCAGTTTATCTGAGCCACTGTTAATTGTTCATTTGCCTTTTCCAGTTTTTTCAGTGGCTGCTGCTTAGTTTTGTTACACCAGAGAACTAATTTAGGTGGTAGAGGTCGTGTGATCTCAGGTGTTTTTGCAATTATGTGAGTTGGTATTTTTTTAGGGTTTTTTGGATTGCAGTAAGTGTCCTTCCTATCCTTTTCTTTCTAGGAAGATTGGGCCCCAACGTTTGCTCATACTATTTTCTGTCTGTGTCTGTATTTCCTCTTGTCTAACCGCCATTACATGTTTGGGGGCTTCCTATGTTCTTTGGGGATCTGCTCCGGGGCAGATAGTTTTCCTCTTTCTATCTTTAGGTGTAGTTAGCTTCTCAGGCTGTGACGAGGCGTCTAGGACCAACGTAGGTACGCTCCACGGCTGCCTTTAGTTGTGGTGGTTAGTCAGGGTACTGCAATCCAGTAGATTCCAACCTCTCTGGTGTATTGCCTTTTTTGCCTGCTCTCCTCAGCTACCAAATCATAACAGTGCATTATATAATATAGAGTCTGCCTATGGGGGGTGCATTATACTATAGAGTCTGCCTACGGAGGTGCATTATACAATATAGAGTCTGCCTATGGGGGGGTGCATTATACTATAGAGTCTTCCTATAGGGAATGCATATTATAGAGTTTACCTACGGGGTGCATTATATTATACAGCGTTTTCCTAAGGGGGGTGCATTACACAACATAGAGTCTGACTATGGGGTGGTGCATTATACAATATAAAGTCTCCCTATGGCGGGTGCATTATACAATATAGAGTCTGCCTATGGGGGTGCATTATATTATGTAGAGTCTGCCTATGGGGGGTGCATTATATTATGTAGAGTCTGCCTATGGGGGGTGCATTATATTATAGAGTTGCCTATGGGGGGTGCATTATACAATATAGTCTCCCTATGGGTGGTGCATTATACTATATAGAGTCTGCCTATGGGGGTGTGCATTATATTATACAGAGTCTGCCTATGGGGGTACATTATACTATAGAGTCTACCTATGGGGAAGGCATTATATTATAGAGTTTGCCCACGGGGGGTGCATTATACAATATAGAGTCTCCCTATGGGGGTGCATTATTCAATATAGAGTCTCCATATAGGGGTGCATTATACTATAGAGTCTGCCTATGGGGAAGGCATTATATTATAGAGTTTGCCCACGGGGGGTGCATTATACAATATAGAGTCTCCCTATGGGGGTGCATTATTCAATATAGAGTCTCCCTATAGGGGTGCATTATATATAGAGTCTGCCTATGGGGAAGGCATTATATTATAGAGTTTGCCCACGGGGGGTGCATTATACAATATAGAGTCTCCCTATGGGGGTGCATTATTCAATGTAGAGTCTCCATATAGGGGTGCATTATACTATAGAGTCTGCCTATGGAGGTACATTATACTATATAGAGTCTCCCTATGCGTGTGCATTATACCATAGAGTTTGCTTATGGTGAATGCATTATACAATGTAGAGTCTGCCTATGGGAGGTGCATTATACTATTTAGGGTCTGCCTATGGGAAGTGCATTACACTATATAGATATGCCTATGGGAATGCATTATACTATGTGGAGTCTGCCTATGAGGAGTTCATTATACTATATGGAGGCCTATGGGGAGTACATTATACTATATGGAGGTCTATGGGGAGTGCATTATACTATATTGAGGACTATCTGGTGCATTATACAATATGGAGGCTATCTAGGGGGCCATCATACAGAGTTGGAGCAGTCAAACAGTTTGGGGGCTACTAAGGGGTCAGTATACTGCGTGGGTGGTACTATACAGTGAGGGGGCATTATACTGTGCATAAGAGAGCATCACACAGTGTTTAGGGGAGCTGTAGAGGAGGGAGACTTGGGACATTATTAAATGTAAACTGGGCACTTATTATTATAGCGGAACTCAGGTTACTGTGACTGTCAAAGGGGCACACAGGGCATTATTACTTTCCAGGGGACAAAATGTGGGCACTGTTTTCTAGGGCACTTGCACACGGCAATACTATATTCTAGAGCAGGGCTCCACAAACTACGGCCCACAGACCACATGTGGCCCGCCGAGGACATTTATTCGGCCCGTCTCAAGGGGCCCCAAGCAGCTGTTCCTCCTGTGTCAGCTACACCGGCCCCTGGGCCCGGCCCACATTGAACTTCACTACAGTTCAATGCCGGCGGGCCCTGTAATTGTGGGTGGAATGACGAGGCGGTGAGGAAAGGAGATGCGCTGCCACTCCAGAAGACTTGCAGCCCTCCGTATGCAGCACAGACGACGTGATTGTCATCACACCGCCTGCTCAGCCTGATGACATCATGCCGCCTGTGCCAGAAGAAGACAGAATCGAGCAGGCGCCTCTTCAGAGCAGAGGGGGACATAGGTGAGTACTGGTATTTTTTTTTACGCCTGGTCCGGTCTATCATGCCTATTGGGGACATTTACCTGCCTATTAGGGACCTATGCTGCCTATTGGGGACATTTAAGTGCCTATTGGGGACATTTACCTGCTTATTGGGGACCTATGCTGCCTATTGGGGACATTTACCTGCCTATTGGGGACCTATGCTGACTATTGGGGACATTTACCTGCCTATTGGGGACATTTACCTGCCTATTGGGGACCTATGCTTCCTATTGGTGACATTTACGTGCCTATTGGGGACCTATGCTGCCTATTGGGGACTAGCTGGCTATTGGGGACATTTACCTGCCTATTGGGGACATTTACCTGCCTATTGGGGACATTTACCTGCCTATTGGGGACCTATGCTGCCTATTGAGGACATTTACCTGCCTATTGGGGACATTTACCTGGCTAATGAGGACCTATTACCTGCCTATTGAGGACATATGCTGCCTATTGGGGACATTTACCTGCCTATTGGGGACCAATGCTGCCTATTGGGGACATTTTACCTGCCTATTAGGGACCTATGCTGCCTATTGGGGACCTATGCTGCCTATTGGGGACATTTACCTGCCTGTTGGGAGCTCTCGCACCACACAAGTCTGAGCCTGAGGTAAAAGGCGGAGTTCCACTAATATGGGCACTGGTGAGGCTGCATTGATGCTGACAGATGCATGATGGCTGTGCATCTGTATGTCTGTGTGGGCAATTGTATTGCTGGTATATTGTTTTTGTAGCGCTGTATATATATTAGTATTTTGTATATTGTAATATTGCATTTGTTCCTGTTTTGTTTTTTTACTTCAAAATAAGATATGTGCAGTCAGTGTGCATAGGAATTTGTTCATAGTTTTTTTTTATTATCTGTATTCCGGCCCTCCAATGATCTGAGGGACAGTGAACTGGCCCCCAGTTTAAAAAGTTTGAGGACCCCTGTTCTAGAGGGTTGAATTTAGAGAATGTTAGCAGGTTGCGGGATGCAGTGATGGACAGGAGGCAGAGCGAGAGTTAATAATTTTAATTAACAATGGGATACTCCACACAGGGAGGTAAACAGTTAAATGAGGGAATAAACAGTTCAATTTGCAAAGGATATGCAGAGTTAAAGAACAAAGGATCGGGTAAAGACAATTCTGTTGAATCTGAAAGTCAGTAGTTCCTCAGACTATGAAGTCAATAGCGCTGACAACGGCTGGCGCGGTGTCTTTTCCAATGGGATCCTGTAGACAACAATGCCCAATCTTCTGGCGGCAGTGGTCGGTCTCCGGTACCTTCCGCTGAACCCCTAGTCCATAAGTTGATGCTGCCGAGTCAATTAAGGCCGCAGCGCTGTCCAAATCCAATGTAGACCGGCAAGTATAAACTGGCAAAATCAGGGCACAAGTGTCTGTCCCGTACCCGGTCCCTCTAATGTGGCACGGTGCTGTATTCACGGACACGAAGTGTACGGCGCCTTACTTTCTGGTAGCCACCGGGTACACTGCACCTCTCTCTCTCTAGTCCCCGCTGTAGGCGGCGGGAGGCAACGGACACCAGCCTGTGCACTGCCGGTGCTCGCAGCGCGGAGCACTTCTCTCTCTGGACTGCTGCAAGACGCCCGAATCCTCTCAGTGCAGCGGTTCCTTTGCAGACGGCGGGAACTGTCGCAGCGCCGGTACTCGGTGGGGGGAAACGGAGCACGCTGCTCGCCTGACTGCACACTGCCACGGGTTGGCGCCACACTGCCTGCTGTTGCGCGCGCTTTGTTTTTTATATAACCTCGCCTACCCAGGTCATGAGGTTGGTCCAGCTTCTCATTTCTTCCTTCAGGCAACAGGGGATGCAGCCTCGACAGTTCCGACCCGACAAGCAGGTACCCGTGGTGGGTACTCCCCTTACAAGAGCACAGAGACCACACAGTAGGTGTGG
>JARQOD010000002.1:79462665-79533053 GCA_033576555.1 Oophaga sylvatica | reverse complement strand
GAAAACGGCTAACTACTTTTCTACCCTTGATCTGACTAGTGGTTACTGGCAAGTGGCTGTGGCTGAGGAGGATCGTGAGAAAACGGCTTTCACCACCCCAATGGGGCTCTGTGAGTTCGACAGAATGCCGTTTGGGCTCAGCAGTGCCCCAGGAACATTTCAGAGAGTGATGGAAAATTGTCTGGGACATCTCAATTTTGAAACCGTGCTGCTATACCTAGACACGTCATCGTGTATTCCAAGACATATGAGGACCATCTGAAGCACCTGGCAGAAGTATTCGAGTCCCTGTCCAGGTACGGGATGAAATTAAAACCCTCAAAATGCCATCTACTCAAGCAGAAGGTACAATACTTGGGGCACATCGTCAGTTCGGAAGGAGTAGCGCCGGACCCAGAGAAAGTCACTGCCATCCAGAAGTGGCCGGAGCCGAAGAACCTTAAGGAAGTGCGACAGTTTCTGGACTAACGGGTTACTACAGGAGATTCGTGAAAGATTACACGAAGAAGGCAGCTCCTTTACAGGACCTCCTAGTAGGACAATCCTAAAGAGCAGAAACCCTCCCTTTAATTGGGGTAAGGAACAGGCTGAAGCATTCCAAAAGATGAAAGAGATCCTTACAGGTGATGAGATCTTAACCTATCCTGATTACAGCCAACCGTTCCTGTTGTACACCGACGCCAGTAATGAAGGGTTGGGAGCAGTTCTCAGTCAGAAGCAGAATGGCCAAGAAAAAGTCATCGCATATGCCAGCAGAAAACTCAGGCCAACTGAAAGGAATCCGGAAAATTATAGCAGCTTCAAGCTGGAGTTTCTGGCGCTGGTCTGGGCCATTACTGAAAGATTTAAGCACTATCTGGCCTCCAATAAGTTCACGGCGTACACAGACAACAACCCCTTAACGCACCTGGAAACCGCCAAGCTGGGTGCCATGGAGCAGCGATGGATGGCTCGGTTGTCCAATTACCAGTTTACTATCAAGTACCGGGCAGGTCGAAAGAATGCTAATGCTGACGCATTGTCCCGAATGCCGCATGACTCTGATACGGAAGAAGAATCGGACGACCTGGAAGAAATTGAGCTACCTGCGTTCCATCGAAATGGGGTAGTCCACGAGCATCGAGTCAACAGAAAGCAGTATGGTGCAACATTAAATCCTTTACCCCATCACAGCTGGAAAGAGACTCAGGACAGTGATCCAGTGGTCAGCCGCATCAAGGAGTTGTTAAGACAGGAAGGCTCCTCTTTGGAAAAGGATGCACCTATGTCAGCCAAGCTCCTGTGGAACGAGAAAAGCAGGTTGTTCCTATACCGTGAGAAGTTGTGCAGGAGATACGTCAACCCCAGAACCCATGAGATGGTCTGGCAAATCGTGGTCCCCAAGGCAGACGTCCCAATGGTGTTGGAAGCATACCACGATCAAGCAGGACACTTTGGCTGGAGAAAGCTGGAGACCCTGTTGAGATGCCGGTTCTACTGGGTAGGGATGCGCAGCTCCATTGAGAGGTGGTGTCGGAACTGTGGACCCTGTGGTCTCAGAAGGAAGGACTACGGTAGTCAGAAGGCACCCCTGCAACCTATCCGGACGACTCGCCCCCTGGAGATTGTGGCCCTGGACCACGTCAAACTGTCGCCAAGTAGATCTGGATACTCATACGCCCTGACCATGGTGGACCATTACTCCAGATTTCTGGTGGTTGTTCCAGTTAAGGATCAGACCGCAGTGACGGCCGCGAAAACCTTTCAAGCAAGTTTCTGCAGACCGCATGGGTATCCGGAGCAAGTATTAACCGATCAAGGACCTGCTTTCGAAGCTGATTTATTCAAGGAATTCTGTCACATGTACGGGTGCAAGAAAATTAGAACAACGCCATACCACCCTCAAACCAACGGTCTTTGTGAAAAAATGAACCATATTGTCCTTGACTTGTTGAGATCCATACCGTTGGAAGACAGAAATCGATGGCCGGACTTACTACCTGATTTGGTTGATTTGTATAACCATATACCTGTAAGTTCTACTAACTGCACTCCAGCCTATCTTATGAGAGCAAGGCCCGGAAGACTACCAATGGATTTAGAACTTGGAGTAGTAGAACCGGAGGCAGACGACGCCGTTGAAAACTGGGACATAAATCGGCAAGAGCAGTACAGAAGAGTGCAAACCTGTGTAGAAGAAAGTCTCAACAAGGTACGGGAGAAACAGGAAGATATTTACAACAGAAATGCTCCTGCCAAGCCTTTGATGCCTGGAGAAGTGGTATTAAAAAGAAAAAGGAAAATGCACAAATTGGATAACCAGTGGGAGCAAGAACCCTACGTTGTACAAGATTCTAAATATGACAACAGAAAAGTTTGTATCATAGTAAGGACGGAGGAAGAACAATAACCACTGTGTCCAGAGACCATTTGAAATTGTGTACAGAACCCTTAAAGCGTTGTGAAAAGAACCCTGTCATCAATCAAGAAGAAAGAAAAGAAGAGGTCATACACACGGATCTGGGAGATTTTCCTGCGGATTGGCCCAGACTGGGAGATGCTGTAATAATTCCAGTATTGCAGTTTTATCAGCCACCAGAGGAAGTTCTACCTCCAGTTATGCCCGTGGTACCAGTTGAGCCCGTTCAGGAGTTACCCATTCCAGCAACACCTCAACCTACGGAATCTCAAGAAGGATCATCTGAAGCAGCGCCCCATACTATGGGATCCCCTGGTGAAGCTGACTCACACCGCCCAGCCATCAGTACGCTTGCCAGATCCATAGAAAGATTGAGGCAGTTCTATAGTTTGCCGTTACGCAGTGCAGACAGATCACAACTTAATATACCTGAAGCTACTCCACGTAGATCAGAGCGAATCACAAAAGGGAAGATACCCATTCGATACCAGCAGTAATTATAACAAATTAATGTGAATATTGTAAAAAGTATATATATATGTGTCCTTTCCTTATGGTGTCTTATAATGGACTCAGAGGCTGAGGACTGTGCCAGCCCAGAACTTATCTTGTAAATAGTTGCACTAAGGTGCCTTTTAATGGTTTCACACGAAGCCTTGACTTACCTCTGAACATAAAACCCGTGTGGTGAGGCACTGAGTGAGGTCTGCATTCGGATGTCCTGCAGCCCACCCAGGACCCACGTTGAAGGTTTGGTGCGGGTCCTTCACAAGAATATTGTCGTTTATTTATGAACATGTTTATTTAATATTTCGTATTTTTCTATATTCAATGTGTTGTTAGCAACGTTCAAGACATCCTTACCTCCCGGATGGGACGAATTAATGTTTAATGTTGATGTTTAATGCATAAACAAAAATGTCTCTTGTATTTCACAGCCCGGGAGTGCTGTCGTTTACCATGGGGGAATGTGTAGCCCTGGTACACAATACCAGGAGGATAAGTGGAGAGGTAACGGTTAAGGGCTCTCCATGATATCACGTACACTTCGGACACACCCAGCAGGGGTGTGGAGGGGAGTGCTGAGTAGTCTGAGTGCAGTTCAGTCAGTGACTCGAAAGAGTTAGGAAGTGCAGTCTTTGTGCAGTTCAGAAAGTGGAGTCCAGTAAAGGTGAGCCAGTTCACCTCAGCCTGGTCAGAGCTGTGCCCCACTAGAGGACGGACTGAGATATCTGTTGAGAGTCTGAGCAAAGCGAAGGGCATAGTGGAAGAGAACAGAAAAGTGCCATAGGTATAGAATACCTGCACATTGTCACCGGTCACTGGAGACCGAAGCATCACCATAGCTTCATGCATGGTGGTAGGAAACCCAGAGGCTTACCGGACCTTAGGTAACGGAAAGCAGCCCCTGAAGAGTCAGTACGTAACTGGGGTCAGGGAGAGTGAGAACCTTGAGTCAGTGCACGACAGGAATTGGAACTCAGCTCTCTCAGAAGAAGGCTCCAACCACAAAACTGACCAGGCAGCACAGCTTTGGAAAAGCTGGAGATTATAGAGGGAACTACGCTTCATGCTGGTTGTACTCATCATCATTTGAAAGTAAAGGAGGCCCCTAACTTGCTTAGCCGTTGCCTCAAAGCTCATCCTCCATCAACCCCATCAGCCTCCCTGGGACCTGCCTGAACAACTTGAAGTAAAGGTATGGAAAGACGCTGATGTGTGAGACTGTGTTATTTGATTGCATTCCTGCACTACCCTATCATAACCATCGACCTGAAGGAAGAGTCCCACCTGTAGGGGACCCGACATCTAGCTGCCTCACCATCCCCTCAGAGATCTACAGCAGCGCTGGTACAAATTACCAGAGACTACAGGTGGCGTCACGAACTGTATATAAATATATCCCCTGTAAATATACCCCCCCAACATACGCCTGACCGCCAGGGCCACAGACCGAGCCACCGCTACCTGTGACAACCCCATAGACTTCTACGGGCTCGGCTCTGAGTACCCCATTGCCCTGGTAACCCACAATTGTGGTGCGTGGTCGAGACATATACATGAGTATATACGGTGTATATATACTGTATATATATAAAAGAAAAAGGAAAAACCATATCACACTGCTTATGAGAATGGGAAGAAGCAAGGGACACAGTATCCAGCAGCATGTGTCATCTGTGAACGGCAAGATAAGAGACAGGTGAGGAAAGATCATAACAGTATAATAACATTAAGAATAAAGAGCAAAGTAAAACATATCAAACACTTCAATGTGTAGAGGTAAGTGGTGGCGGTGCGAACATAGTATCCACCGCTGGGTCTGTGGAGCACCGTGCCTCTATAAGGGCCTGTGCACACGTTGCGGATTCCTAGCGGTGGTGATGTCCTTTCTATACAGGGGAATTACACAACACAAGACTATTAGTCCCACCACTAGGAGGCCCCCCCACCAACAAACAGGCTTGCTGGAGGAATCCCTTCAGTTCTCCTAACCATCCTGAGAAAAAGGAAGTATCTACCCCTGTATTGGATTTCAACTCCTCGGCTAGGCCCGTAATCTTTTTGAGAGCCATTATTGTTTTACCATTAACCCCTGAATTCTGAGGAATATAGGAACAACATTCTTCCCCTATCATCCCACAGACTCCACCTTTTTCAGCAAGAATCATATCTATAGCCAATCTGTTCTGGAGAGTATCCTTGTGTTGGGCCCCAATTCCACAACTATGCCCTGAAAGGCATCTCTACTATAATTTACAAATCTCTGTTCCGTATAGTATATATAATTTATCCAATCCACATTTCTATTGATCTGTATCGTTGGGATGAGGGAGAGAAAGCCTGCTGTGATTTGATTCTGGGCCTTGTATTTGTCAGGGACCCCCCTAGGAACACCTATGGAATCTATATACATTTTGGGGTCTTCAGCATAGCCGGTATGTAACTGGTCTAAGCTTTTTCTTTTTCTAGTCGGTTCAGGGCCGTCTCAGGATCCCAGGGCAAGATTTTGAATTGCATTGCCAATTTCACCAGGGTACACTGACCAGTCCAAGTAGCCGGAAGTCTGGACCTAAGTCGCCCATCCCCACATACCCAATACATTGATAGTGGAAGGTTCTATATAGCTGAATGCTGTAATACTAATCGGTGTGCCAAATCTATAAACTTTGAAATATTACTCATCATGCACCATCCGGGCTTTTGTCCTAGTGGGGAACAGTTACCCCAAGAGTTAATCTCTTCCCACGAGACTGGGACTGCAAGAAATGGTAAACTGGTGGATGTCACCGGTGCATGTGTACAAATCCAACAGTTTGCAACAGTTTGGTTTTGTTCTTTCAGTCCATTCACTAAAGCTAAGTGGTGTCTAATGAACCTGTTATCATCACCATCTACACGGCTAAGTCTGTTCCAAGCATCCGTTACTGCAAGGATGCAAGCAAATGTCACTAGTAGCATCATTCCTCTTCTGGAGGCTCTCCAAGGATCTTCTTACAATGCGATGCGTGGATCCAAGTTTCCTTGCCTTGTAGCTTGACTGCGGTACTTGTCGTCAGTAGAACTTGAAAAGGTCCATCAAATCTCGGATCCAGACTCTTTCTCACGTGTCTTTTAATGACTACCCAGTCTCCGGGCTGCAGGCTGTGACTCCCAGGATCCTGGTTCGGATCTGGAAGAGAACTGAAGACATTATCATGTACTTTCTTGAGTCTTTTATGCAAATCCCTTACATATGAGCTTAATACATAGTTACTCATTTCCAGTGCTTGGGGAAAGAAACATCCTAAACTAGGCACTTTGCCAAATAGTACTTCATACGGAGAAAGTCCAGTTTTTCTATTTGGAGTGTACCTTACTGAGTATAGGGCTAATGGTAAACATTCAGGCCAAGATTTCCCTGTTTCAGCCATGGCCTTTTGAATTTTTTTTTTTTTTAACTTCAATGTCCCATTTAGTCTTTCTACTTTTCCACTGCTTTGTGGATGATATGGGGTGTGGAAAGCTTGTTGAATTCCCAGAGCTGTCAAGACTTCATTCATTATTTCACCTGTGAAATGTGTACCTCTGTCACTTTCGATCACCTCTGGTACGCCATACCTGCACACCACCTCCGCAAGAAGCTTCTTTGCGGTTGCTGCAGCCGTAGCCTTGGCAATCGGGAAAGCCTCCGGCCAACCTGAGAATAAATCAAAACACACCAACACGTACTCCCATGACCCTGATTTTGGCAGCTGAATATAATCAATCTGCAGTCTCTGGAAAGGATAGAGGGGCCGAGGGGCATGTTTGGGTGGAGTCTTGACTACCCTTCCCTGATTATGTGTAGCACATACCATGCATCCCTGGATCAAACCTTCTATACAGGTGGAAAAGCCTGGTGCTACCCAATGCTTCTGCATCACGCTCATTACAGCAGTTTTGGACTGGTGGGTTGGCCCATGTAACATCTGGGCAACCGCAGGGTACAACGCCCTTGGAAGGCATCGACGCATCCCTCTTCCCCATACCCCATTTGCTTCATTCAGACATGCACCTTCTTTTTCCCACTTTTCTACTTCCTCCTGGCGCACCTGAGCCTGCATCTGGGATAAGGCATCCTCCGACACAAAGGGATTTTTGGGAGCGCTTACCTGGTGCATCGTTACCCCTTGTAGTGGTCTACTGGCTGCTGTTTTTGCTGCTGCATCGGCCATTACGTTTCCTTTACTCACCTGATCAGTGCATCTGGTATGTGCTTTAACTTTTATGACAGCTACTTCTTTTGGTAATTGTAATGCTTCAATTAACTGCTGGACTGCGTCAGCATTTTTAATGGGATGTCCTGCTGCCGTCAGGAATCCTCTAGATTTCCAAATTGGACCAAAATCATGAGCTATACCGAATGCGTATCTAGAATCTGTGTAGATGTTAACAATTCTACCTTCAGCTATCTTACAGGCCTCGGTCAGAGCCTTAAGTTCAGCCTCCTGGCCGACTGATGTGGGAGCATTGGTTCTGCTTTGATTACTGCATTCAGGGAGACGATGGCATACCTGGTGTGGAAGGTACCTGAGTCATCTTGGTGGCGAGATCCATCTACAAAAAATTCAAAATCAGCATTAAGTCTTTCAGTTTCAAACACTGTGGGTAGGCCTGCTGTTTCCTGTGCCATAAGCTGAACACAATCATGAGGAATCTCCTCTCTTGGATCTTCTTTGTACAATACCGTACCTGACCCCTCCTTTAGATCCGAGAGAGGTAACAATGTGGCAGGATTAAGTGTGGTACATCTCTGCAAAGAAACATTTGGAGGCATTAAAAGTGCACATTGCAATCGAAGGTGACGTGCAGCTGAAAGGTGTGCCGGTTGCACCTGGTTCAGTATGGTGTATACATCATGAGGTGTAAGTACTGTCAGTGGATGATCAAGCACGATGTCTGACGATTTGTGGAGCAATAGTCCTACAGCATGTACTGCCCGTACACAGGACGAGGCACCCCTAGCCACTGCATCTAGTCTTCCACTGAAATAGGCTACTGGCCTTTGATTGTCACCATGTAACTGAGTCAATACTCCTGCCGCATGTCCCTGCTGTTCATGGAGATACAGGGTGAATGGTAGTTCATAGTTGGGGGTTCCAAGCACTGGAGCTGCCACAATCCTGTTTTTGAGGGAATAAAAACAGTCTATACCTTCAGGAGTTAGTTTAAAAGGCACAATGGTGATACAGTCACAGAGAGGCTGCATGAGGATTGACACAGCATGTATCCACTGTCTGCAGTAGGAAACCAGTCCAAGAAATGTCCTAAGAGCGGCAACATTAACAGGAATAGGAAAATTCTGTACAGCTTCTTTGCGAGCGCTGGTCAGATGTCGAGCCCCGGTGTAATGCAATGTCCCAAAAAGATAACTGAAGATTTACAAAATTGCAGTTTATCCTTTAATGCTTTACAACCAGCTTGGTACAGAAACAACATGAGTAATATTGTTGCAATGCGACACTGTTTCCTGGAGGGGGCACAAATCAGTAAGTCATCAACATATTATAAAAATAACATTGGCAAAATCAGTAACTGTGAACCAAGCAGCATCCTGAGATATCTGGAACAAAAGTGTATATATATATTGTACCAGCCAATACATAGAGAGTTAAATCTGGTAGTTGAAGGGGGAAGCTGAAGTTGGAGTTTTTACTGTCAAGGCCACTGATAAGAAACCTAGCTGCAGAGATGCCGAAGGTGGGGGCTAGGTTTTAACTAAAACACCACTTGCTACCAGTTTCTGCAATCTCTCCTGAAATGTCCTGGTTTCCTGCACTCGTGGCACAACTTCTGTCCACCTCCTGTCACACGTCTCCCCTCCCTGTTGTTTGCAGGACGAGTACCTACAGCATGTATCCTTGCTCCTCTCTTTGCCTGCACTAAATCATGTTGTGCCCCTTGTGCTATTCTGGCTAGATCCTCTGCTTCTGCGTCATTGACTTCTGCATTATCAGGTCCGGTCCTACCAACATAACACTTGTATGTCTCATCTATCAGTCTATCGTATCTAGCTTCATCTGCCAATTTTCCTTCTTCTGTGTTACATATTCCTTCCACACTGAAGGCTGGAGTCTGTCTGTACTGGGCAGACCCATAATTTTATATAACTTTCTCACATCTTTGACAGCCTTCTTGCCTTCCCGTGACTCGACTATCTCACCTACTCTCACAGCTCCACCCTCTAACTTATGAGGTTTTTCGGACTTGAATAGATGCAACATGACTCAACAGAATGTAATGATCTGTCGCGACTCAGACCACTGCTGCCGCCAGCAGGTCACCACCCGTCAGCGTAGAGAACTCCTCAATACACTGGTAAGACAGAGAGATCCCTCAATCTATCCCTTCCCTAACCTTTAAGTGGTGACTTTACAGCTCAGCTCAACGTAACACTCTAACTTTGACAGCGGGACGTCTCCTTGTAAGACTCCCCCGTATAGGACAAAGAGTACTCCTCAATTTGTCACTGATTCAATTCACATGTGCGCCTGACATACCAATAACTTTTCCAGAATCAAAACATTTATTCAAAACATCTACTAACAGTCACGGGAGACAACTATCTAGACTCGAGTTCAGTGACCGGAGGAGGAGGAGGTGGTGTTCACACGAGTGCACGCAGGCACGCGACGTCACTCGGTCTCACGATTGCTGGTTCGGGACGTGGCGCGGGGTCGCCCCCAGTCTCACCACTCGACCGGTCACTCACCCAGACCCAGACAGAAAACACGACAGGACCTACAGTGACTGACACACAGGCAAGTGGGACATATAAATATATGCTCCCAACTTACCGTGCTCGACGGAGGGTGATCAGTCCTCGAATTCAGTCACCGCGGGTACCACCGGGAAATCTATGAGACGGGTCTGGCAAGTAGCGAGCCGCTGGCCACGCCCCACGTTCGGGACGCCAATTGTCGGGGTTGTATCAACAATTCCACTCGTCCTCCAGTCACTCCGAATTCAATCTATGAGCATGGGTTAACCATTCAAAGAATGAGTCAGACAAAGTTTCTGGTTCAATCTCAGTGCATGCTCTGTACTGCTACTGGTGTTAGTAAGGGCTCAGCAACTGCAACTTTATTCCCTGAACATAATCTTTTGTACGCAAGAATATAGGCAGTGCATAGGAAGGAAAGGGCTGGGTAAGGGAAAGGGGTTAGCCATATATGTCTATGTCTGGTATTCTGCCATCTGGATTGGTTCCACTGTTCCTTAGATCTTCTTCTAAGTCCTCCCTTCATCGTCATCCTTAAGTTTCATTTTCGCAGAGAATCGATACTGCTTTTCTTGTATATCACGTGGTTTCTCAGTTCCCAAAGGTGGGGGCAGACACCGGTGCATCATAGTATAAGTCACAAAGGAAAACTTATTGTTTCAGCAAAGCAAAGGAAGCTAGACAGTACAAAACATATAAAAATATATATATTGTCCCTGACAAGATCATGCCAGATGACGTAGCGGTCTCGCGAGATGCTACGTCATCGGGTGATTGTCGCAAAGGACTCCTGGGAACGGGATTGGCCGGGAGGGTCGCTGAGAGGCGGGAAAGCTGCGGGGGCCGCCGGAAGGTGAGAATATCATTATTTATTATTTTTTTTATTTTTTTACATTAGATCTTTTTACTATTGATGCGACATAGGCGGCATCAATAGTAAAAAGTTGGTCAAACGAGTCAAACACTTGTTTGACTCGTGTGACCAAGCTGTCAGATCGCTTGTAAACCGCTAGCATTCTGCAAGCTAATTACGCTTGCAAAACGCTAGTTTTTAGCGGGAATACGCATACCTATAATATGCGGATCTCCCGCGGCAGGGAGGTGCGGAATTGCCGCGGAAATTTCCATGGCAATTCCGCAATGTGTGCACATAGCCTAAAAGTACCAGATATAAAAAGGTGAAGGGTGGGATCTTTTTTTGGCTGCCTGACCAATCAGGAGTTCATGGTGTTGCCGGATGTGACGTGGCAAGTGACGATAGAGAGTCCTATTCAGCAATGGTGTAGATTCATGAAGGGAATGATAATAGGTTGTCACATGAGCAAAGTGCGTGTCAGCCACAGGAAGCGTGTGTTCCACAAGGTGTCATTTGGAACCAGATGCAAATGAGTGCTGGAGCGCATGTCTAATTGTAATCTATGCATGACCTTTGACCTGTAAATAAAAGTAGTCCTGAAACAAAAAGTAATTTTTTGTGAGTACAATAGTCAATAACTCCATACAGAGAACAGCAACCTCTGGAGAGGTCTGTGATTGAAGTAAAAGATCGTGTACTGATTTCATACCTACAACAGGGTCAGCATTTGGGGCAGGCAAACAAGGCAGATGCCTAGGGCTCCCAATCACAAAGAGGGCCCCCTTCATCTGCAGCCCTTTATGAAGTGCACAGAGGGTGTACAGCATTACTTACAGTGAATAATGCTGCACATCCTCTGCAGTCCTGGAGCATCTCTCTACCTCTCCCCCATGTCTCTCTCCCTATTCCCCGGCAGTGACGGGTTAGAAGTTGAGAGTGAGGGGCCGTCTCACAGCACAACAGAGGTTGGACATCAGGAAGGAAGATGCCTGCAGCCCTGTCTGTGTCTGTGTCTCCTCCTCATCATCATGGCTGCTCCTAAACAGCAGGACCTGGTAAGTATACATATATATGTGTATCTGTGTGAGTACATATGCAGTATAGAGTGTGTGTGTCTGTGTATATAGTATGTGTGTACATATCCACAGTATATAGTATGATTGTGTATATCTGTGATGTGTGTGTATATATATATATGTATATATATACCTCCCTGCTAACACCCTCGCACCTCTCCAGTCCATCCTTAACTCTGCTGCACGACTAATTCACCTCTCTCCTCGCTACTCCTCCGCTTCTCCCCTCTGCAAATCTCTTCACTGGCTCCCATTCCCTCAGCGTATCCAGTTCAAATTACTAATACTGACCTACAAGGCCATCTATAATCTGTCTCCTCCTTATATCTCTGAACTAATCTCCCGATATCTTCCCTCACGTAATCTCTGATCCTCCCAAGACATCCTTATCTCCTCCACACTTATTCGCTCCTCACCCAACCGCCTCCAAGACTTCTCCCGAATATCCCCCATCCTCTGGAATTCTTTGCCCCAACACATCCGACTATCAAACTCATTCGGATCCTTCAGACGGAACCTGAAAACCCATCTCTTCAGGAAAGCTTACAGCCTGCAATGACCCTGCTACCTCCTCACCACTACCGGAGATATTGCCTCAACCAACACCGGAACTGCTGCAACCCCCCGACCTACTGTCTCCTGCCTCACAATCCTGTAGAATGTAAGCCCGAAAGGGCATGGTCCTCTCCCCTCTGTATCAGTCTGTCATTGTTAGTTTGTTTACTGTAAGTGATACCTGTAATTTGTATGTAACCCCTTCTCATGTACAGCACCATGGAATCAATGGTGCTATAGAAATAAATATTAATAATAATAATAATAATATATATATATGTATATATATACATATATATATATTATATATATATATGTATATATATATAACACAGTACAGACCAAAAGTTTGGACACACCTTCTCATTCAAAGATTCTTCTGTAATTTCATGATTATAAAAATTGTAGAATCACACTGAAGGCATCAAAACTAATAATTAACACATGTGGAATTATACATTACACTTTACAAAAAAAGTGTGAAACAACTGAAAATATGTCTTATATTCTAGGTTTTTCAAAGTAGCCACCTTTTGCTTTGATTACTGCTTTGGACGCAGAAAAGGGCAACGGATGGACTCTACATGCCTAGTTCCCACCGTGAAGCATGGAGGAGGTGGTGTGATGGTGTGGGGGTGCATGGCTGGTGACACTGTTGGGGATTATTCAAAATTGAAGCGGTGAGCGGTCCAGCTCACCCCAAACCATCTCGATTGGGTTCAGGTCTGGTGACTGTGGAGGCCAGGTCATCTGGCGTAGATCCCCAACACTCTCCTTCTTGGTCAAATAGCCTTTACACAGCCTGGAGGTGTGTTTGGGGTCATTGTCCTGTTGAAAAATAAATGATGGTCCAACTAAACGCAAACCGGATTGAATAGCATGCTGCTGCAAGATGCTGTGGTAGCCATTCTGGTTCAGTATGCCTTCAATTTCAGGGTGACATCCTGCATGGGGTATTATATGGGTGATGAGGGGGAGACTATGTGGTGCCCATAATATTGTATGGAGGACTGTACTGTCCAGTCTGTACTGTGCGCTGTGAGGATTTGGCGGGTTTTGAGCTATTGTACAATTTACAATAGGTATCAGTCATGTAATGGAAGAAGAGAAGTGTTTGGCCTTGTACTGCACCTATATTTCTCTGCTGTATCTGTGCATCATGCACCGTGGTCTGTGTTAAGGGGGCCCACTGAGACTCTTTCGCCCGGGGCCCATAAAAACCTGGAGCCGGCCCTGGTGCAAAGCAGTAATCAAAGCAAAAGGTGGCTACTTTGAAGAACCTGGAATATAAGACATATTTTCAGTTGTTTCATACTTTTTTGTTAAGTATATAATTCCACATGTGTTAATTCATAGTTTTGATGCCTTCAGTGTGAATGTACAATTTTCATAGTCATGAAAATACAGAAAAATCTTTGAATGAGAAGGTATGTCCAAACTTTCGGTCTGTATTGTATATATATATATATATATATATATATATATATATATATATGCATGTAGATACAGTATATAGTATGATTGTGTATACCTGCGGTATGTGTGTATATGTATGTACATACAGTATATAGTATGTGTGTCTGTGTATATTTATTATATATGTATACTGCATGTGTGCAGTATATTGTTTAATACATGTATAAACTGTATATGTGTGTGAGAATACTGTATATAAACTGAATGTTTCTGTGTGTATATACTTTATATATGTGTTTGTATGATTGTGTATATATCTGTGGTGCGTGTGTGTTGTTGGTGGAATATTTCAGGATTATATATCCCACTTTGAATTTTGCCCAGGGCCCCAATTTGTCTAAAACCGGAGTCACACTAGCGAGAAATACGGACGAGTGCAATGATAGAAAAATCGCATTGCACTCGGACCAATGTTAATCTATGGGGCAGCTCCCATCAGCCGATTTTTTCTCGGCCGTTTTATACGTGCGAGTGAAATCGCAGCATGCTGCGATTTGCACCGTATATCGGCCGAGACTCGCCTATGCAAGTCTATGGGTGCGTGAAAACATCGGATTACACACAGACCATCAGTGTGACTTGCGAGAAATACGCACCGGTGTCCTTTAGAAAAGCCGGCAATTCATCCCCGGCTATACTGTAAAATCACACTGACAGGTTTAATAAAGAATAGAAAGAATACATATACACACATAGAATACATAAATATACATACATGTCATTGTGACACATATATATATTTATAGTTCATACACTTCTACATAGTATAATAGCCGCTAATTCAATTGCCGGCTTCTGTAAAATCATTACAGAACCCGACATGAAATAACACATGGTTTACATACAGTAAACCATTTCATTTCATGTAGTTTGATATATGGTTTTAACAATTACATGAGTGTATGTGTGCAAAATTTCATACATGTAGGTGGTAATTAAATGTCTAAATCCGTTGAAAAAAAATGAGTGAGCTCCCGCGGTATTTTCTCCACCAGACAGGGAAAGCCAGTGAGTGAGGGCAGATAATAATAACGTAGAGAGGAAGCATTTTTGTGCCCCCCCCCTGGCTACTAACATCTGCCCCCAGCCACCCAAAAAAAGGCACATCTATGATTAGATGCGCCTTTTCTGGCACTTAGCCCGTCTATTCCCATTGCCCTGTAGCGGTGGCTAATGGGTTAATAATGGATTAAGGCCACCTTGCTATTGGAAGGTGACATTAAGCCAGGTTAATAATGGAGAGTTGTCAATTAGACAACTCTCCATTATTAATCCTATTGTATTAAATGGTTAAAAAAACACACACACAATTAAAAATAATTTTAATGAAATAAATACACAGTTTTTGACCATATTTTATTGCAATGGTAATCCTTCCGAATCCCTTGTTCTCCTGTAATAAAAAAAAATAATAAAGCAACCATATTCTTACCTCTCCGGTGCTCAGTCAGGTCCCACGCTGCAATCCATCTGAAAGGGTTAACAGGTTTACAGCAAGGACCGCAGCTAATGCTGGCAGCCCGGCTGTAAGCCCCCGAATGAATGAGTTCATCCCTGCGGCTGACAGGAGATGAGCTGATTAGTGTGGGAAACTTAATTGTTTCCCACGCTAATCAGTTCACTTCAGGTCAGCTGGGGATTCCCTCTGACGTCACTGATGCTGTGCGGAGTCCCCGGCTCACCTGAAGTGGTGTACTGTATGGACTTCTCTGACCTTTCCCGGCGCCTGCGCACTGCAGTACTTTACTCTGGACGGGAAGCAAAGAAGAGGACGTCTTCGCTACAAGATGGGAGGCACCGGAGTGGACCGCAACACCCATCGGACCCCGGACCGCCCCTGGGCGAGTATAATATAACTAGTTTTTCTTCTCTTTCAGGTTCCTCGTTTAACAGAACTTTATCAGAGGAGTAAAAAGGTTCTTGAAGCCTGGGTGACCTCCTAGACAATCACCTAGACTTAAACATTTCTCGGCGGCTTGCTTTTTGAAGGCGTATCGCGCAGTCACGAAGAAAATGTTCAGTTCGACCATAGTAAAAGCAGAGTTCCAGATTTCACTGACGTCTCCTCTCAACGACCCGAAAGCTGTCAGCTCCAATTTCCATCTGTTCCGCCTCAGGGAAGTAAACAGGTTCGGGAGGAATCACAGAATCCTCCCTGTTACTCATCGAACCTCTCTCCTGAATTCTGCCATCCAATCACATAGCCTGTGTTATTGCCTCCTACAAGGAACAAGGTGAAGTATGGAAAGCCAGAGCTTCCTTGAGAGTAACTGACACCTGAGAGCTGCATCATTCGGTGTACTATTGCCAGAACTTGGAACAGTAAACCTCAGCGGTGCAGATTCCCTGTGTCAGAGTCTTAATGTTTGCTTTTGCAACCTGGATCCAGTCAGGTTCATAGCAGATTAACCCTAACAAATCAAAAATGGTGTTAACCGAAGACTGTTCTGGAGCTTGTGGGGACAAAGAGAATGCCCAAGTCTGAGGGCCTCCTGGCAGTAGTGACATGATTATTCCCACCCGCTGGGACTCATTCCCCGAAGACCGAGCTTTAACATTGGGTATGCAGGCCATGCGGATGTATGCGGATGCGTCCGCGTCTTTTTGAAGGTGCACTGACTGTAACAAAATGCAACATGTTGCATTCGGCACAGCGTCAAAATTATACATGCTGACGCATCTGCATACATCCGCATGGCCTGCGTGCCCAATGTTAAAGATAGGTACGCAGGATGCATGCAGACGTAGGCGGAGCTGAATGGAAGAGATGCGGCAGTGGGCGGGGCTTAACAGAGGAAGTACGCAGCCCTGCCGAATGCTAGTGTGAAACTAGCCTTAGGAAGGGTTCACATTTGCGTATATGTGCGCAGCGTATCATCTGCATACGCAAATGCATGCAAAAATGCACGCAAACGCATGTTTACGCAGTGTTTTTTTTATCAGCATCATCTTACGCATGACGCAAAAAAGCTGCATATGCATGTGTTTGTATGCGTTTTTTTGCATGCGTTTGCGTTGTTTATCGCATGCGTTCGATAAGACAGACACCAAAAGGACGTGTCTCACGAAGAACGCATGCGTATCAAACGCATCCATGCGCATGTCCTTGTGTACCAATGCGTTCCCATAGACAGTAATGCGTTTTTTTATGCACTCATCCCCATGCGCATGACTGCCCATATTTGACGAATTTTTGACGCTTCAAAAAATGCAATATGTTGCGTTTGCCGGACACCGCCGCACACCGCGAAATGACGCATGCGTACGCGTTTGCATGCGAATGCATGCAAATGCATGTCTCTGCGTACACCATGTTACAGATATGTAAGCATGACGCATGCGGATCTATGCAGATAAAACTCTGCGCACACAGACGCAAATGTGAAACCAGCCTTAGTGTTTTGTCATCAAGCATACCATTCAGTTGCTACCTGTAAGTCCACGAAAACAACCGAAATTTCCAGCACAGGGGCCAACTCAGAATTCAGCTATATCAGCCTGTGGTCTAAACCAAATTAATGATACATTGTGTACAGAATATCAGCAGATTTGGTTTTCAGTACCACCTCTATGCTGATGAAACCTAATTATACACATGTACTAACGAGTGAGAGAGGAAAAAAAAAAAAGTTCTTAGATCTAGCCTCCTATATATTGAGGAATAGTCTGGGGAAGCATTTATGCAGGGGTAGCATTTATGTACATGTAATATAAGTACATGTATCAAAGTATTGCCGCAGATATACATGGCAGTTAGACAGGGAAGGAGACAGGTAAGACAAATTACAAAATCTATTCCCTCTACATTTGGATTACAACAAATATTCACCATATGCATCTGTATAATTTATATCCTAGCTGCTGCATTCACTCACATCCACCGCCCTTTACACTCCATCCATATTGCCCCCTCTATCCTTTTCTCTCCTATGTATAGCACTCAAGCTCTTTTTACACTGCTGAACAGCACAAATCCACTCAGTCCCACCATCCAACACACAAGACGCTCTCACAAATCACTTAACCATCTGCTCACTCTTTCTATTCTCCTTCTTTTAGTCGCAGGAGATATTGCTCCAAATCCCGGCTCCCCATGTTATAGCAAGTCAAATCTTCCAACTGCTACACTCAGAAACCCCTCTAATCTTATTAATATTCCCTGCATGCCTTCTGTCTCTTTCAATTGTGCCCTTTGGAATTTTCGCTCAGTGTGTAATAAGCTCCCCTTCATCCATGACTTCTTCCTTTCAAATTCTCTTAACCTTCTAGCTCTTACTGAAACCTGGATCTGACTCGCACCACATTGGTGGATACCAGGGCTATGGGGTACTCGGAGCCGAGCCCATTGATTTCTATGGGAGATGTCACTGGCAGCGGGACTCGGTCCGTGGCCCTGGCGGTCATGCAATGGGGGATATTTACAGGGGATTATTAGGATAGGTAGTTCGTGACGCCACCTGTGGTATCTGATCAATTGGACCAGCGCTGCTATAAGGATCTTCACAGGGGATGTTATGGGGCAGCTGGGTGGTAAGTCTCCCACAGGTGAGACTGGTCCCTGGAAGTCTATGGTGATGATGCAGGGTGTAGTTAAGAATTCAGTCACACACAATGCAGCTTCTTTTCATACCTTTACTGGTAGATGGTTCAAGCAGGTCCGGGGAGCTGGTCGGGGTGGAGAATGCACATTCGGGATAACCGCTGAGCAGGTTAGAGGCCTCCTTAACTTCATATATATCTGAGTCCAAACTTGCATGAAGCGAAGTTAACTCTGCAATCTCCAGCTTTCTCAATAGCTGCCAAGCCCGGCCGACATTGTGGTGGAGCCTTCTATGTCTCTGATTATCAGATGTTGAGAGAACTAAGTCCTTACTTTTGCTTGGCCTAGCTCAAAGTCCTTGTTCTCCCTGACTCCGGTTACGTATCAGCGCTTAGGGCTGCTCTCTGCGACCTGTAGTCCAGATAGCCTCCGGTTTTCTTGTTACTATGCTTGAAACACTAGCAACGCTTCGGACCCCGGTGTCCGGTGATTTAGTGCAGGTAGTCCAATACCTGATGCACTTCTCTCTGTCTTCTCCACTGCGCCCTTCGCCCTGCTTCCCGCTCTTAACATAAGCACTTGTAGCTTTGATGGAAATGTCAGCTTTCTCCTAGAGGTCACTGAATAGCTCTCAGTATCCTCCAAGTCCAGACTGGACTGAGACTGAACTGCACTGTCCTCAGACAGGAAACAGACTGATCTGAGCTTGACTGAACTCCTCTCCCTCCTAGGTTGACTGACTCACTAACTGCTACGTGTCACTCCCTTTTATACCCCTGATGGGTGTGTCTGAAAGTGTGAGTGAAGTGAATGGATATCAAGCGTTGCGGTTACCTTCCTGTGCATTCTCCTGGATTATTTGTGTGCCTGACATAGCTGGGCCACACATCCCCCCTTGGTTAAACACAGCACTCCCGGGCTGTAAAAGAGAAAAAGAAAACATTTTTGTTTTGCATATAACATAAACATTTTAACTCTTCCCATCCGGGAGGTACGACTTCTTGAACGTTACAATTTGTACATTAGAAAAAATACAAAAGTATCAAAATATCAAGACATGTTTCAATAAATACAAGATAATATTCTTGTGGAGGACCCGCACCAAAAACCTCCCACGTGGGTCCTGGGTGGGCTGCAGGACTTCTGACTGCAGACCTCACTCTAGGCCACACCATACGGGTTTTTCTTCAGAGGTAGATAGTAATGGTTTCGTGTAAAACCAAGATAGGGCACCGTAGTGCAACTATTTACAAAGCAAGTTCTTGGGCTGGCACAGTCCACAGCCACGCAGTCCATTGGCATGGTTAAACACATATATTTCAAGTATCCACTTTAACTTTCACTTTAACTTTCACTTTACCCAGCCGGGTATTCTATTTGAATATGTAAGCTATGTAACATTTTCATACATATCAGTAAAAGACAATAAAGTGCAATTCTGCCAAACTTCTTCCAACTTTTTACATTCTTTAGTTGCAGTAAACCCCTGTCTGGGTCCTACTGGCTTTCATTTTTCTTGTAAACTTCAATAACGTCTTCCACTCCTGGGACCGGAACGACGCGGTGTTCTTTTGAACGCATAACAAACAAGTCATGGCCTGCTATAAGCGTTTGAGTGGCCACAGTTCTCATTCTAACGGTGGACCCAACGGGTACTTCTTTTCTGTAGGACGCCGATTGCGTTGCTGAGGTAGTCGCAGATTGTGATGCTGAAATGGTCGCAGGTTGCGTTGCTGAGGTGTACGCAGGGGGCGATGCCGAAGTAATCACAGGTTGCGATGCAGAGTGGGTCGCAGATTGCGATGCAGGGGGCGACGTAGGTTGAGATGAGTATGCAGGGGCGATGCCGGGGCACGGCCTGGTGCGGTGAGAGCTCGGGACTGGGACGCTTCAGTATTGTGTACGGTACCGGCGTCGGGGACGGGGTCACTGACGATAGAGACATTTAGGGCATACCATCCCTTTAAACCCCAGTGTCGCGTGTAGCTCACTATGTCCCCATTTATCAGATCCCTCCCAGGATGACCGATGGGCAAGTGGGACTCTACGTCCCGGCGGCTCACAAAGACCCCCGCATAGAGGCCCGGCTCGCGGATAAAGCCCCAGCCCTTGCGGAGTTGAAATTCGGTGACGCACCCCTGCCGCCGCGGTTCCCGTCGGGTAACTTTATCTCGGCGGACGGTTTCTTTATCAGCGAAGAACTTTTCATGCCATTCCTGTCGGTCTCGCTGTATCTTTCTCTCTTCCTCCTGCTGTTGTCTCACTTTCTTGCAGTGTTGCCAGGCATTTCCGGTTTGGAGGTCGTAAGTCACATCATCCAGACGCTCCATCTCATCCCAGTCGATCTCCGGCAGTGATGGCTGGGACCCCTCCGGTGTTCCTACCGGGGAACCGTAATCTGCTGCGGCCTCCTGGCCTGGCTGGCACTCCGGACCGGGCAGGACCTCCTCAGCCTCCTTCTCCTCCACCTCCGCATCGGTGGGATCAGGTACAGCACTTTTGGGGGCAGCCTCCGGTCGTCCTTCAGCCTTCTTTATCAGCGACTTTGGAAAATCAGGTGACGGCGTTATGCTTGTGGGAGAGAGCACTGCGTCCCACAGCAGCCGCTGTGTCTGGGCACGCCAGCGTCTCTCTGTCTCCTGC
This sequence comes from Oophaga sylvatica, assembly GCA_033576555.1. Classification (NCBI taxonomy): domain Eukaryota; kingdom Metazoa; phylum Chordata; class Amphibia; order Anura; family Dendrobatidae; genus Oophaga; species Oophaga sylvatica. The sequence goes on along the minus strand of JARQOD010000002.1, from coordinate 79,512,266 downwards.
ATGTCTGCATGACGCTGAATTAATCTTCTGAGCACCGCATTCTCTTTCTGCAGCTCCAGCATAGCGGGGTCAGTGTCCCGATCTGGGGACAGCTCCGGCACAGGTAGTAAATCTTCCGGTAAGCAGGGTTTGTATGCCTCCGGTCCTCTGCACAGATTCTCCTGTCCTTCCGCCATCTCGTCCCAGGCCAGACTGTAGTTTCCATCAGGAACAATCTGGTCTCTTCCGTGGAGGCGGGATTTGCGTCTCCTCCTCTTTGCATAGAAAATGAAGAGGAGGCGGATTTCCTTAGCAGTGGGGCAGGATCGCACATTATAGTAGCATTTTGAGAGGGCGGCCATATCTTTCGCGCCACAGGGGGGGTACACGCCCACGAATGCACGCCCACCTTCTTCACCAGCGCCTCAGGGCGCCAATATGGCGGTAAAATGGCGGTATTTGGCGCCAAATGCAGCAAACAGTCTTTTTCATCAAACAGTTCAATATAGGCACACAGGACTCACAATTGCAAGCTTCGCATCCTGTTCGTGACGCCAAAAGTTTTAGTTGACTCGCACCACATTGGTGGATACCAGGGCTATGGGGTACTCGGAGCCGAGCCCATTGATTTCTATGGGAGATGTCACTGGCAGCGGGACTCGGTCCGTGGCCCTGGCGGTCATGCAATGGGGGATATTTACAGGGGATTATTAGGATAGGTAGTTCGTGACGCCACCTGTGGTATCTGATCAATTGGACCAGCGCTGCTATAAGGATCTTCACAGGGGATGTTATGGGGCAGCTGGGTGGTAAGTCTCCCACAGGTGAGACTGGTCCCTGGAAGTCTATGGTGATGATGCAGGGTGTAGTTAAGAATTCAGTCACACACAATGCAGCTTCTTTTCATACCTTTACTGGTAGATGGTTCAAGCAGGTCCCGGGGAGCTGGTCGGGGTGGAGAATGCACATTCGGGATAACCGCTGAGCAGGTTAGAGGCCTCCTTAACTTCATATATATCTGAGTCCAAACTTGCATGAAGCGAAGTTAACTCTGCAATCTCCAGCTTTCTCAATAGCTGACAAGCCCAGCCGACATTGTGGTGGAGCCTTCTATGTCTCTGATTATCAGATGTTGAGAGAACTAAGTCCTTACTTTTGCTTGGCCTAGCTCAAAGTCCTTGTTCTCCCTGACTCCGGTTACGTATCAGCGCTTAGGGCTGCTCTCTGCGACCTGTAGTCCAGATAGCCTCCGGTTTTCTTGTTACTATGCTTGAAACACTAGCAACGCTTCGGACCCCGGTGTCCGGTGATTTAGTGCAGGTAGTCCAATACCTGATGCACTTCTCTCTGTCTTCTCCACTGCGCCCTTCGCCCTGCTTCCCGCTCTTAACATAAGCACTTGTAGCTTTGATGGAAATGTCAGCTTTCTCCTAGAGCTCACTGAATAGCTCTCAGTATCCTCCAAGTCCAGACTGGACTGAGACTGAACTGCACTGTCCTCAGACAGGAAACAGACTGATCTGAGCTTGACTGAACTCCTCTCCCTCCTAGGTTGACTGACTCACTAACTGCTACGTGTCACTCCCTTTTATACCCCTGATGGGTGTGTCTGAAAGTGTGAGTGAAGTGAATGGATATCAAGCGTTGCGGTTACCTTCCTGTGCATTCTCCTGGATTATTTGTGTGCCTGACATAGCTGGGCCACACAGATCCAGCAGTCAGACACCACCGCTGCTGCTGCCCTCTCATATGGTGGACTACACTATTCTCATACCCCAAGATCGGACAACAGAGCAGGTGGAGGCGTTGGTCTGCTCTTATCACCCAAATATACTTTTCAAGTTATCCCTCAAGTACCCTCACTTGTCTTCCCTTCTTTTGAGGTCCATGCTGTTAGACTCTACATCCCCTTCTCCATGCGAGTGGCAGTGGTGTATCGTTCTCCCGGCCCTTGTCATCAGTTCCTGGATCAATTTGCCACCTGGCTTCCACATTTTCTTTCCTGTGACATCCCCACCCTCATCATCGGTGATTTCAACATCCCTATTGCTCTTCCCCTCTCCCCATCTGCCTCTCACCTTTTATCTCTAACCTCCTCTTTCGGCCTCTTGCAGCATACTAACTCCCCACGCATGAAGACGGAAACTCTCTCGACTTGGTTTACTCCCGGCTTTGCTCAGTGGATGATTTCACAAACTCCCCTCTCCCGCTTTCTGACAACAACCTTCTTTCATTCTCTATCAAGAACTGCCATCCCGCTCAGGTCACCCCAACTTTCCACACATATAGAAACATACAGTCATGGACAAAAGTTTTGAGAATGACACAAATATTAATTTTTACAAAGTCTACTGCTTCACTTTTTCTAATGGCAATTTGCATATACTCCAGAATGTTATAAAGAGAGATCAGCTTAACAGCAATTACTTGCAAAGTCAATATTTGGCTAGAAAATGAACTTTATCCCCCAAAACACATTTCAACATCATTGCAGCCCTGCCTTAAAAGGACCAGCTAACTTCTTTTCAGTGATTGCTCCATTAACACAGGTGTGGGTGTTGATGAGGACATGGCTGGAGATCAATCTGTCATGATTAAGTAAGAATGACACCACTGGACACTTTAAAAGGAGGCTGGTGCTTGGCATCATTGTTTCTCTTCTGTTAACCATGGTTATCTCTAAAGAAACACGTGCAGTCATCATTGCAATGCACAAAAATGGCCTAACAGGGAAGAGTATCGCAGCTAGAAAGATTGCACCTCAGTCAACAATCCATCGCATCATCAAGAACTTCAAGGAGAGAGGTTCCATTGTTGCCAAAAAGGCTCCAGGGCGCCCAAGAAAGACCAGCAAGCGCCAGGACCGTCTCTTAAAAGTGTTTCAGCTGCGGGATCGGGCTACCAGCAGTGCAGAGCTTGCTCAGGAATGGCAGTAGGCAGGTGTGCAGGTATTAAAATCTAACTTTAAATCTGAGAAAGATAGAAAGGTTTGGGAATATAAACTTATGATGACCTTTGACACTCTTAGTGCTGGAATGAATATATCACATGGATTCATGTCTTTCTACATCAATTAAGGAATCTGCTTCTCTGACCTTCTAGGGGCATCAAAACACAATAGCAGACTCCAATCAGAGGGCAATAAAACTTTTACTCCTTATCTATGAACTGTTCCAATATTTATGTTCATCCCTCTGCCATAATGACAGTTCTGCTTCACGTCACTTGTCTTATCTTATTGCATTTTTTCTGTGCTGTGTTATGTATAAATATGTGATTCTTCAGATGTTGTATTAGTCTTCGCCTGATGAAGAGACCTGAGTAGTCTCGAAAGCTTGCAATTTGTTACCATCTTTTCAGTTAGCCATTAAAAGGTATCAACCACTGAGGACTCTCAAGTCTAAATATTTTACAAAATACCAGTGATTGTCTTTCATCTGTCTCTAAAATTATGTTCTCACTAAAACGGAATCTGTCAAATCCATGAAATTAAATATATTAGCTGTAGGCATAACCAGGACTTCATGGAGACATCACTGAGAGGGAGATGGAGTGCAAAAACACTTCTGTTGTGACGTTTTTTGGGTGGACCCCTTTTTCCGCCCCTGAAACATCCCAACAGGTGCGTTTTTGCTTGTCAACTCCTTCTTATGGATTACTAAAATGACTCACAGGTGGAGTCAGTCCAGCAAGTATTTGCCTGACATCCATGCAAATTCCATGAATTGTCTTTAACTGTATCTATATTATTTTGTTGGAATAAAAAGTGCAAAAAAAATAATAGCAACTTCTTGAAAAACTATATGGGCTTGTGTATTTTAATTATGCAATTTTTTTGAATGGTGTCCCTTTTAAGTAAAGTTTTTCTCATAAACTTAGCATTAAAAAAATAATGAAAGAGAAAAGAGGTACGAGCTCGTAAAACAAAAAGTATATGAAATATTTAACAAAATACAATCCAGGTATAAATTACAAAAATACATTGTGGTTAGTATCTTGCGGGGCCCTTGCAATAGAAACAGATGAATGTCCCAGCATAATCCATATCATGGAAACCCACAGGACGTTGTGCAGACAAGATGATTTGGTTAGAATAAGTGTACATTCACTTTAGATTAATCATAGTTTGCGGTGCGTATAGTAAATACTACAGCTGTATTCCTTTTTAGTTTTTTGTTTTTTTTCTTAAAGTGTTGCACAATCAAGTTGAGGGTGAATGCCATGCATAGATAATGTCTTACTTTGCCTTCTTGCATGGCAGCCACAATGTTACCAGTTACATTGACCCCTTTTGCTGCCATATAAAACATTGCCTAAACAAGCCATAACAGACATGTAAAACCTCCGGCTGTAATTGCTGCTGTTGGCGGCGGAGTACACATTGCAGCGCAATTTCAATTCCAAGGAGAGGACCATGGTCTCTGCCATGTGACAGTATAAAGCAGATATGACTTTATTATTCAATGCATAATGGTGTCTAGTTATCTTCCAACGAGGCTGAGCTGACAAATGTTTTGCAAAAGACAGTACAATCTAGGTGGTTCGGCATCAATTATGGAGAACTTGGACTTGTGGGAGTTCTATTTCCTCACAAAAAGATGACTAGATACACATTTCTTGGGCACACAAAAGCCAAAGTGATAAAGCAACAGAAGAAGAGAAGAAAGCAGATGGAAAGCAGTAGATGACGATGATGATGACAACATTGTCACTGACAATGACCAGGCACTACTTATGAATGAAAGAAAGACGATCAGGAGAAGAAGGAAGACAACTTGAGCCTTGCTTATTTTGCTGGTCCATTTGCTTTTATCACATAAGCAGGTGATGACACTTCATGTGCTAACGGAGAATGTAGTTTCAGGCTGATTTATGCCAGAGTGTCAACAGTTTGTTTTTCAAAAGTTAGGCATGCACACTGTAATACATTGGCCCTACATCAATATGGAAAAAAATTTACAACCCAGAGATTCCCGTAAATAGTGCTCGCAACCACCATGACTACCACCAGAGCTTTGATGCACTGTTGAGAATCCTATACCAATATCAGTTGTGACTCCCGAACCGTAAGCAGAAGAAGCAGATCTTTCCTCTTATGGCTGGATGTTTACTCCACTCTTTACTGATGACTCCACTAACTTCCCTGCAGATAACACCCCTCCTCTGCCCACTGATCTAGTTCCCAATCATCAGCATTATCCATGACTTGGCTCACAGTTGCGTAGGAATTATTCTGAGATCCTTGACACCCCCATCCCTCCTCCGAGGGCTGATTCCCACCTCTACATACAGTACAGACCAAAAGTTTGGGCACACCTTCTCATTCAAAGATTTTTCCGTATTTTCATGACTATGAAAATTGTACATTCACACTGAAGGCATCAAAACTATGAATTAACACGTGGAATTATATACTTAACAAAAAAGTGTGTAACAACTGAAATTATGTCTTATATTCTAGGTTCTTCAAAGTAGCCACCTTTTGCTTTGATTACTGCTTTGCACACTCTTGGCATTCTCTTGATGAGCTTCAAGAGGTAGTCTCCGGAAATGGTCTTCCAACAGTGTTGAAGGAGTTCCCAGAGATGCTTAGCACTTGTTGACCCTTTTGCCTTCACTCTGCGGTCCAGCTTACCCCCAAACCATCTCGATTGGGTTCAGGTCTGGTGACTGTGGAGGCCAGGTCATCTGGCGTAGCACCCCTTCACTCTCCTTCTTGATCAAATAGCCCTTACACAGCCTGGAGGTTTGTTTGGGGTCATTGTCCTGTTGAAAAATAAATGATGGTCCAACTAAACGCAAACCGGATAGAATAGCATGCCGCTGCAAGATGCTGTGGTAGCCATGCTGGTTCAGTATGCCTTCAATTTTGAATAAATCCCCAACAATGTCACCAGCAAAACACCCCCACACCATCACACCTCCTCCTCCATGCTTCACGGTGGGAACCAGGCATGTAGAGTCCATCCGTTCACCTTTTCTGCGTCGCACAAAGACACGGTGGTTGGAACCAAAGATCTCAAATTTGGACTCATCAGACCAAAGCACAGATTTCCACTGGTCTAATGTCCATTCCTTGTGTTCTTTAGCCCAAACAAGTCTCTTCTGCTTGTTGCCTGTCCTTAGCAGTGGTTTCCTAGCAGCTATTTTGCCATGAAGGCCTGCTGCACAAAGTCTCCTCTTAACAGTTGTAGTAGAGATGTGTCTGCTGCTAGAACTCTGTGTGGCATTGACCTGGTCTCTAATCTGAGCTGCTGTAAACCTGCGATTTCTGAGGCTGGTGACTCGGATAAACTTATCCTCAGGAGCAGAGGTGACTCTTGGTCTTCCTTTCCTTGGGCGGTCCTCATGTGAGCCAGTTTCTTTGTAGCCCTTGATGGTTTTTGCAACTGTACTTGGGGACACTTTCAAAGTTTTCCCAATTTTTCGGACTGACTGACCTTCATTTCTTAAAGTAATGATAGCCACTCGTTTTTCTTTACTTAGCTGCTTTTTTCTTGCCATAATACAAATTCTAACAGTCTATTCAGTAGGACTATCAGCTGTGTATCCACTAGACTTCTGCACAACACAACTGATGGTCCCAACCCCATTTATAAGGCAAGGAATCCCACTTATTAAACCTGACAGGGCACACCTGTGAAGTGAAAACCATTTCCGGTGACTACCTCTTGAAGCTCATCAAGAGAATGCCAAGAGTGTGCAAAGCAGTAATCAAAGCAAAAGGTGGCTACTTTGAAGAACCTAGAATATAAGACATATTTTCAGTTGTTTCACACTTTTTGTAAAGTGTAATGTATAATTCCACATGTGTTAATTCATAGTTTTGATGCCTTCAGTGTGAATGTAAAATTTTCATAGTCATGAAAAATCTTTGAATGAGAAGGTGTGTCCAAACTTTTGGTCTGTACTGTATGTTCAGACAAAAAGTGCAACTACCACTGGCAGTGCCCCTTCTACCATGGCTGATGGAACATCTTGGCATTTTAATCATGTCCTCCATCTCCACTGGCCTCATGTCATCCAAGTTCAAAGGCTAAATGTCCATCTGATCCAATAAACCTGGAAGAAGTTGTGCTTGCGAAATACCGTATCTTCTTTAGCCCTACAGGTGCTATGTGTTAAGTGACTAAGGAGCTGAATGAATAGAGGAGTTATTAATGGAAATCCACTTTATAAAAGATTAAGTGTTATGGTGGAGGACATGGAATGTGCAGAACATTTACTTAAACTGCAGGCTTTGTTGTCCTCCTGTGACAAGTGATGTACCATATATTACATTATGACCTCTGCTTCCTGCCAACTAATATGCTTGCCAAAGACATAACAAGGCCAATTATATGGGGAGTTTCTTTATTCACATTGCCCCGTCTGCTGAAAGTAAAACTTTTTTATTCACCATACTTTTTTTTGCATAAGTTTAACATTTACAAAAATGTTTAGTCACACTCGTGGTTAAAATGCATGTAGGATACATGTGATGCATAAAAACCCTGCTGCAACAACTGCGCACGTGTAGTATTGGTGTGGCCGTGTACATGCCTCAAATTTGACTACTGAAATAGGTGAGCTAAAACTGACCTGCCCATTTAAATGTGTAGATTACCCTAGTTTAATTTTCTTTTCTATTTTTGATAGCCAAATTAAATTCTTCTGACCAATAAAAACTTAAAATCTGCTCATCCATAAAAGACAAATGCGGCAAAGCAACAGCCCGCAGTATTGTTGTTTCACGTATACTATTCAACTCAAACTGTTAAAACAGGTGCGTGCAAAAGTAAAACGTGTTTTAAATAAATAAAGCTTTATGAAGTCGCAATATTTAGGCACAATTCCAAGTTGCAGCTTTTGGAGTTTTCACATCAGTTTGATCAAGCTCTGACAAAATGGGCGCAACTGGGTTAGGATGGGGACATAGAATCATAGAATCATAGAATGGTAGAGTTGGAAGGGACCTCCTGGGTCATCTGGTCCAACCCCCTGCTCAAAGCAGGATTCTCTAAATCATCCCAGACAGATGTCTATCCAGCCTCTGTTTGAAGACTTCCATTGAAGGAGAACTCACCACCTCTTGTGGCAGCCTGTTCCACTCATTGATCACCCTAACTGTCAAAAAGTTTTTTCTAATATCTAATCTGTGTCTCCTCCCATTCAGTTTCATCCCATTGCTTCTAGTCTTTCCTTGCGCAAATGAGAATAAAGATGATCCTTCTACAATGTGACAGCCCTTGAGATATTTGTAGACAGCTATTAAGTCTCCTCTCAGTCTTCTTTTTTGCAAGCTAAACATTCCCAAATCCTGCAACCTTTCCTCATAGGACATGGTTTGCAGACCGGTCACCATTCTGGTGGCTCTTCTCTGAACTTGCTCCAGTTTGTTGATGTCTTTTTTAAAATGTGGTGCCCAAAACTGGACACAGTATTCCAGATGAGGTCTGACCAAAGAGGAGTAGAGGGCAATAATGACCTCACGTGATCTAGACTGTATGCTTCTGTTGATACATCCTAGAATTGCATTTGCCTTTTTTGCTGCTGCATCACACTGTTGACTCATGTTAAGTCTGTGATCAATTAGTATACCCAAGTCTTTTTCACATGTGCTGTTACTTAGCCCTATTCCTCCCATTTTGTATATGCTTTTTTCATTTTTATTGCCCAGATGTAGTACTTTGCATTTTTCCCTGTTAAAATCCATTCTGTTAGTTGCTGCCCACTGCTCCAGTTTATGTATATCTTTTTGAATCCTCTCTCTCTCTTCTCTAATATTAGCTACCCCTCCTAGCTTTGTGTCATCAGCAAATTTGATCAATTTACCCTCAATTCCTTCATCTAAATCATTGATAAAGATGTTGAACAATACAGGGCCCAAAACAGAGCCTTGTGGTACCCCACTTGAGACATTCTTCCAACTGGATGTGCAGCCATTTACAACCACTCTTTGGGTCCGATCACTAAGCCAGTTATGAATCCACCTAACAGTTGCCTTGTCCATTCCATACTTAGTCATTTTTTCAATAAGGATTGTGTGAGATACTTTGTCAAATGCTTTGCTGAAGTCAAGATATACTATATCTACAGCATTTCCCTGATCCACCCAGTCAGTGATTCTGTCATAGAAGGAAATTAAGTTAGTCTGACATGACTTATTAGTTACAAACCCATGCTGACTCTGTTTAATCACTTCATTCTTATCCAGGTACTTGCATACATGTTCTTTAATAATTTGTTCAAAGATCTTTCCTGGTATAGAAGTCAGACTCACCGGCCTGTAGTTCCCTGGGTCCACCTTCTTCCCCTTTTTGAAGATAGGAACAACATTTGCTCTTCTCCAGTCTTCTGGGACTTCTCCTGTTCTCCAAGAATTTTCAAAGATTATGGACAGTGGTTCAAGAATTTCTTCTGCTATCTCCTTCAGTACCCTGGGGTGTAATTCATCTGGACCTGGAGACTTGAATTCATTTAGGTTAGCTAAGTGTTTCCTCACTGTCTTTCTGTTTATAGATATCCTGGATTCTTCTATTCCTTTAATAGGACAGTGAAGATCAGTTGATGTTACATTTCCTTTCTGAGAGAAAACAGATGCAAAATAGGAATTTAAAAGTTCAGCCTTCTCAACATCCTGACTTACCATTTCATCATTTTCATCCTGTAAAAATCCTATAGCATCTTTGACTTTTCTTTTACTTTTGACGTATCCCCAAAATCCTTTTTTGTTGCTTTTGACATCACTTGCAAGCCTTAATTCATTGTCAGCTTTAGATAATCTGATTTGTGCCCTGCAGGTTCTGCAGACGGCATTATATTCTTCTTTAGATATGCCTCCCTCTTTCCATTTGATAAACATTTCTTTCTTCCTTTTTAGCATGTGTTTAAGTTCTATGTTCATCCATCCTGGTTTCCATAAATGCTTCCCATTATTCCCTACGCCAGAAATTTCACTCTAGTACCTGAATAGCGCATGGAGGCACGCTCCACTCGTCAAACACTTGAATTTCTTCACGAATCAGGAGCATCTGACTCCAGAAAGCCCCATCATCAAGACGCTAGTCTTCATGAATAGGGCTCGTAGCCTGCAGGGTTGAAAACTAGACTAAATATACAGAAATAGCCAAAAACGTTATTCTACATGTAAAAACACAGGATAGTTTACTCTGATAAGTTATTTAAAAGTACAATTACTCTGTAAAAATATATACTGACTGTGGATGACCATTTGAGGCTACTTCTGAAGCACTTCATACCCCATGCCTGATGCTATGAAGCCATCTATTGTCAGTATAATAAAACTGCAGCACCTCTCATGTCACTACTAGGTTTCTACAACAGACATTCCATGATTTCTCCAAGACATTATTATAGGGCCAAAAAATATTTTGGTCACGAAATATATAGCTTTCAGTAAGAGAACTGAATTGTCCTCATTATGTAATATCATTAATGGCTAAAATGTCTACAATAAAATTGAAGTGGTGCACAATAGCAAACCTTCCAGTTTACACAAAGGGGTTGTCCATTTAGAAAAACGTTGAGGGACAAGTAGTTAATGCTGAAAAATAGCAAAATAAGAATTACTTACAATATCCTCTAGTGTTCCCTTCCAGACGGTGTTTAATCTATCCTGTAGACTGTGAGCCCTCGCTGGCAGGGTCCTCTCTCCTTCTGTACTTGTGTGTCCCTTGTCTTACACATGTCTATTGTACTTGTCTATATTTCCCCTTTTCACATGTAAAGCGCCATGGAATAAATGGCGCTATATAAATGAATAATAATAACATGTGACTGCTGCAGCAAATTACTGGTCTTGGTTGTCTTGTGCCATCAAGCTCAGCAATGCCTTTCAGCCCAGTCATTGGCTACAGCGGTCTTGTGTTGTACATAGAATGTCACTGCTACAGCGCTGCACAAAGGCTGGAAGCAATGATACACCAGTCGCTTCTATTGGTAAGTATTGATTATTCCATTTTATTTTTCTAACCTCTTCCCAATATGATCCAAACAGGTCAGGTGGCAGTTGTGTTATACAGCTGGCATCTGTGTGTCACAGCAGAAATCGGAGCTTGCTCTGATGGACACCATCAATATCTGGCAGCAACTTTTAAGTAGAGCTTCATTTTCCCCGCAATGCAATCATGGGGTGTTGATGGGTGATAATTGCAGGCGATGACCTACTGATTAGCTATTCTTGGAGAACTGTGGCAAAATCAAAAAAGGGAACTCTGATGGCCATAAGGATAAATTTAAAATAAAAATGTACACAAATGTTTCACCCTCTTTACGCTCTGATCACATTTTTGTCAAAAGTTCATGTTTAATTGTGTTAACATGTGTAAATGTATGCCTTGTATGATGTAATGTATTAGTGTCATGTCTAGTATGTGGGGGTTGAGTTATAGGTAGATAGTGCATCCTAGGGGTCACTAGAGGGCACTAGTGGGGTAGTGTATATATTTATGGGTTAAGTGTAGTTTGCAAGGGATCACTAATGGGGGCACATTAGAGATCCAGTTAGAACGTTATAAAAAATATGTCAAAGCAGTAAATGGGTTTGGTCACTAGAAGGGGGCATTGAGCACATCCAATCCAATAGGGACAATAGTTAGGGACTTGTTGCTAGGGAAAGATTGCCTCCAAGCGGGAATCTGTCAGGAAGACTTCCTCTTAGCGGGAGTCAGTCGGGGGTGGACCTTGCTAGTGTGAGGACGTCCACGTTCCTGGGCATAGGGTAGGAAGAAGAGGGGACCAGAAACCCTGAAGAAGCCGGTGAAGGGTTCACCGTGGGAAACGTGAGCCCAAAGAGAGGGGGTTTACGTAGCAGTAGTCCAGTGGAAGAACCACTGTGGGAATGCTCAGCAGAAGAGGTCGTGCATGAGCATAGAAGCGAGTGGGCCATCAGAAGTATCCGGGCAGGATAACCATAGAGGGGTGGACGACCTAGTAGATGTGTCTTTCTTATGCTGGATTGAAGTGTCTCCAGGGGAAGAGATCGAAGTGCCGTTTTCACCGGGCTCCTCGTCCCGTCAATACTTAGTGGTCCATTCTAGTGTAGCAGAGAAGAAGAGGCAGAATTGTGAAGAATGTATTGCTGGTATCGATTAAGACGTGCTTATGGTGTCTTGGATGTGCTGTGTCCAGAGGAAAATAAAGCAGAACTGTTTGACGTGATTTGGGACTCTGACTCTAATTGCTCTGTACGCTCCCTCACGGGAGGAGAACACTCCAGGCGAATTGAGACTACAGAGGTAAAATACGTAGCAGCTCCCAGTGCATCGGACCCGCGGCCGTCCCTTTACAGAATCACAAGGACCCCAACAATGGGGTTATTCAGTAAGCGATACTATCTGTCACACTACGAATCTGATGTAAAAATAGCATTAGATACGGCACATATTGTCTTTAAAGAAGCACTCCTGCTTTCTTTTTGAAACAATGCTTACTCCAAATCATTATTCTACCTGTGTAATTTATTTAATTCCACCTCAATTACATTTTCCTTGTTAATTCAACCTTTTCTGACATTTGTAGTATATGTACAAAGGACTTCCTAACCAATGCAGTACATGTACGTCATGGCAATTGTCCGCGCACAGGGGGCTGTGTGTGGGCTATCGCCGCCGGGTGTCAGCTGATTCTGACAGCTGACACCCAGATCACAATGGCAGATACGGTGTCTGCACCACTTCCAGCTCTTTAATAACCCTCATTGCTGCGATCTGCACGATCGCAGCATTTATAGAGAAAGCATAGAGAAGAAAGCTCCTCTGCGCTTGGATCGTTGAAAAATTTCAAAAGTTATAGCTCCTAGAATAAAGCAATGTGAAAATAATATTTTTTTCTATAAAATAGTTCTTATTGTGTAAAAGCAATGAAACATTAAAAAATGGGGTATCACTGTAATCGTACTGACCCGAAGAATAAAGCCGACTTATCAATTTTACCACACGCGGAGTGACATTAAAAAAAGCCCCAAAACAATTCCTGCATTGTTGGTTTTTGTTTATTCTACCTCCCAAAAATCAGAATAGAAAGCAATCAAAAAATGTCATGAGCCCAAAAATGGAACCAATAAAACCATCAACTTGTCCTGCAAAAAACAATCCCTAACATGATTGTCGGCCGAAATATGGAAAAATTATAGATCTAAAATATGGTGATACAGAAAACTAGTTTTGGAAAACAAAAAAAGCGTCTTTTAATGTGTGACAGCGGCTAAACATAAAAACCCGATATAAATCTGGAATCGCTATACTCGCACCGACCCGAATAATAAAATCGTCTAATCACTTATAAAGCACAAAGAAAGGCGTAAAAAATAAAACCAATTCTTCCCCGGTGTTCACTTGTTCATTCTGCCTCCCAAAGATCGCAGCAAGTCTCGGCTCACATTTATCCAGCTCTCTGCACTGAGCTCTTACATCGGGGTGTCTGTGTAATTCTCTGAAATACAGGATTCAGGTGGAACCCTCGGCGAAAGATTCCCTATAATGAGACACATGGAGGCACTGTGGATGCCATAGGACCTGTGATTCGCCGGTGTTCCTCTTTTTATTAGGAGTGCATAAAAGTGCCGTTGGCCACAGTTTTCTGCACCACTGAAAAGGACACCGCTGAACAGAGGCCAGACAGAGTCCAGAATAGTTCTGCTGCCTCATTGTAGTGAATGGATCCCTTGGGTTTTTCATGTGAATTATGTCACTCGAAAATGTAAAGGGAAACCCCGATATAAGTGCTCAGCGTAGGGCACCGCATAAATGTGATCCAAATTGTTATGTAAAATGATCCTAATAAAAGCTTCAATTCAATCCACAATAAAAACAAGTATCCACTGACGTCTGCCATCTGATAACGGAAATATAGGGGTTTTCCACATTACTGGTAGCACACCGGTGCTGGAAAAGCTATAGTGGGTACGGAAAGTATTCAGACCCCTTTAAATTTTTCACTCTTTGTTTTATTGCAGCCGTATTGTAAATTCAAAAAAGTTCATTTTTTTTCATTAATGTGCACTCTGCACCCCATCTTGACTGAAAAAAACCCAGAAATGTAGAAATTTTTGCAAATTTATTGAAAAAGAAAAACTGAAATATCACATGGTCATAAGTATTCAGACCCTTTGCTCAGTATTGAGTAGAAGCACCTTTTGAGCTAGTACAGCCATGAGTCTTATAGGAATGATGCAACAAGTTTTTCACACCTGGATTTGGGGATCCTCTGCCATTCTTCTTTGCAGATCCTCTCCAGTTCCGTCAGGTTGGATGGTGAACGTTGATGAACAGCCATTTTCAGGTCTCTCCTAAGATGCTCAATTGGGTTGAGATCAGGGCAGGGCCGGTTTTAGACAAAGTGGGGCCATAGGCAAAGTTTAAAATGGGGACCCAAATGCTAACATATTGCACATCAAACAGAAGCATTTCGGTTGTATTTACATGCACTAAAGTCAGGCCGCTAAATGAGTGTGATCGACAATATTGAAATCGTTCAACACTTGTTTCCCGGCCTCTTTCCACAGTCTGAGGAATAATGATGGGGACAGAACAATCACTAATGGATCAATCTGTCCCCATACACGGAGGCGGACATATCATTGGTGCAACCAGTACAGCCGCACAGCGGCCCAAGAGGTGAGGGGGCCCATTTATACCTCCAAAACAGGTGCAATTTTGCATTTTTAGGAGATCTTGGGCTGCAAAGGGCCCATGTATTGTTCTTGCACAGGGGCCCTTTTCTGTCTGTGCTCGCCAGTGCCCATACAGTATCATGTTATCAGCAGCACATCTACAGTTTATACCCCATAGTCCTCCATATAATATAATGCGCCCCATAGTCCTCCATATAATATAATGCACCCTATAGTCCTCCATATAGTATAATACACTCTTCAGTCCTCCATATAGTATAATACACTCCCCTTAGTACTCCATATAGTATAATACACTTCTCATAGCCCTCTATATATTAAAATACACTCAATCCTCCATATATTAAAATACACTGCTCAGTCCTCCATATAGTATATATACACCGCCAGTCATCCATGTAGTACAATTCATTTCCCATAGTTTAATGTATTCCCCATAGTCCTCTATACAGTATAATGCAGCCCACATATAGTATAATGCAGCCACCCCATAAAGCATAATGCAGCCCTCCTCTTATAGTATAATGCAGCCCCCCATACAATATAGTGTAATCCCCTCATAGAATATAATGCAGCCCTCCTCTTATAGTATAATGCAGCCACCCCTTAGAGCATAATGCAGCCACCCAATAGAATATAATGCAGCCCCTCCATAGAATATATGGCAGCCCCCTCATAGATGATAATGCAGCCCCCATAGAATATAATGCAGCCCCTTATATAGTATAATGTAGCCCCACTGTCAGGAGTCGAACCCAGTACCTCTTGTCCACTGGCCAGCAGCTCTACCATCTGAGCTATTCTGCTGGCTGCAAAGTTCCTTGCTGAACCCAGATACCATTGACTGTTCTTCCTGATTGGCTACACCTAGTGCTCTCTTGATTGGGCCTCTGATTGCCAATTACACACCCTATATAAACCTGACCCTGTGGGTGTGTCATTGCGAGATTATTGAGCTCCAAGCCTTTAGTCAAGCGTTTCCTGCTGATCCATTGCTACAAACACTGCTCTCCTGTGAACCGACCTCGGCCTGCCTTCTGACTACGCTCTCCGCCTGATCCATTGCTACAAACACTGCTCTCCTGTGAACCGACCTCGGCCTGCCTTCTGACTACGCTCTCCGCCTGATCCATTGCTACAAACACTGCTCTCCTGTGAACCGACCTCGGCCTGCCTTCTGACTACGCTCTCCGCCTGATCCATTGCTACAAACACTGCTCTCCTGTGTACCGACCTCCGGCTGCCACCTGACTACGTTATCTGCCTGATCCATTGCTACAAACACTGCTCTCCTGTGTACCGACCTCCGGCTGCCATCTGACTACGCTACCTGCCTCTGCTTCCCCTAGTGTTTGCAGTAACATCGGCTCCAACCCAGACGGGATCTTGACAGAATAATCTCGCGCCAAAATGGAGTCCGCTGTGAACACCCTGAGACGGCAAGTTACGGAGCTTCAAAGTTTTTGTACGGACTCTCAAGGAAAATATGCCAAGTTACAAACTGATTTCACGGCGATACAACAGGAAGTAATTGAGCTACAAAAACAACTACTGGACGTGCGCAATTCAGGGTCCGAATCAAATGCGCGGCTGCCGCTGCCTGCAAAGTTCAGTGGGGATCGCAAGCAGTACCGAGGATTCCTCAATCAATGCCGCATATACTTCCAGATGCAACCTGCTCCCTTTACCAGTGAGAGGAAGAAAGTTTTTTTCATGATAAATCTCCTGACGGATGAAGCTCTTGCTTGGGCTTCACCTTATGTAGAAAAGGACTATGCCCTCCTTAATGACCTGGAAGCTTTCATCGCAGCTATGAATCAAGTTTTTGATGACCCAAACCGCTGTGCCACAGCAGAAACCAAATTACATAATTTGCGCCAAGGACGTCGCTCTGTTGCGGAATATACATCGGAGTTCCGTCGCTGGGTGGCCGACACCACCTGGAATCCAGCGGCCCAGAGAAGTCAATTTCGACGAGGGTTATCAGAACCAGTGAAAGACGAGCTTGCCAGGGTTGAGACCCCTGACCAGTTGGAGGACTTTATTCAACTATGTATCCGGATTGACCAGAGACTTACTGAAAGGAGAAAGGAGAGACTGCGAGCACTTGGGAATAGCCCTGGCTTCTCATTTTCAGCATCAGACCACCAAGAAAAGACGCAAGTTGTGTCTGAACCGATGCAGATCGACGTCATCCGAAGACCACTCTCTGCACAGGAGAAGGAGAGGCGACGTGCAGAACATCTCTGCCTCTATTGTGGGGACCCTGGACACTATGCCATCAACTGTCCTAACAAAAGGACTATAGCCTTTACCAACAACAGGTCTGCCAGCAATACGGACCTTTCTCAGCAGTCGGATTCCATCTTGCAGACTATCTCATCAGTAACGCCAGAAATAGACAAAATACATACCACATCATCTCATTTTGTAATCCCCATTCAGGTTGTAATGGGCACCCAAAAAATACAATGCTCTGCCCTGTTGGATTCGGGAGCAGGAGGAAATTTTATGGACTTAAAATTTACACGTGATAATGATATTTCCAGTAGGACCAAATCCACACCAATTGAAATGGAAACTGTGGATGGATCACCTTTGTCTTCTGGACCTGTCACGCATGAGACAATCGAACTGGAGATTTGTATCGACCCGGATCATCATGAAGCTGTCAGTTTCCACCTTATTTCATCTCCGAAATTTCCGGTTATTCTAGGGATCCCCTGGTTTTCAGTCCATAACCCTTCTATCAACTGGGCATCAAGGACCATCACCTTTCCATCTGACTACTGTAAGAATAATTGTCATAAGGAACCCCCTGTTCTCCAACAAGTCCAAATCTCTGAGATTTCGCATGAGAAGGAAGAGAAACTACCACCTCAATATCAGCAGTTCTCTGATGTCTGCAGTAAGAAGAAAGCAGATCAATTACCTCCTCACCGTCCTTATGACTGTCCCATTGAATTGCTGCCAGGAGCAACCATTCCATTTGGACGGATTTACAATCTTTCCGAACCTGAATTGAAGGTATTAAGAAAGTTCCTGGATGAAAATTTAGAGAAAGGCTTTATTCGACCTTCCACATCTCCAGCTGGGGCACCCCTGTTCTTTGTTGAAAAGAAAGACTCCACTCTGCGGCCATGTATTGACTACAGAGAGATGAATAATATCACTGTCAAGAATCGCTACCCGCTACCCTTGATTCCTGAACTATTTGAGAGACTCCGTTCTGCGAAAATCTTTACGAAGCTGGATCTTAGAGGGGCTTACAACCTCATACGGATTCGCCCAGGAGATGAGTGGAAGACCGCCTTCAGAACGAGATATGGACATTTTGAATCTCTTGTTATGACCTTTGGCCTTAGCAATGCCCCAGCCACCTTTCAACATTTTATTAATGATGTATTTCGAGATTTCTTGGACCAATTCGTTGTGGCTTATCTCGATGACATTCTTATATTTTCAGACACCTTGGAAGAGCATCGCAGGCACGTCCAGTTAGTCTTGGAACGACTACAGGAGAACCATCTCTACATTAAACTTGAAAAATGTGAGTTTGAACAAACCAGTATCCAATTTCTGGGATATATCATCTCCCCAGAAGGTCTGAGCATGGATCCCGGCAAAATCAATGCTGTAGTGGACTGGCCTGTTCCAAGAAATTTAAAAGACGTCCAGCGTTTCATAGGATTTGCAAATTTTTACCGAAAATTTATAAAGAACTTTTCACGGATCATACTACCAATTACTACACTAACAAAAAAGACAAAAGCATTTTTCTGGTCTCCAGAGGCACAGGAGGCTTTTGACAAGTTGAAAACTCTTTTTACGTCTGCTCCATTGTTAGTACACCCAAATCCTGAATTGCCATTTACTGTCGAAGTGGACGCCTCGGACTCTGCAGTGGGAGCTATTCTGTCTCAGCGAGTTGGGGACAAGATGCAACTTCACCCATATGCGTTTCTTTCCCACACCATGTCATCTGCAGAAAAGAACTACGACATTGGTAATAAAGAACTGTTAGCCATTAAAGTTGCCTTCTCCGAGTGGAGACATCTTCTGGAAGGTGCCAATCACCCTGTGACTGTCCTCACGGACCACAAGAATCTTGAATTCCTCCGTACAGCAAAAAGATTGTCTGCAAGACAAGCACGATGGGCCTTATTTTTCTCAAGATTCAATTTTATAATCTCTTACCGGCCTGGTTCAAGGAATGGCAAGGCTGACGCCCTGTCCAGGATGTGTTCGGAACCTCAGGAGAGGTCTAGTAATGATGATACAATTCTAGGCCCTAAAAATTTTTTGGGAATATTGCACTCTAGAGGACTAGGTAATAGAATTAAAGATGGATATCAAGAGGACTCTTTCCTTAACCATCCTTCGGAAGACGTCGATCTTTCATTCAAAGAGGGGTTTTGGATGCAGAAACACCAAATATATGTACCTGAATCTTCTCGCCTTGAAGTCCTCAAAAGTGTCCATGATTCTAAACTGGCAGGACATCCTGGAGTTGCAAAAACACAAGACTTACTACTTCGTTTCTTTTGGTGGCCTAATTGTAGGAAGGACGTGAGGAAATATGTTTCAACCTGTTTAACATGCGCACGAAACAAGACCCCACGATCGTCTCCTCTAGGACTCTTGCAACCACTCCCAGTTCCATCCAGGCCTTGGGATCTATTTCCATGGATTTTATTGTGGAACTACCCCCTTCCAAACAGATGACCGTCATCCTTGTCATAGTGGACCGACTCACAAAAATGGCCCACTTTATTCCAACTGAAGGAATTCCTACTGCTGAAAAAACTGCAGAACTGATGATCAAAGAAGTATTCAGGTTACATGGAATTCCTGACAGCGTGGAGTTTCTGTACAGCCTTGGGAGTCACGGTGAATCTTTCTACCGCTTTCCATCCTCAGTCCAATGGCCAGACGGAGAGAACGAACCAGACTTTGGAGCAATACCTCCGTTGCTTCATTTCCTATCTTCAGGATGACTGGGTGGACTATTTACCAACAGCAGAGTTTGCCTACAACAACTCCATACATAGCGCTACATCTCAAACCCCATTTTTGCTAATTATGGAGTACATCCAGTATTTATCCCTAATCTGCCAGTGAACACTCCCATTCCTGCTGTTAATGACAGGCTTACAAAATTACAGGAATCCCAGAAGGAATTATCAGAGATATTGCTCAAGACCCAGGAAGAATATAAGGAAGCAGCAGATAAACATCGGAGAGTGCCCCCTGCTCTTCAGGTTGGAGACAAAGTTTGGCTGTCCACTAAAAACCTTAAGACACATGTGCCATCCTCCAAATTGGGTCAGAAATTCATTGGACCTTTTCAAATTTCTGCAAAAATTAACCAGGTTGCTTTTCGTTTAAAACTTCCCAACAATCTAAAGATTCATCCAGTGTTTCACATATCCTTGCTCAAACCCTTCTGTGAAAACCCGTTTCCAGGAAGAATTCAGCCACCTCCTCCACCAGAAAGGATCCGTGGTGAAGAAGAATACATTGTGGATAAGATTCTGGACTCCCGAAAATTCAGAGGTAAACTGCAGTATCTGGTGCAGTGGAAGGGTTACGGACCAGAGGAAAATTCATGGGAACCAAGGGACAACGTCCATGCTCCTAGACTAACAAGAGCCTTTCATCAAAGGTACCCAGATAAGCCAGCTCCTGAGATGTCCAGAGGCCATCCTGGAAGGAGGGGAGTACTGTCAGGAGTCGAACCCAGTACCTCTTGTCCACTGGCCAGCAGCTCTACCATCTGAGCTATTCTGCTGGCTGCAAAGTTCCTTGCTGAACCCAGATACCATTGACTGTTCTTCCTGATTGGCTACACCTAGTGCTCTCTTGAATGGGCCTCTGATTGCCAATTACACACCCTATATAAACCTGGCCCTGTGGGTGTGTCATTGCGAGATTATTGAGCTCCAAGCCTTTAGTCAAGCGTTTCCTGCTGATCCATTGCTACAAACACTGCTCTCCTGTGAACCGACCTCGGCCTGCCTTCTGACTACGCTCTCCGCCTGATCCATTGCTACAAACACTGCTCTCCTGTGAACCGACCTCGGCCTGCCTTCTGACTACGCTCTCCGCCTGATCCATTGCTACAAACACTGCTCTCCTGTGAACCGACCTCGGCCTGCCTTCTGACTACGCTCTCCGCCTGATCCATTGCTACAAACACTGCTCTCCTGTGTACCGACCTCCGGCTGCCACCTGACTACGTTATCCGCCTGATCCATTGCTACAAACACTGCTCTCCTGTGTACCGACCTCCGGCTGCCATCTGACTACGCTACCTGCCTCTGCTTCCCCTAGTGTTTGCAGTAACATCGGCTCCAACCCAGACGGGATCTTGACACCCTCCATAGAATTCAATGTAGCCCTCCTCATATAGTATACTGCAGCGCTAATAGAATATAACATAGACCCCCTCATAAAGTATAATAAAGCCCCCAAACAATATAATCTAGCCACTCATAGAATATAATGCAGCCCCCATATAGAATACAATGTAGCCTCCTCATATAGTATAATGTAGCCCCCTCATAGAGTTTGATGCAATTGTCTCGACCCGCCACCACAATTGTGGATTACCAGGGCAATGGGGTACTCAGAGCCGAGCCCATGGAAGTCTATGGGGTTTGTCACAGGTAGCTGTGGCTCGGTCTGTGGCCCGGGCGGTCTGGCGTATGTTGGGGATATATTTACAGGGGATAGGTTTATATACAGTTCGTGACGCCACCTGTAGTCTTCTGGTAATTAGTACCAGCGCTGCTGTAGATCTCTGAGGGGATGGTGATGCAGCTAGATGTCGGGTCCCCTACAGGTGGGACTGGTCCCTCAAAGTCTATGAAGTTAGTGAAGTCGGGTGCAGATAAATAACACAGTCTCACACGGTCAGCGTCTTTCCATACCTTTACTTGTAAGATGTTCAGGCAGGTCCCAGGGAGGCTGATCCAAGGAGAGTGTATCTTGAGACAGCAGCTGGACAAGTTAGGGGCCTCCTTTACTTTCAATACAATGAGTACAACCAGCCTGAAGCGTAGTTCCCTCAATAACTCCAGCTAATCCATAGCTGTACTGCCCAGTCAGTTTTGTGGTAGGAGCCTTCCTGCGAGAGAGCTGAATTCCTATATTGCTGATCAGGCTCAAAGTCTTCACTCCCCCTGACCCCAGTTACGTACTGACTATAAGGGGCTGTTTGCCGCGACCTAAGGTCCGGTAAATTCCTGGTTTTCTTACCACTATGCTTGAAGCTAATAGTGATCCTTCGGTCCCCAGTGACCGGTTGCAATGTGCAGGACTTCTTCAATCCAAAAGCACCTTTCCAATAATCCACTGTGCCTTTCGCCTTGTCCTCGCTGGTAGCATAAGCACTCACACTAGCATAAAGTCGGGTAGTTACTTCCTTCATTCACTTCCTTCAAAGTTAGTTACAGATTCTCAGTTATCACTAGGCAGGAGCACGTCTCTGAACCTTTCACTGTCCTTGAGACAGGTGACTGAAGTCTTTCTGCACTAATCTCCTTCTCCTCAGTCCAGGCTAGACCTTCCTCTCTGAAGTCCAGACACTGACTGACTACTCAATGTATTCTGTTGAGGTACAGCTCTGACTAGGCTAAGGTGAATTAGACCACCTGTACCAGCCTCCACGTTCTGAACTGATGATAGAGCAGGCTGGACTGCTTCCTCCCTCCAGCTAAACTCCAGACGTCTGCTCCGTCCGAAGACAGGAAAAAACACTGACTCAAAATCACTCAACAAACATACACCCTGACCACTCCCTCAATAGTAACTACACTACCCTAAGGGTGTGTCCAGTGTATGTTGAGTGAATGGGTATTTAGCATTAAACTGCTGTCTCGCCACACACTCTCCAGGGTACTGCGTGTGCCTAACACCAGGGCTACACATTCCCCCATGGTAAAAGACAGCACTCCCGGGCTGTAAAATACAAAAGAGACATTTTGTTTATGCATGAAAACATCAACAATAACATTAATTCGTCCCATCCGGGAGGTGAGGATATCTTGAACGTTGCAAACAACAAAACATTATATATAGAAATACAAAAGTATTAAATAGCATTCAATAAATATACAATATTCTTGTGAAGGACCCGCACCAAACCTTCAACGTAGGTCCTGGGTGGGCTGCAGGACATCCAAATGCAGACCTCACTCAGTGCCACACCACACGGGTTTTTGTATTCAGAGGTAGTTGTGCTGGTTTATGTAAAACCAAGATAAGGCACCGAAGCGCAACTATATACAAATAAGTTCTGGGTTGCACAGTCCTCAACCTCAAAGTCCATTGTAAAACCAAAGACACAGATATAATATCACATTATTATAATACTAAAGTGCAAAACTTTTTCTGGTTACCCAGCCGGGCATTCTACGGTTAGCAAAATATATATGCATCATACTCTTCAACTTATGCAAAATTTTGTAAAACATTTTCAAACTTTCTACAATATTACTTATGGTAGATCCTATAGGGATCTCACCGATTCTTCTTTACTATTTATTCATTTTCTTCTAATACACTTTCCACCCCGGGGGCTGGAACAATGCGATGTTCGCACAGGACCGTTCCTATTCCTGGGCCCAGTGCCCAGCACCAAGATCATCGACTCCACCATCGGGGTCTGTGTGGCTGGTGTGCCCTGGGCTGGTGGGGATGTTGGGGTTTCCAGCAGGGTGTCATCATCGCTGGTTACCTGCAGGGCCGGTTCACTCCGGTCCTCTAGGCCGCAGGGCCCGTCCTCCTCTGGGGACGCTGCTGCAGCATAAGATACTGGGCAAAAAGCAGGCTTTTGTAGTGGCTCAATTGAGATCGCATCAGACTCTTGCGATGTAGATTGGGTCGCCGATTGCGATGCAGAGTAGATCGCCGATTGCGATACGGAGGTGTACGCAGGGGGCGATGCCGATGCACAATGCTGGTGTGATGCAGAGCAGGAAGCAGGTGTGCGCAATGGCTCAGTTGGGGACGCACTAACCTGCTGCTGTTGCTGCTCCATCATTGACGGCTGAGTCCCCGACGGTGTCCCTACCGGGGATCGATCATCTGCTGCGGCCTCTTGGCCGGGCGGGCGTTCCGGAACTGGCGGTACCTCCTCAACCTCCTTCGCCTCCACCGCTTCACCGGTGGGATCAGGATTGGTACTTTCGGGGGCAGCCTCCGGTTGCTCCTTTGCCTTGGGCAGCAGAATTTTCGGTAACTCGAATCGTGCATTTTCTTCTTTGATTTCCAGCAATGCTTGCTGCAGGTGCAGGACCACGGATGACTCCTGTGCTGGTGGCAGCTTGGCTGGGGCACGGGGCCTGCCTTCCTCCGCTTCCCTGCTCGGCTGCACACGTCCTGCTTCCATGATGTTCCAGAAGATTCTCTCTTCTTCCTGCGGAGACATCCGGTCTCTTCCGTGGAGGTGGGGTTTGCGTCTCCTCCTCCTCGCAGGGAAGGTGAAGAGGAGGCGGACCTCCTTTGCCGTAGGGCAGGATCGCATGTTGTAATAGCACTTTGAGAGGGCAGGCATTTTCTTCGCGCCACAGGGGGGTAGACGCCCACGAAGGTACGCCCACCTTCTTCTCCAGCGCCTGAGGGCGCGAATATGGCGACAAAAATGGCGATTTTGGCGCCAAAAGTGAAAACAGTCCTTTTTCACAAAAACAATTCCTTAGGCACACAGGGCTCGCAATTCTGCGAGTTTCGCATCCTGTTCGTGACGCCAAGTTGTCTCGACCCGCCACCACAATTGTGGATTACCAGGGCAATGGGGTACTCAGAGCCGAGCCCATGGAAGTCTATGGGGTTTGTCACAGGTAGCTGTGGCTCGGTCTGTGGCCCGGGCGGTCTGGCGTATGTTGGGGATATATTTACAGGGGATAGGTTTATATACAGTTCGTGACGCCACCTGTAGTCTTCTGGTAATTAGTACCAGCGCTGCTGTAGATCTCTGAGGGGATGGTGATGCAGCTAGATGTCGGGTCCCCTACAGGTGGGACTGGTCCCTCAAAGTCTATGAAGTTAGTGAAGTCGGGTGCAGATAAATAACACAGTCTCACACGGTCAGCGTCTTTCCATACCTTTACTTGTAAGATGTTCAGGCAGGTCCCAGGGAGGCTGATCCAAGGAGAGTGTATCTTGAGACAGCAGCTGGACAAGTTAGGGCCTCCTTTACTTTCAATACAATGAGTACAACCAGCCTGAAGCGTAGTTCCCTCAATAACTCCAGCTAATCCATAGCTGTACTGCCCAGTCAGTTTTGTGGTAGGAGCCTTCCTGCGAGAGAGCTGAATTCCTATATTGCTGATCAGGCTCAAAGTCTTCACTCCCCCTGACCCCAGTTACGTACTGACTATAAGGGGCTGTTTGCCGCGACCTAAGGTCCGGTAAATTCCTGGTTTTCTTACCACTATGCTTGAAGCTAATAGTGATCCTTCGGTCCCCAGTGACCGGTTGCAATGTGCAGGACTTCTTCAATCCAAAAGCACCTTTCCAATAATCCACTGTGCCTTTCGCCTTGTCCTCGCTGGTAGCATAAGCACTCACACTAGCATAAAGTCGGGTAGTTACTTCCTTCATTCACTTCCTTCAAAGTTAGTTACAGATTCTCAGTTATCACTAGGCAGGAGCACGTCTCTGAACCTTTCACTGTCCTTGAGACAGGTGACTGAAGTCTTTCTGCACTAATCTCCTTCTCCTCAGTCCAGGCTAGACCTTCCTCTCTGAAGTCCAGACACTGACTGACTACTCAATGTATTCTGTTGAGGTACAGCTCTGACTAGGCTAAGGTGAATTAGACCACCTGTACCAGCCTCCACGTTCTGAACTGATGATAGAGCAGGCTGGACTGCTTCCTCCCTCCAGCTAAACTCCAGACGTCTGCTCCGTCCGAAGACAGGAAAAACACTGACTCAAAATCACTCAACAAACATACACCCTGACCACTCCCTCAATAGTAACTACACTACCCTAAGGGTGTGTCCAGTGTATGTTGAGTGAATGGGTATTTAGCATTAAACTGCTGTCTCGCCACACACTCTCCAGGGTACTGCGTGTGCCTAACACCAGGGCTACACACAATCACCCCCATAGAATATAATAAATATAATACAGCCCCCCATAGATTATAATGTAGCCGCGAATAGAAATAATACAGCCCACCTCCCCATAGAATATAATGTAGCCCCCTATATTATATAACACAGCCTCCCCATAGAATATAATGTATAATATACCCCCCATATATAACACAGCCACATAATAAATAGCACAGCTGCATAGTATATAACACAGCCCCACATAGTTTACAGCACAGCCCACATGGTATACAGCACAGCCCCACATGGTATACAGCACAGCACCACATGGTATAGAGTACAGCCCCACTTCCCCAGCACAGCACTATGGTATACAGCACAGCCCCACATGGTATACAGCACAGCACCCCCTCCCCAGCACAGCCCCACATGGTATACAGCACAGCCCCACATGGTATACAGCACAGTCCCCCAGCACCATGGTATACAGCACAGCCCCCCCACAGCACAGTACCATGGTATACAGCACAGCACCACGGTGTACAGCACAGCCCCCCAGCACAGCACCCCGGTATACAGCACAGCCCCCCCAGCACAGCACCATGGGATACAGCACAGTTCCCCCACAGCACAGTCCCCCAGCACAGCACCATGGAACACAGCACAGCCCCCCCAGCCCAGCATCATAATATACAGCACAGCCCCCAGCACAGCACCATGGTATACAGCACAGCCCCCCAGCACAGCACCATGGTATACAGCACAGACCCCCCCCGCACAGCACCATGGTATACAGTACAGCACCATGGTATACACACAGCCCCCCCAGCACACCACCATGGTATACAGCACAGACCCCCCCAGCACACCAGCATGGTATACAGTACAGACCCTCCCCCCCAGCACAGCACCATGGTATTCAGCACAGCCCCCCCAGCTCAGCACCATGATATACAGCACAGTCCCCCAGCACAGCACCATGGTACACAGCACAGCCCCACATGGTATACAGCACAGCCACCCCCTCCCCAACACAGCCCCACATGGTATACAGCACAGCCCCACATGGTATACAGCACAGCCCCCCAGCACCATGGTACACAGCACAGCCCCCCCCACAACACAGCACCATGTAATACAGCACAGCACCACAGTATACAGCACAGTTCCCCCACAGCACAGTCCCCCCAGCACAGCACCATGGAACACAGCACAGCCCCCCCAGCCCAGCATCATGGTATACAGCACAGCCCCCCCAGCACAGCACCATGGTATACAGCACAGCCCCCCCACAGCACAGCAACATGGTAAACAGAACAGCCCCCACAGCACAGCACCATGGTATACATCACAGCCCCCCCAGCACAGCACCATGGTATACAGCACAGACCACCCTAGCACAGCACCATGGTATACAGTACAGACCCTCCCCCCAGCACAGCACCATGGCATACAGCACAGCCCCCCCAGCCCAGCACCATGGTATACACCACAGTCCCCAGTCCCCCAGCACAGCACTATGGTATACAGCACAGCCCCCCACAGCACAGCACCATGGTATACAGCACAGTTCCCCAAAAGCACAGCTCCCCCAGCACAGCACCATGGTACAGAGCACAGCCCCCCAGCCCAACACCATGGTATACAGCACAGTCCCCCAGCACAGCACCATTGTATACAGCACAGCCCCCCACAGCACAGCACCATGGTATAAAGCACAGCCCCCACAGCACAGCACCATGGTATACAGCACAGTCCTCCCAGCACAGCACCATGGTATACAGTACAGACCCTCCCCAGCACAGCACCATGGTATACAGCACAGACCCCCCAGCACAGCACCATGGTATACAGCACAACCCCCACAGCACAGCACCATGGTATACAGCATGGTCCCCAGCACAGCACCATGGTATACATCACAGACCCACCAAGCACAGCACCATGGTATACAGCACAGCCCCCACAGCACAGCACCATGGTATACAGTACAGACCCTCCCCAGCACAGCACCATGGTATACAGACCAGACCCCCAGCACAGCACCATGGTATACAGCACAGCCCTCACAGCACAGCACCATGGTATACAGCATAGCCCCCCAGCACAGCACCATGGTATACAGCACAGACCCACCAAGCACAGCACCATGGTATACAGTACAGACCCTCCCCCCCAGCACAGCACCATGGTATACAGCACAGCCCCCACAGCACTGCACCATGGTATACAGCACAGACCCCCCAGCACGCACCATGGTATAAGCACAGACCCTTCCCCTCAGCACAGCACCATGGTATACAGCACAGCCCTCCCAGCACAGCACCATGGTATACAGCACAGACCCCCCAGCACAGCACCATGGTATACAGCACAGACCCTTCCCCTCAGCACAGCACCATGGTATACAGCACAGATCCTGCCCCATCTGTTGTGAATGGGTTTGAGATGAGTTCTGAGCAGAGGCTCCCTCTGGTGGTTACAAGCGGTACTAGTGAGGATTGGGAATCAGGTGTTACTGATTGGTCTTATTAAGGGAATCATTTTCCCATCAGGGTTGCCGGTGATCAATTGTTCTGGTCTGAATCCTTCTTTCCAGTTTCCCTTGTAGCCTGCTGTGTCGTGTCTGCATCTCCTGCTATCAGATAAGACAATTTCTTATTTGTGTTTTTGCTATATTTTTGCATTTTGTCCTGCACTTCTGTGGGGGCCTTCTGGGTCCCCTCCGGGGGCTTTTGCCCTCTCAGTTTAGTCCAGCCACTGTGTTTTTGTACTTTTGCTTTTTGCAGTTTTTTCAGTGGCTGCTGTTTTTGTTACACCAGAGAACTAATTTAGGTGGTAGAGGTCGTGTGATCTCAGGTGATTTTGAAATTAGTAGAGTTGGTGTTTTTCAGGGTTTTCTGGGATTGCAGTAAGTACCCTTCCTGTCCTTTTCTATTTAGATAGTTTGGGCCCCAGCTTTTGCTCTTACTATTTTCTTTCTGTGTCAGTATTTCCTCTTGTCTAACCGCCATTACATGTTTGGGGGCTTTCTATTATCTTTGGGGTTCTGCTCCGGGGCAGATAGCTTTCCTATTTCTATCTTTAGGTGTAGTTAGTTTCTCAGGCTGTGACGAGGCGTCTAGGACCATCGTAGGAACGCTCCACGGCTGCCTCTAGTTGTGGTGGTTAGTCAGGGTACTGCAATCTCATAGATTCCAACTGCTCTGGTGTATTTCCTTTTTTACCTGCACTCCTCAGCTACCGTAACATAACACCCATCATAGCACCATGGTATACAGCATAGACCCCAGCACCATGGTATACCGTACAGACCCTCCCAGCACAGCACCATGGTATACAGCACAGACCCCCCAGCACAGCACCATGGTATACAGCACAGACCCCCCAGCACCATGGTATACAGTACAGACCTCCCCAGCACAGCACCATGGTATACAGCACAGACCCCCCAGCACAGCACCATGCTATACAGCACAGACCTTCCCCTCAGCACAGCACCATGGTATACAGCACAGATCCTGCCCCATCATAGCACCATGGTATACAGCATAGACCCCCCAGCACCATGGTATACCGTACAGGACCCTCCCCAGCACAGCACCATGGTATACAGCACAGACCCCCAGCACCATGGTATACAGTACAGACCCTCCCCCAGCACAGCACCATGGCATACAGCACAGACCCCCCAGCACAGCACCATGGTATACAGTACAAATCCTCCCTCCCAGCACAGCACCATGGTATACAGCAGAGCCCCACACAGCACCGTGGTAAACAGCACAGACCCCCCCAGCACCATGGTATACAGTACAGACCCTCCCCCAGCACAGCACCATGGTATACAGCACAGACCCTCCCAGCACAGCACCATGGTATACAGTACAGACTCTCCCCCCAGCACAGCCCCATGGTATACAGCACAGACCCCCCCAGCACAGCACCATGGTATACAGCACAGACCCTGCCTCCCAGCACAGCACCTGGTGTACAGCACAGATCCTGCCACCCCCCGCACAGCACCATGGTATACAGCACAGATCCTGCCCCCAGCACAGCACCATGGTATACAGCATAGATCCTGCCCCCCCCCAGCACAGCACCATGGTGTACAGCACAGATCCTGCCTTCCAGCACAGCACCATGGTGTACAACACAGATCTGCACCCCCATCACAGCACCACGGTATCCAGCACCCCGAATGGCCCCACAGTCACTGTTGCATTAAAAAAAAAAACATTGCAACATGTACCGCAGCACCTACTATGCAAGCAAGCATTTTTAGCTGACAAGCGATTCAATAAGGATTTTTTGACTTCATATGGAGCTGGATTGGATTTTATTATATGAATTAAAAAAAAACACTCCTCACCTCTCCTTGTGCCTGTGAGTCGCTCACGGTACCAGGGCTTATGGGGTACTCGGCACCGAGCCCGTTCACTTCAATGGGGAATAGGTCACGGGTAGCGCAGCTCGGTCCATTGCCCTGGGCGCTGATTCAAGGGGGGAATATTTACAGGGGATTTTAGGAATTGTTCGTGACGCCACCTGTGGTTTCTGATCAGGGTGACCAGCGCTGCAAGGGTAATCCTCTGAGGGGATGTTATTGGGCAGCAAGGTGTTAAGTCTCCCACAGGCGAGACTGGATCCCTCAAGGTATATGGCGGTGCAGGGTGCAGGCAATAAGGCAGACATACACAAGTCAGTCTCTTTCCATACCTTTACTGGTGGTATTTGCAGGTATGTCCCGGGAAGCTGCTCAGGGTGGAGGATGCACATCCAGTAATCACTGAGTAGGTTTAAGGCCTCCTTACTTCCAATGTGTGTGAGTTTCCAACTTGCATGAAGCTAAGTTTAACTCCGTATAGAACAGCTACGCCCGGCCGACATTGTGGTGGAGCCTTCTTTTGGCAAGAACTAAGTCTATGTGGCTGATCAGGCCTGACTCCTGTTCTTCCTGACCCCGGTTACGTATCAGCACTGTTGGGCCCCCTCTGCGACCTGAAGTCCAGCAGGGTCCCCGGTTTCTCCCACTAGCCGTGAAGGAACTAGCAAGCTCGGACCCGTTGTCCGGTAGTGCAGAGTGGAGGTCAGCTATCGTTGCTATATCACCTCAGTCACTCTTTCTTCTTCTTTACCACTCGCCTGTCGCCCTACTCACACCCTTAACATAAGCACAGGCAACAGTAGGTGTAGTCGTCAGCTTCCTTCTATCCACAGCTCACTGACCGTTCCTCAGTCGACTCGTTGTTATAATAACTGTAGCTCCCTTCCTTCTGCTCCTTCATAGGCTCTGTCCAGAGTAGCTATCAGGACCTTCCGTCAGACTGATTTCGTGCTCACTCTGAGAGTCACTTTCCATGTTCATAGGGAACTAACAGTCAGCCTGTTCTGAGGTAACAGCTTGCAATCTTTCTGACAGGAATCTCCATCCGTCTGACTAGAATGACTCACTCCTGAATCACCCAAGACTCGAATAACAAAAGACCCACTGCTACGTCTCTCACGCCCTTATATAGTCTAAGGCTCCCTCTAGTGGCACTATAGGGAAATGTGAGTGTGAATGAATATCAGGTATTTGTGATTTACCTTTCTGTGCATCCTCCAGGGAACATGTGTCACCAAGCGCAGCTGGGCCACACATCCCCCCTAGTTATATTCAGCACTCCCGGGCTGAAAAAGAAAACAATTTTTATAATAACATCGACAACATAACTCTTCCCTTGCGGGAGGTAAGGACACTTCAAACGTTACAATGTGTACAAATGCAAATAGAAAAATATCAAAATACTTTCACAGTGCAAATAAATACAAGATTCTTGTGGAGGACCCGCACCAAACCTCCCACGTGGGTCCTGGGTGGGCTGCAGGACTTCTTCGCTGCAAACCTCACTCAAGGCCACACCATACGGGTTTTTCTTCAGAGGTAGATGGTTTTACGTAAAACCAAGATGGGGCACCGAAGTGCTAACTATTTACAACTAAAGTTCTGTGCTGCAAGAGTCCTCAGCACGCAGTCCTTGGCATAAGAAAATTTCACATCATACTTCACATTACCCAACTGGGGTATACTACTTCAAATTATGCAAACATCATCACATATTATCAACATTCAATAAAGTGCAAATCTTCTTAACTTTTTACAGTTGCAGTAAACCCTGTCTGGGTCCTACTGTTCTTCTTTGAATATAGTGGTGACACCTTCCATACCTGGGGCTGGAAGTATGCGGTGCGCTCTGGAACGCATCACCAGAAGATCATGTCCTGCTACCTGTGTCTGGGTAGCCACAGTCCTTTTTTCAATTTTGCGACTTGCTTGAGGCCTAACAGGTGCCTCTTCTAAGTACAGATTTGGCTCAGTTGAGAACGCACTAGCCTGTTGCGTTGCAGAATAGGATGCAGGACAGGATGCAGGGGCGCGCAATGGCTCAGTTGGAGACGCACTAGCCTGTTGCGTTGCAGAATAGGATGCAGGTGCGCGGCCTGGAGCTGATGGGGCTGTGACTTGGGACGCTGAGACACGGGGTATATTTCCAGCTTCAGGGACGGGGTCGCTGACACGGGAGACATTCAGGGCATACCACCCCTTAAGACCCCAGTGTCGCGTGTAGGTGACAATATCCCCTTTTAATAGGTTAGACCCCACATCGCAGCGGTGAAAGATCTCCTGAGAGAACCCGGGCTCGCATATGTAACCCCAAACTCCTCGGGACTTAGAGGCACACACCGTCCCCTGGCGCTGCGGCTCCCGGAGCGTACCTTTATCTCGCCGAACGACCTCCTTGTCCGCAAGATTCTGCTGCCGGTACCTCCAGTGAAACCGCTGCAACTCTCTCTGCTCCTGCTGCAGTCGCTGCTCATACTCCTTCTGGGCGGCGTATTCCACGTCGTCCAGGTACTCCATCTCCTCCGTCGTCCCTACCGGGGGACTGCATTCCGCTGCGACCTCTGGTTTCAGGCCTGGCTGGCATTCTGGTCCGGGCAGGGCCTCCTCAGCCTCCTTCCCTCCCGCCGCGTCCTCGGCGGAGTCAGGATCAGCTCTTTCGGGGCAGGCCTCCGGTGGTTCATCAGCCGCTGGGTCCAGTGGTGGCGCGGGTGGCAGCTGCGCATCTGGAGGGGAGAGCGTCGCGTCCCACAGCAGCCGCTGTTTCAGGGCACGCCAGCTTTTCTCCATCGCCTCCATTTCGGCGCGGTGTCGGGCCATGTCCCTCAGCACCGCATCCACCTCCTCCACTTTCGGCATTCTCTGGTTGTCCGCGCGACCTGGGGACGGTTCAGGAACAGGCAGCAGCTCTTCAGGGGAACGGGGTCTGCGCACCGCCATTCCTCCACACAGCGTCTCCTGTCCTTCCGCCATCTCACTCCAGGCCAGACTGTGCTTCTCATCTGGAACAATCTGGTCCTTTCCGTGGAGGCGGGACTTTCGCTTTCTCTTCTTAGCATAGAGGATGAAGAGGAGGCGGATCTTGCAGTGGGGCAGGCTCTCACATTGTAATAGCACTTAGACAGGGCGCCCATCACTTTCGCGCCACAGGGGGGTACGCCCACGAAGGCACGCCCACCTTCTTCACCAGCACCTCAGGGCGCGAATATGGCGGCAAAATGGCGGAAAATGGCGCCAAAAATCAAACAACAGCAACACAGTCTTTTTGCACAAAAACAGTCCACATAGGCACACAGGACTCACATATAGTAAGCTTCGGATCCTGTTCGTGACACCAAAGATGAGTCGCTCATGGTACCAGGGCTTATGGGGTACTCGGCACCGAGCCCGTTCACTTCAATGGGGAATAGGTCACGGGTAGCGCAGCTCGGTCCATTGCCCTGGGCGCTGATTCAAGGGGGAATATTTACAGGGGATTTTAGGAATTGTTTGTGACGCCACCTGTGGTTTCTGATCAGAGTGACCAGCGCTGCAAGGGTAATCCTCTAAAGGGGATGTTATTGGGCAGCAAGATGTTAAGTCTCCCACAGGCGAGACTGGATCCCTCAAGGTATATGGCGGTGCAGGGTGCAGGCAATAAGGCAGACACACACAAGTCAGTCTCTTTCCATACCTTTACTGGTGGTATTTGCAGGTATGTCCCGGGAAGCTGCTCAGGGTGGAGGATGCACATCCAGTAATCACTGAGTAGGTTTAAGGCCTCCTTATTTCCAATGTGTGTGAGTTTCCAACTTGCATGAAGCTAAGTTTAACTCCGTATAGAACAGCTACGCCCGGCCGACATTGTGGTGGAGCCTTCTTTTGGCAAGAACTAAGTCTATGTGGCTGATCAGGCCTGACTCCTGTTCTTCCTGACCCCGGTTACATATCAGCACTGTTGGGCCCCCTCTGCGACCTGAAGTCCAGCAGGGTCCCCGGTTTCTCCCACTAGCCGTGAAGGAACTAGCAAGCTCGGACCCGGTGTCCGGTAGTGCAGAGTGGAGGTCAGCTATCGTTGCTATATCACCTCAGTCACTCTTTCTTCTTCTTTACCACTCGCCTGTCGCCCTACTCACACCCTTAACATAAGCACAGGCAACAGTAGGTGTAGTCGTCAGCTTCCTTCTATCCACAGCTCCCTGACCGTTCCTCAGTCGACTCGTTGTTATAATAACTGTAGCTCCCTTCCTTCTGCTCCTTCATAGGCTCTGTCCAGAGTAGCTATCAGGACCTTCCATCAGACTGATTTCGTGCTCACTCTGAGAGTCACTTTCCACGTTCATAGGGAACTAACAGTCAGCCTGTTCTGAGGTAACAGCTTGCAATCTTTCTGACAGGAATCTCCGTCCGTCTGACTAGAATGACTCACTCCTGAATCACCCAAGACTCGAATAACAAAAGACCCACTGCTACGTCTCTCACACCCTTATATAGTCTAAGGCTCCCTCTAGTGGCACTATAGGGAAATGTGAGTGTGAATGAATATCAGGTATTTGTGATTTACCTTTCTGTGCATCCTCCAGGGAACATGTGTCATCAAGCGCAGCTGGGCCACACACCTGCGCTGCTCCCGGCTCCTGTCTCGTGCTCTGCCTGGTACACAGTGAGTGCGCGATGACGTCATCGCACACCCACAGTGTCAGGCGCAGAGCGGGGATTGATGGGAGAGGGAGCTCTCTCCTCCATCATTGCTTTGAACTGTACCAGTGGGGGGAGTCGGCGCTGGGGGCTGGCGGGCCCCCCTGCCTCAAGGGGACCCATAGCAGCTGCATGATGTGCCGCTAGCTAGAGGCCCCTGGGGGAGTGGGGGCCCTAGGCAGCTGCCTGGTCTGCCTGCCCCTAACGCCGGCCCTGGGTCAGGGCTTTGGCTGGTGCCATTCAAGAATGGTCACAGAGTTGTTCTGAAGCCACTCCTTTGTTATTATAGCTGTGTGCTTAGGGTCATTATCTTGTTGGAAGGTGAACCTTCGGCCAAGTCTGAGGTCCAGAGCACTTTGGAAGAGGTTTTCATCCAGGATATCTCTGTACTTGGCCACATTCATGTTTTCTTCAATTGCAACCAGTCATCCTGTCCCTACAGCTGAAAAACACCCCCATAGCATGGTGCTACCACCACGTTTCACTGTTGGGATTGTATTGGGCAGGTGATGAGCAGTGCCTGGTTTTCTCTACACATACCGCTTAGAATTATCACCAAAAGGTTCTATCTTTGTCTCATCACACCAGAGAATCTTATTTCTCATAGTCTGGGAGTCCTTCATGTGTTTTTTTAGCAAACTCTATGTGGGCTTTCATATGTCTTGCACTGAGGAGAGGCTTCCGTTGGGTCATTCTGCTATAAAGGCCTGACTGGTTGCAGTGATAGTTGACTTTGTGGAGCTTTCTCCCATCTACCTATTGCATCTGTGGAGCTCAGCCACAGTGTTCTTGGGGTTCTTCTTTACCTCTTTCACCAAGGCTTTTCTCCCATGATTGCTCAGTTTGGCTGGACGGCCAGGTCTAGGAAGTCTTCTGGTGGTCCCAAACTTCTTCCATTTAAGGATTATGGAGGCCATTGTGCTCTTAGGAATCTTGAGTACTGCAGAAATTCTTTTGTAACCTTGGCCAGATGTGTCCCTTGCTACAATTCTGTCGCTGAGCTACTTGGCCAGTTCTTTTGACCTCATGATTCTCATTTGGACTGACATGTACTGTGAACTGTGAGGTATTATGTAGACCCCAGTGTGCCTAATCAACAGGGTTCACATGTTTGGCATTTCTATAGCGATGAGAGCAAGTCTAATTTACAGGTGCAGGAGGAGGGCATTACATTGTACTGGACATTATAATATCAGTTTGCAATTTTCACTCAGCATCATCCAGTGCTGTTTGTCAACAGCGCTCCGTCCCTCCTGAGTCTCGCCATATGGCTAAGTAGTACTGTACAACCACAAATAGGGTATTTCTACATTCAGCAGAAATTATGGGACAAATTTTGGTTCCATTTTACCCATTTCCCAGTGTGAAAATGTAAAATCTAAAATCTAGAACGAAAACAAAATTTTGGTGGCAAAAATGTTATAATTTTTTTCTTCTTTGCCCAATGGTATAAAATTCTGTGGCCCACCTGTAGTGTCAGTGTAAGGGGGACGACCGGACAGCGGGTACCTGCTTCAAGGGCCGGAACTATCAAGGCTGCCTTCCCTGTTTCCTGGGGGAAGCATTAGAGAGCCGGACCTTCCTCCTGACCAAGGGGGACGGGGGGATAAAAGGAGAAAGATTGCGCAGCAGAGCAGTTTGGCACCAACCCGGGGCAGCGCACAGTCAGAGGAGCGCTGCGTCCCTCCTCCACACAGAGTACCAGCGCCGCTACGGGCCGCAGTGAGAGGGTCCCCCACTGTCTGCAGAGGAACTGCTGCACAGAGGAGGGCGGTGTGCTCAGCAGCAGCACCGAGAGAGAAGTGCTCTGTCCAGTGAGCACCAGCACCACGCAGGCCAGCGTCCGTCATTCTCCCGCCACCAACAGCGGGGACCAGAGAGAGAGAGACCTGCAGTATGTGCCCGATGACTACCAGAGGGAAAGAGACGTGCAGTGCGAGCCTGGGGACTACCAGAGGACGAGGCGCCGAACGATCTGTGTTCATGAGTACAGCACACGTGCCACATAAGAGTGACCAGGAACAGGACAGACACTTGCACCCTGACTTTGCCAGTGAATATTTGCCCAGACTCTTGCGCACTGACTTTTCCAGTATATATTTGCTGAGCCACGTTGGGCTCGTACAGGACTGTGGCCCGTACCCTTGTCAACCACTGCAGCATATGGACTAGGGGCTCAGTGGAAGGTACCGGAGACTGTCCACTGCCGCCAGGCATTGTTGTCTACAGGACCCTATGGGAAAATACACCGCGCCAGCCGTTGCCGGCACTATTGACTTCCCAGCAGGAGTTACAGTTTGAGGAACTTCTGACTCAAGTACTTCACAGGAACTGCCGTTACCTGATCCTTTACCCTTTTACCTCAGAATATCCTTTGCAAATTGTACTGTTTATTCTCCTGTTTAACCCATGGCCTCCCTGCATGGAGTTTTCCTTGTTAAGTAAAATTGTTAACCCTTGCTTTGCCTCCTGTGCGTTACTGCATTTCGCAACCTGCTCACATCAATATCATCAATTCACCCCTAGATGAATTCATTGAGAGGTGTAGTTTGTAAAATGGGGTCTCTTATGGGGATTTTGCTGTTCTGGCACTTCAGCGGCTCTGCTCACGTGACATGGCATACTCAAACCAGTCCAACAAAATGTAAACTCCAATATGGCGCTTCTTCCCTTCTGAGCTTTGCACTGTGCCTCAAAAGTAGTTCTCAACAACATATGGGGTGTCGGCGTACTCAGGAGAAATTGCACAGCAAATTTTGGGGTTCATTTTGTTCTGCTATTCTTGTGAAAATAAAAAATTAGGGCTAATAGGAAAACATGTGCCCAGTTTGTAATGCCCAGCTCATGCTTCTGGAGCCATGCACCTGTAAATTAGGTGGACTCTCATCTTTACATAAATGCCAAACATGTGGACTCTAAATGTGGTTTACGCACACTGGGACTCAGAAGAGAGGGGGCCATTTGGATTTGGGAGTGCAGAATTCGCAGGATTTATTTGGGGGGGGGGCGAAGAGCCATTTTGCTTTCATGTAAACATGAAATATATGTAATTTGAATTGCATTACTTCTCTAGATAATAAGAAAAAATGGGGATGCTTAGCACATAATTTGACCAATTTATGTGAGCCCAGCAGCCAATGACAAAGGAGATCTCCGGTTGCTGGGGACTTATCTAATGTGAATCCTCTCCAAGGTTGAAGCCTGCATTTCTGCAATTAAAACCGCCACAGGTTGGTGGCTGGGCAGCTCGGTCAGAAAGCCAATATACAAATAGCAAAAGACTGACTGTCACTTCCAAACAGAAAAACTGGTGTGTACAGGTGCAAACTAAGAGTAGCCATCTCTATACATAACAAACAAAGTTGCACTCTGTAGTGCTATAGCATGTAAACATGAAATATGAAATGCATTACTGATCTAGATAATTAAAAAAAATGGAGATGCTTAGCACATAATTTAGCCAATTCATGCCAGTTGCTGGAAACCTATCTAATATGAGTCCTCTTCCAGCAACCAGAGATCATGATGTTTTTGGGTGCTGGGCCCGCATGAATTGGCCAAATTATGTCCTTTTCCTCTTCAACCCGGCAGGCACATTGTGTAATCCATTTTTCCACGGGTTCACATGACCTCGGTCCCACTCCTCCGGGGACCCAGATACAGCGTGTCTACATTCCAGCAAATAACGGCCACCATCTCTGACAGTCTAAAAGTCATGAATTGGCCTTTTTATGCGCTAAGACTTCTCAATTTTGCATATTTCTAAGGCAGTGATGCAATTTATTTTTCATATTTTTTCATATTTTTGTGTCCGCAAGTTATAGCGCTACAGTGTGCTACCTTTATTCTTGAATGTGTATGAGTTGGTGACTCTAGGTTTTAGCACCTGTTCACATTGGATCTATGTTTGGATGTGCCGGTAAGTTTTTGATATGTATTCATTTACCTTCTGCCTGAGCACTCCACCTGGTGGTCACAGGCGTTTAATTATAACAGGTTCATTACCCCTCCACAGAGATGTAGATTTTAGTCTGGAGAGAGGATTCATATGTTCCCATGCACACAGACTTTTTTAAGCGAGGATTGGCATAGTTAGGACCTGGTATACGAGAAGAGCCTTAACGTGGCTTCCAGGTACACATAAATTAGCCTTTTTATGCGCTAAGACTTCTCAATTTTTCATATTTCTAAGGCAGTGATGCAATTTATTTTTCATATTTTTTCATATTTTTCATATTTTTGTGTCCGCAAGTTATAGCGCTACAGTGTGCTACATTTTATTCTTGAATGTGTATGAGTTGGTGACTCTAGGTTTTAGCACCTGTTCACATTGGATCTATGTTTGGATGTGCCGGTCAGTTTTTGATATGTAGTCTAGGAGCACTGACCTGGCTCGATCCTTGGATCGTCCTTTCCTCACTCTTTTGCAAACAGTCTCTTTAAAAGTGCACAGTGCTGCCCATTAGTCCTTGGGGAATAGTTCATGGATAAAATAAGGCAGAGTTCATGGGGACAATGGGACACAGTCCATGGGCAGATGTACAAAGTCCATAGGGCCACAAAGGTTTCTGGTCCTTTAAGAGTTCAAAAACAGAAGGAGCAACCTGTATGTATCTATCTAATAAACCAAAAATAATTTAATTAAAAATACCAGCTGTCATTTTCCTTTCTGGTTATATTGGGACACAGTATTATTAGATTATATGCACAAACTCCATACTAGAGTCAGTATAATGCCATCATATATGTGATACATAGTGTTATCTTTTACCCCTATTCACAGGGCACAACTGTTATGAATGTGCTAGAAATGGTTTCTGAGCAGAGGCTCCCTCTGGTGGTTACAGACAGTACTGAACCTTTCAGCGAGGAATGGCAATCTGGGATCACGGACTGGACTGATATAAGGGAGGTTCCCTCCCATGATAGTCGCCGGTGATCAATTGTTCTTGTCTCAATTGTGGTTCCTGGTTCATTTGGAAGTTTGTGGGAGTCCTGCCTTCATCATCTGCTTTCAGATAAGATATTTTCTGCTTTTCTTTTTGTGCTTACTTTTTGCATAGTTTTCTGCACTTTTGTGGAGGTCGGCCGGGTCCCCTCCTGGGGCCTGTGCTCCTCTCAGTTTTTCTGTAGCCACTGTTATTTGTTCATTTGTTTTTTCCTGTTTTTTCAGTGGCTGCGGCTTGGTTTTGTTACACCAGAGATCTGATTTAGGTGGTGAAGATCGTGTGATCTCAGGTGTTTTTGCTATCAGAAGAGTTGGTATTTTTTAGGGTTTTTTGTTGGATTGCAGTCAGAATTCTTTTCTGTACTTTTCTTTCTAGACAGATTGGGCCCCAGTGTTTGCTCATTCTGTTTTCTGTCTGTGTCCGTGCTCTCTTCTTGTCTAACCACCATTACATGTTTGGGGGCTTACTATTTTCTTTGGGGATCTGCTCCGGGGCAGATAGCTTTCATCTTTCTGCCTTTAGGTGTAGTTATCTCTCAGGCTGTGACGAGGCATCTAGGATCAACGTAGGAACACTCTACAGCTAACTAAACATGACACACAACCATGTACTGGCCCAGGTTCAACGTATACATTAATATATATTAACTAGTATATTTATAACCCTCACCTTAAATGAGCACTGAAAATTATTTTACACCAACTCACAAATCCATTAGCAGTGTATCATATCATGTAACCATCGTCCAATACAACATAATATTAGGTGATGACGTGAAAACACCATCTAACTAAAAAATGCTAAAGGTATGTAATGGTAGTGCTTATGGAACCAATAGCAATGTTCATTCAATTGTAACATGAAAATAGGGTGCCAACCTCCACTGTTAAGGTACTGCCACACTGAGCTATCCCGCTAGCGATCTCGTTAGCGTTGCATACTAATGAGATCGCTAGCGGGATTGTTTCTATATCGCTAAATGCTGCCGCATTTAGCGATATAGTTAACGACGCTATCGCGGTTAGCGATCTTCTTAACGACTTTAGCGGTACAAAAGTACCGCTAAATCGCTAAGAAAAGGTGCCACACAGCGATTAGATACTTACCCAGCGGAGCGCCAGCGATGAAATAGGGTCCGGAACGATTCCAGCGACGAGCGAGATCACAGCAGGAAGCTCGTCGCTGGAAGCTGCCGCACTGAACAATATCGCTAACGGGATCGCTAAATAGTGACGTTTTTTAGCGATCCCGTTAGCGATATTGTTTAGTGTGGCATACCCTTTAGGAAGGTATACAGCACAGTGATGATACATATAGGGATAACATAGATCTTTCACCCTAGTCAAACCCCTGCAAATAATTATTTTTCCCTATAACCCCCACCCTCCCTCTTCTCCCCAACACTCCCTGCCTACTCTTTATACAAGAGCAGTCTGGTTTTATACGGTCTGACCCCAGGGGGTCCGTCTATTGTCTAATGCCTACAATTTAATACTACAAATATGATTTGACATTGGCTTTAGCATTTGTTAGTTAGATGGTGTTTTTACGTCATCACATAATATTATGTCATATTGGACGATGGTTCCATGATATGATGCACTGCTAATGGATTTGTAAGTTGGTGTAAAATCATTTTCAGTGCCCATCTGAAAATGAGGGAGGGCTATAAATATACTAGTTAATATACAGCTCTGGCAAAAATTAAGAGACCACTGCACAGTTTTATAAAAATCAGCTTCTCTACATGTCTGACAGCCATTCCATTCCAGTGTCAGTTGAATTCCAACCAGAGTTCACCTCATTCTACTTAATGTGCTTCTGATTAGGTGATCACCTGAACCAAATCTTATTTATCGAAGGAAAGTATAAAAAACACTGCTGTGGTGTTCACAATCCTCTTGCAATAGGACAAGCTGGATGGCAAAATAAGTGCTAGTAATATCCCAAAAGTAATAGGAATGAAAAAATAACTTTTAACCATTCCAAAGGAGTTGAAAAGTCTTGAGTGAGGAAAAGAAGGGCTTAATTCTGGCTTTTACTAGCAGAGGGATACAGTGAGCATCATGATGCCTCATCCTTAAAATTTCTAAGTCAGCAGTCCATTACAACAAGGTCAAGCCGCAGACATTGCGGACAACGAAGCTACAGACCGGCAGAGGGCAAAAACGACTCTCCACTGATCTTATTCAAATGTCACTTAGCAACCGCAGGATGACATCAAGTGACCTACAAAAGGAACAGGCCCCTAGAGACAGGGCTCAAGTCATGTAGAGCTAGAAAAAAGCCTTTCATCAATGAGAAGCAAAGGAGAGCCAGGCTTAAGTTTGCCACAGACCATAAGGATTGGACCACAGGGGACTGGAGTAAGGTAATCTTCTCTGATGAGTTTAATTTTCAGCTTTGCCCAATACCTGGCTGTCTAATGGTTAGACGGAGACCTGGAGAGGAGTACAAGCCACAGTGTCTTGCACCCACTGTGAAATTTGGTGGAGGATCGGTGATGATCTGGGGATGCTTCAGCAAGGCTGGAATTGAGCAGGTTAACCTTTGCAAAGGACGTATGAATCAAGCCGCATACAAGGTTATCCTGAAAAAGCAGTTGATTCCTTCTGCTCAGACAATGTTCCCCAACTCTGAGGACTGGTTTTTCCAGCAAGACAATGCACAATGCCACACAGCAAGGTCAATCAATGTGTGGATGAAGGACCACCACATCAAATCCCTGTCACGGCCAGCCCAATCTCCAGACCGGAACCCCATTGAAAACCTCTGGAATGTAATCAAGAGGAAGATGGATAGTCACAAGCCATCAAACAAAGAACTGCTTAAATTTTTGTAAATTCTCTGTTTATTT
Source organism: Oophaga sylvatica (assembly GCA_033576555.1). NCBI lineage: Eukaryota > Metazoa > Chordata > Amphibia > Anura > Dendrobatidae > Oophaga > Oophaga sylvatica. The sequence goes on along the minus strand of JARQOD010000002.1, from coordinate 79,469,716 downwards.
CACAAAGAGAGTACAACAGTATAAAGCAAAGAAACAAAGAAACAAACATTACGTTACATCACGTTTAAGCAAAAACAAATTAAAACCAAATGAATTAAACCTCATGTAGAACAAGGAAAAAGAAGAAAACAGAGAAGAAAGAAAATAAGGAAGAGAGCCCAATGTGTGGGAGAATAAGTCAAGGGCGACTTGAGTACAAATCAGAGGAAAGATAGAATGAGTGAAGATATAGAAATGGAGAAGCGGTGGGGAGGGTGGGGGGGAAGGAGTGAAGGAAAGGAGGTGACGGAGTCCGATGTCTACCATTCAACCACTCAACCATCCAAGTGGCACTGGATTCAGAGCTAGTCTGAAGCCTTGTAGTCTACCCAAGGAGCCCAAAGTTTCTCAAATGCCGTGTAACGCAATTCCAATCTGGCTGTGAGGTCTTCCAATTTGTATATGTCGTCCACTTTTGCAAGCCACATATCTAGTGTCGGCGGAGTCACCGATCGCCATTGAAGAGGGATCAACCATCTGGCTGCCATCAGAAGGTGAGTGCTAAGTTTCTTTTTATGTGGGGTATAATTAGGGGTGTTACACCAGAGCAGTACCAAGTCCCTGGTGAGTGTAAAGTTCGGATCACAGATCCTACGGGTGGTGTCTTCTACTGTTTTCCAAAAAGGGGCAACCGCAGCGCAGTGCCACCAAATATGTGACAAAGTACCTCTGGCAGATCTACATCTCCAGCATAAAGCATCAACAGTGAGGCCCCATTTCTGCAACATCTCCGGTGTTATGTACCAGCGGGTCAACAATTTTAACGAATTTTCTTTTAGCCGTACACAACGTGAGAATCCGTGTGAGCGGTTCAAGATCTGCTGTGTTGTTTCTTCTGAAAAGCAACAACCCAACTCGCGTTCCCACTCAATTAAGTAGGAAGGCTTAAACACTTCAGCAGGTGTTATCCGAGATGCGTACATAGTAGAGAGAGAACATCGGGGAAATGAGGCCTCAAGTAGTTGTTGTTCAAACTGGGTGGCGCTGCGTGTAGTTGAATGGTTTAAATTAAAGGTTTTACAATTGAATTGAAAATGTCGTCGTTGTAGAAAGTTTGGGACAAAAGGTAAGAGGTGTTCCAAGAAAAACGTCTCAGAGGGCGGCGAACCATGCGGCATGAAGAATGATATGGGAACACGCAGTCGGGACCACAGGTCTAAGGAAATGGCGTCTATATCAGATGACGAGTTAGCGAACGGGATAAGACTGGCCGGCAACAGCGGAGAGGGGAAGGGCGACAGACGTGAGTCTGACCCGTTGCGTTTCCATACAGTCATTAACCCCTTCAGCATCGGATTTCGTAGCACCCTAGTCGTGTTTCCCAAAGCGGGAACCCAAAAAGCAGCTCTATCCCTGCTCGACAGTAATTCCAGGTCTATTATGGCTGAGTCCGAGTTCCCAACATGTCTGCAGATGTCTAACCAGCGTAAGAGCTGTATTGATTCATAGTAGGTCTCCAAATCCGTGAGGTTAATACCTCCGGCTCTACGAGGTAGCCTCAAAATTTTATAAGCAACTCTACTTCTACCGCCCCTCCACAAAAAGTTCAAAAGAGGCTCCGTACATTCTTAAAAAAGGACTTTGGTACAAACACAGGAGCAGCCTGGATAATGTACAGCAGTTTGGGCATTATATAAGAGACCAAATATGTTTTCCGGCCAAGCCAAGACATGAAGGGGACTCGTAGTGACTCAAGTCTCTTCCTAATCTTTTCCAGCGCCGGGATATGGTTATTCGGGAAGATCGCAGAAATATCTCTGCTCAACTTTATACCAAGATATATAATACCTCGTGACGGCCATTGGAAGGGAAACATACTGCGCAAAGTAGCAATGTGACATGAGGGGACCGACACATTTAAGGCCTCAGATTTCTGGTAGTTGACTTTGAAATTCGAGATCTCACCGAACATCTCGAAAATCTTCATCAACTCGGGAAATGCTTGCTGTGGGTCAGAGAGGAATAGTAACAGGTCATCAGCATATGCAGCCGTTAGATGGTGTCGCTCCCCAACTATGAGACCCCGCAACTGACTCCGAGTTCGGATCCATTGCAAAAGAGTCTCCATGCAAAGAACAAATAGGGATGGAGACAATGGGCATCCCTGCCTGGTTCCGTTGGCGACCAAGAACGAACGCGAGAAGGCACCGTTCACTTTGACTGAAGCCGTCGGTTGATTGTAGAGCGAGAAAATCGATGTCACAAAGGCCGGCGGCAGACCAAACCTCAGCAATACCGATCTCATGAAAGTCCAATCGATTCTATCAAATGCCTTCTCCGCGTCCGTCCCCAGCAATGCCAACGGAACTCCCCGACTCCCAGCATAATGTATTAAACTAAGAACTCGGCATGTGTTACTCCTGCCCTCTCTCCCAGGGACAAACCCCGTCTGGTCTGGGTGAATCAAGCGGGGTAGGAGACTCTGCAAGCGGGAAGACAATAATTTTGCCCATAATTTTACGTCTACATTTAGCAAGGAAATTGGTCTATAACTACTGCACAGGGTGGAGTCCTTCCCCTCTTTTGGTATCACAGCTATATGGGCCATCAGGGCCTGCGCCGGAAGCCCTTCACCCTGTGCTAGAGACCCGCACCATCGCTCCAATTGCGGCAGTAATACTTGGCTCAATTTTTTGTAATAAGTTATCGGAAGACCGTCAGGACCTGGGCTCTTCCCCGATGGGATGGACTTAAGTACCTGCAAGATCTCCTCCCCGCTGAAGGGTTTCATAAGAGCTGCCTGTTCTTCCGAAGAGAGAGATGGAAGTTGCAATGAGTTTAAAAAGGATTTGACCTTTCCCAGATGTGCACGTTGTTGGGATGAGGATCTGTTAGGGTGTAGACCATATAAGGTTTCATAGTAGGAACAAAACTGTTCCCCTATCAATTTAGAGGTGGACACCCGGAACCATCCGGTTTGCGAATCGCGGAGATTAATGTGTTCGGCCGGGTGGCTCTAACATAAGCGGACATCAACTTACCACCGCGGTCCCCGTGAGCATACAGTCTCTGTCTCGCGTAGAGGAGGGACCTCATGAATTTCAAGGACAAATATGTCTTAAGTTTGGTCCTAGCTGACAGTAGTTCCTCCAATGTACTTTCCGCTTTGGATAACTTATGTGTTTGTTCAAGAGTGTTGATTGTGCGTAGAAGCGCATCAATCTCCTCATTGCGTTGTTTTTTCTTAAAGGAACCCAGAGACATAAACAAACCACGTACATAAGCCTTATGGGCCTCCCATTGTATCGGGATAGAGACTTCTTCATTGTCATTTAGGGTAAAATATTCTTTAAGTTTCCCACTAAAGTCTCGCACAGTACTTTCGTCATTTAAAAAGGATTCATTAAGTTTCCAAGTGAAAGGACGATTGAACTCAGTAGGAAGGCGTAACTTCAAAGTTACAGGAGCATGATCCGAAATTGCTATATTACCAATGGAGACTCCTTCCACGCAAGACAGAGAACGCTTAGATAAAAAGACGTAGTCCAAGCGGTGGTAAGATTTGTGTACTATAGAATAAAAGGTGTAATCTCTCGCCAGAGGGTGGGCGGCTCTCCAGGTGTCCACCAGATCCAAAGCCGCCAGTGCCCGTTTAACAGCGGAAAGTTTAGAGTTCCCCACGAGAGGCCTCCTGCTGGAGGAATCCACAAGGGGGCACAACGCCAGATTTAGGTCCCCACCCAACACAATCGTACCCTCTGCAAAGGCCCGAACCTTGGGGAGCACTGACAGAATCCAAGGAGTTTGGTTGGTGTTTGGAGCGTATAAATTCACAATGGTCAGCGTCATGGGGCCTAGCTTACCTTTAACAAAAAGATATCGACCTTCACAGTCCGTCAGATGTGTCTGGGGAACAAAGGGGAGACCAGACCTGAAGGCAATACTAACCCCTCTTGCGGCCTTAGAACCAAAGTGGCTGTGAAACCAGGAGGAATAGCCAAATTTAGTGAGCGTAGGGATATTCGATTCTTTAAAATGGGTTTCCTGTAGAAGGAGAATCGCAGGTTTCTGCTTTTTCAACAGGGCAAAAATTTGTGAGCGCTTTTGTGCGGTATTGAGCCCCTTAACATTGAGGAGCAAATAGTTGTTAGGTCAGGCATCATAATGTCTTTGCCATCCACAACTTAAAACGCCAAGAGGATAGACCAGTAGAATATGAGTAACCGTATCACCGGACTCCGTCGGGAAGGGAAGGAGTAAGTTGGAGTAGGGAAGAGGGAGAAACAGAGAGAGTAAGAGACAGAAAAGAGAGAAGGAGAAGAGATAAATGTGTCCCGTATTGACCCACCAGATTCCCCCCATATGAAGACAGATGGGAGGGAGTAGGGTCGGACACATGAAAATGTCCCGCCGGGCGAACACCCCCGGGCCACCAGGAGGGGCCCGACTGCGTCGCCAACAAGGACCAAGGGGGTATGAGTGCAATAGCAACCTGGAACACGAAGCCCCAGCTGTACCGCCCACCCCTAATAATGCAACATTACCCCAACATGGGCTATCTCTGAGAGGAGAGGCATATATTGATTAAGCATAGCAATGCACATTCTTAACATATAGATACTTAAAAACAACTGTATACCCACAAAACTGGCAGGGCATGATACAAAACCATACACCTCCCGGTTAATCAGCACTAAATGTACGTATTAGCCCTCAGATGCTCAAAACCGAACATTCCCTTATAGATACCAGAAGAGAACAAGATCAGCATCTTCACCATCAGGGTACCTCAGTGACCTCCCAAATTAAATAACATCTTACATCAACCAACAATAATTGGGATTGAAAATTAGGTACATTGTTGTTAGGGCAGTCAAGATGTAATAGGAGCTTCTCATTGGTAACGCAAAACTCCAACAGTCATATGTAGCCGCGGGAGAATCCAAGGGGAACTATAAATATATAACTCACGGTTCCCAAATGTGAAAGATTGATAACGACCTCGTCCAACCGCTCAGTTAACAAGTGAAGAGGGGTCCGGGTTATAGTGATGACGTCTACGGGAAGTGTACAACGCGGACCATAAGAACAAAAAGACTGGCAAAGCCTCGCTTCTAAAAGATCCAGTTCACAGAACAAGTAATCCAGGGACAAATCCGGACAGTAGAAACAGGTGAAGACTGTACATAAGCGATCTCCAGGTCCTGACTTCTCAGTCGTTTATAGGTAAGTGGCAATCATCAGACTACTAATTGTCTTATAGGTGACATCAGATGTCAGAAATCATTGCACAGACACTGATACTCCGTGTAATCATAAAAAGGAAGGAGTACAGGGAGATCCGGCACGGAAAGTCTACAGAAGATCTGAGATGCAAATAAAGAGAGCCTTAGAATTCACAAACGAGGAGGGAAGAAACCGCAAACTTGAGTCAGGCAGTGTCGGAGCAGGGCTCAGTGCGAATACGCTCTGGAGCTGCCGCTAACTTACGTTTAGCTTTAGAGGACTTGGATTTACCTTCAGCATTTACCCAAATGTCTGAATCTGGAAGCGGAGGCAGATCCTCGTCAAGGGGAATTGGAAGCCAAGACGGTACTCTGATTGGAGGTATGTCAAGCTTCTCCCAGGCTCCCAGTAAATCATCAGGGGTCCGGATTGACACCCTGAGGCTGCCTTTACTGATCAACAAACCAAATGGGAACTGCCACCTGTAGATAAGGTTATGAGCCCGTAGATGGTCCAGGAGTGGTTTGACAATCCGTCTCTTGGCTAAAGTAGCTTGTGATAGGTCCGGATAAAGAGCAATAGTATGTTCTCCCAGTTTCGGGGAGCCATTTTTACGAGCCGCCGCCAGTAGCGCCGCTGCATCTACAAAGCGCAGGAGGCCGCAAACCACATCACGTGGCGGTTATCCTCGTTAGGTTTGGGGCGGAGGGCCCTATGTACCCTCTGAATTTCAATCGCAGTACCTTTGTCTTTGTCAGTGCCGATCAGTGAGCTGAATATCACTTGCACCGTAGCCTCTAGTTCAGCAGCGGTAACCGTCTCCGGGATGCCTTTGAGCCGGATGTTTGAGCGACGATTACGGTTTTCAAGGTCTTCAACCATAGTGATCACCGTATTCATATGGCGCTGTTGTTCTTGAAATTTAGCCCTCAGAGCTCGGCCAAAACGGACCACTGATGTCTGAGTCTTCTCCAGGCAGTCCACTCTGGTCCCTAGTTTCTGAAGTTCTTGCTTGATGTCCTTCAGCTCAGACAAAATAGGAGCATGTGCTTGGTCAAGTAATTTCTTAAAATTACTCATTGTCATGCGGCTGGATCCTCTCGTGGAAGTATGTGTGGAGCTGTCATCGTCTGAAGAGTCCCCTGCACACTCAGAGTCTATGGCGGGGAACTTCCTCCATTAATTCAGCGGTCGGCCAGAAGCAATTTGTGCTTGTGATGTAAGAATCCATGTCTCTCTTGTTTTTTGGTAGTCCTGGAGGAGTTCAAGGGTTTCCTTTAGACTTATCTCGAGTGATTTGCCCATGTTGGGGTGAATAAAATTGGCTGAAAAGGCTTTAGAAGGGGCAGCACGGTGAGGAGCTCAGACCTAAGCTTCCTTCCTCATAAAGCAGCCAGGCTCCGCCCCCCCCTGCTTAAATTTTTGTACCAGGAGTGACATAAGGTCTCTCAAAAGCAGTGTGAAAAACTGGTGGAAAGAAAGCCAAACGCATGAAAGCTGTGATTAAAAATCATGATTATTCCCAAAAATATTTATTTCTGAACTCTTCCTGAGTTAAAACATTAGTATTGTTGTTTCTAAATGATTTTGAACTTGTTTTCCTTTTGCATTATTTGAGGTCGCAAGCACTGCATTTTTTGTTATTCGACCATTTCTCAATTTCTGAAAATACAAAATTTATTGCTTGGAAAAATTTGGAGACATGTTTGTCAGAAGTTTATAGAATAAAAAGGGAATTTTCATTTATTCAAAAATATACCTATAAAGAGAAAAATCAGACAAACCGAAAATTTTTTCAGTGGTCTCTAATTTTGCAAGCTGTTTTTTTGAAGTAAATTAATGTGAA
>JARQOD010000002.1:79338043-79462565 GCA_033576555.1 Oophaga sylvatica | reverse complement strand
TGGGACACTTCGCAAAAAAAATCTATTTTTCGGAAGGGTTGTCTCCACTGATTAAGGATGAACTTGCTCGTGCCGACCCTCCCACTGCGTTAGGTGACTTTATTAACTATTGTATCCTATTGATGCTCGTCTGACTGAACGCAGACAAGGAGATGGTTCGAAAATAATCGCACTAACCTTTTACTACCTCCCTCCTCCGTAAGGAACCTTTGAGTAGGATCACAAGGAACCAGACCTGAACCCAATGCAGGTGGACTCTTTACAAGACGGGTTAGTGAGTGCACGCAAAGAACATCGTATAAAGGAAATCTTTGTTTCTACTGTGGTAAGTCGGGCACTTCATTATAAACTGCCCCAGCCGTTCTCGTAAGACTACTGCAGCAGTCATTCACTGTGAGTGTTGCGGAGGAGCTTGTCATGTCCGAGCCTCAGGCTCCAGAGAGATCTGCTGCAAGAGATCTTGATTTCTCGGACTTAAACTCGTTAGTTCTGGGACGTGACGGTATAAACGCTGCAATTTTTCAAGTTCCTCAGCGGTGTCCAGTGAGTTGTAAAAGAAACAGTTCTCATTGCTTCCTTTCCATCAAACTCTGGGTTGACTCATCTGGGTGTCTAGCTCTGCTATGATCGACTCAGGAGCAAGTGGAAATTTTATGGATATCTCCTTTGCTCTGAAACAGGGGATACTTCAGTGAAGAAGGCTACTCCAGTACAGATGGAGACTGTGGATGGCTCTCTACTGACTTCTGGACCAGGGGATCAAGAAACAGAGCCTTTGAGGGTCCTTATGGGTAAAGATCATCAGGAGAAAATGTCTTTTTTGCTTATCTCTTCTCCCCACTTTCCCATTATTCTAGGGCTACCATGGCTGCAGGCGCAGAAATCCTACGATTAACTTGGAGACCAAGGAATTACACTTTCCGGAGAAACAGATGAGTCAAGGAGTTTCAGCTTGCTCTGTTCCTAAAGGAACCATGTCAGTCCCTTGAACTACAGCTGTATACCAGGACTATGTGGATTTATGTGACAAAAGAACGCTGATCAGCTTCCTCCTCACCGTCCATATGATTGTCCATTAAAATTTTGCCGGGAGCCGAGATACCTTTTGGTAAGATCTACCCCTAGCGGGGCCCGAGAAAAAGCTTTGAAGGATTTATAGACGAAAATTATAGCCAAGGGCTTCATACCCCCTCTTCATCTCCCGCAGGTGCACCCATCTTTTTTGTGAAGAAGAAAGATGGATCTCTGAGACCCTGCAATAGACTAAGGGAACTCAATAAGGTTTACTATTAGAAACCGTTATCCATTGCCTTTAATCCCTGAGTTGTTGGAGAGAGTGCGGCATGCCAAAATTTTCTCTAACTGGATCTCCGTGGGGCCTATAACTTGGCCCGTATTAGACCTGGGGATGAATGGAAGACTGCTTTCAGGTCACGCTATGGACACTTTGAATACTAGTTATGCCTTTTGGTCTGAGTACCGCCCCAGCCACTTTCCAACACTTCGTGAATGATATCTTCAGGGATCTCCTAGATACATTTGGGTGATTTATCTGGATGATATTCTAATTTTTCTAACTCACAGAGGAACATCATGGACATGTGAGAATGGTCTTAGAACGCCTAAGACAAAACCATCTCTACATAAAACTTGAAAAATGTAAATTTCCCCATAGGACCAAATTCAATTTCTGGGTATGTACTATCTACGCAAGGGATTAGTATGATGGAAGCAAGACCCAAGCCATCAAGGATTGGCCAATTCCTAGAAATGTGAAGGAGGTGCAGCGTTTCATCGGGTTTGCCAACTTCTATAGACGTTTCATTAGAATTTTCTGAGGTAGTGTCACCTATCACCCAACTTTACCCGGAAACAGTCTAGGTTCTCCTGGACCCCGCAAGCTCAGAAGCATTTTCCTGTTTAAAGGATAAATTTACCACCGCACCTATCTTAGTACATCCCAACCCCGAGCTTGCCTTCATAATAGAGGTGGATGCTTCAACTGTGCCGTTGGAGCTATACTCTCTAGAGAACAGGTGAGAAGAATGTCTTGCATCCCTGTGCCTTCTTTTCCCAGCAGTTGTCTTCGGCTGAGAGGAACTACGATGTGGGCAATAGAGAATTGTTGGCCATTATTGCCGCCTTCAAGGAATGGAGACACTTCTTCAGGGAGCTGCACAGCAAATATCATCCTGACAGACCATCGTAACCTTGAATTTATCAGGTCGGCTAAGTGCCGACTCCTCGCCAGGCTCGCTGGAATCTTTTCCTAAACAATTTAATTTTGTCATTTCTTATAGACCAGGATCGCGCAATGGAAAGGCTGATGCACTCTCTAGGATTCATTCAGCAGAGACACGTCCATTACTCCTCCTAAGACATTCTTCCTGACTCTAGATTCCTGGGAGTGATTCAAATCAAGACCTACTTAAGGACATCAAGGAAGCATACCATGCGGATTCTTTGTTGGCTCAACCCCCAAGGGAGTAAGTCTTGTCTTTAAGAAGGTGTGTGATTCAGGGACAACGTCTGTATATACCTGAAACAGTCAGATTGAGGGTATTGCAACTCATCCACGATTCCAAGATAGCCGGGCATAGGGAATTCTAAAGACACAAGAATTTCTTTCTCGTTTCTTTTGGTGGCCCACTTACAGGAAGATGTCTTAAACTATGTCACTTCATGTGAAGTCTGTGCAAGATGCAAACACCTCGCTCCTCACCAACTGGTCTGTTGCAACCTCTTCCCACCCCCGTCCCGCCCGTGGGGATCCATTTCTATGGACTTCATTGTGGAGTTACCAACCTCTCAAGGGAGAACACCATTCTAGTGGTGGTTGACCGTCTAACAAAGGCAGCTCATTTTATCCCTTGTGTCGGCTTACCCCTGCAAAACAGACATCAGACTTGATGATTAAGAATGTGTTTTGCTTACATGGAGTACCGGATGAGGTCATTTTCGGATCGAGGGGTGCAATTCACTTCAAGGTTTTGGCAAAATTTCTGTGCAGCATTGACATTAAAGTAAACCTTTCTTCTGCTTTTCATCCCCAGACTAATGGACAGACAGAACGAACCAATCAGACCCTGGAGCAGTACTCCGCTGTTTTATCTGCCACCTACAGGATGATTGGGTGGATCTACTTCCACTGGCTGAGTTCTCTTATAACAACTCTCAGAGCGCCTCCACTAAGCAGTCTCCTTTTACTCCAATCTAGTTATCATCCTAACATTCTTCCTCGATTTCCCATAGATACGCCCTTGCCGGCAGTGGCTGAAAGAATCACTTCTTTACAAAAGAATATGGATCTTCTAAGGAAAATCTAGAATTGGCTCAGGAAAGGTACAAGAAAAGCAGCAGATAAATTTCGTAAACCTGCACCAGCTTTCAAGGTAGGAGATTTGGTCTGGCTGTCAACCAGAAATCTTAAATTAAAGATTCCATCGTCTAAATTGGGACATAAGTACATTGACCTTATAAGATCAATAAGATTATAAGTGCTGTTGCTTGTCGTCTTCAACTGCCCAGAACTATGAGAATCAACCCTGTCTTTCATGTATCCCTACTAAAGGCTGCAACACCCAATACGTTTCCTGGACGTTCTTCTCCTTGCCCTGACCCAGTGCTGGTCGATGGTCAGGAAGAATTTATGGTGGAAAGGATTCTAGATTCCAGGTTGTACAGAAATCAGTTGCAATATTTGATTAAATGGCAGGGCTACCCAGTGGAGGACAACTCATAGGAACCAGTCAATAATGTAAATGCTCCTCGCCTGCTCCGCCAGTTTCATCAGAGGTACCCTGACAAGCCTGGTCTGAGGTCATCCGGAGGTTGTCCCTAAGGGGGAGTAATGTAAGGTTCTTTGTCTCTGTTGACATGTTCCTTGAAACTCAGTTTTCCGTCGGCCATTTTGCTTTCTGTCTTTCTGCAGCTCTTGCCCTCAGTTAATATGGAGTTTCCAGTTTTCATGTTCCCGCCCTGATTCTTCCCTCTCGCTTCTTAAGCAGCCTCAGCTGAACAATCAGTGCTCCTGAATCAAGCCTCAGTCAGTCTGTGACCTGACTTCTGGAGACCTTGGACTTGTACTCCAGCTATTCCCTACTGATGAGCCTTGGAACACTTTTGGACTCTGGAAACCTGCTGTTTGGTGAATCCATGTTTGCAGAGGAATTACGGTACAGAGAAGAGATCCTGAACCTGCTTTGGAGATTTATTGTAGTGCTTGAAGTTACTCTGGCCTGCTGTGTCTCCTGTCGCTGTTCCTGCAAACTGTGTGAACTTTTCAGCATGCTTGTATGAAGTAATACAAGTCATTTCATATCAACCTGTGTCTCCTGTGTTTTCCTCGCACCCAAGCACAAGACGCTATAGGAACTGTACACTATACATGACAGCAGGGGCCCTAGACTCAGCAGGCTGGGTTCACTTAGGGCCCTACACTGCCCATAGCAGCCCCTCCCCCCACCTCTGAGCTCTCCCGTGCAGCCTCCTCACCTGTCCTCACTGTGAGCCCTGTGTGTGTAGTGTCAGTGCATGGCTTACCATCAGGTTTCTCTCCCTCCTCCACTGTTGGAGGCACATTCAATACATTAACATTAGCATTCACAGTAGAGACATGACATTCTTGGGGAGCCGAACTTGGGGTTCAGTGGCCACATACTGGGACACTAGCCGCCCCAAATCGGTCCCAAGCAACACATTTGCAGGAATATTCGGCGTTATTCCCACCTCCCGCATCACCCTCCCGGCGCCCCAGTCCAAATACACCTTGGCAACGGGCAGCGCCGGTTCAACGCCTCCAATTCCGGAGACGGAAAGGGTTTTCCCAGGTACCAAGTCTTGAGGGACACCACCTCAGGGCGTACCAGGGTTCGTTCAGCGCCTGTGTCCCGCAGTCCCATGACCGCTGAGCGGCCGATGGTGACGGGTTGGTAATTGTCTAGGGACCTCCCACCACCCCTTCCCACACACAAAACAGTGGTCGGTTTCTGGGACAGGGATGGGGCCTTCTGGCGCTGGGGACACGCAGCCTTAAAGTGTCCTGGCTGATTGCAATTATGACAACGTCTGGGTTCTGTTCCTGGCCTGGAGAGGGCAGCCGGGGGGTACACCCCTTGCACTCTGGGGGCTGGATATGGGGCTGGGGCAGGATTGGGCTTACCCCCTCTCCAGGTGCTGCTGGCAGGCTTCTTTGGCTCCGGCGCCCTGTTGTTGGCATACTCGTCTGCCAGGGCAGCTGTAGCAGAAGCCCCCTTTGGTTTCCGGTCACGGAGGAACTGCTGGAGGTCCTCTGGGCAGTTCCACAAGAATTGCTCCATGACAAACAGTTCCTGGACCTCCTGGCGGGTAGTGAGCTCCAGACCCGAGGTCCAGTGCTCCGCAGCTCTCAGCAGGGCCCGCATGTGGTCGGTACAGGTGTCCTTTGAACCCCGCTGCAGGCTCCTGAACTTCCTGCGGTACGACTCCGGGTGAGGTTGTAGTGCTGGATCAGGGCCCGCTTGATGCTGTTGTAGTCCTGCTCCTCCCCGGCAGGTAAGTCCCCCAAAACTTCCAGGGACTTACCCCTCAAATGGGGGGTCAGGTACCTTGCCCACTGATCCGGGGCCAGATGATGTTGGAGGCAGGTCCTCTCAAAAGCCAGCAGAAAGGAATCCAGGTCTCCATCCTTTTCAAGTAAGGGAAAGTCCTCCGCCTGGACCTTGGAAGCCCTTGTCTCCGGTGGGCCTGGTGCGTCCAGCGGGGGCCCGTGCTGAGCCATCTCCAGTCGGTGCCGGCGCTCTGCAGCTTCACGGCGTTCTGTAGTCTGCAACACACGTTCTGTATGCTCTCGCTCTGCTGCTTTCTCTGCCGCCACCAGGAGTCTGTCATAGGCGGCGTCATTACCAGCCTCGATCTGGACAGGCTGGGACGGGCAGGGGGTGGACAGTCCATTGTGAGACTGAGCACGGGGGTCGGGCTCCTTGGGAGCCCTGGCTGAGCTCCCCCTCATCGGTATTGAACCCCTCATAGGCCACAGCATTGGCCTCCCCCTTTGCCTTACTCCTGGTGCCTTCCGCCATCTTGGGAACCTTTGTGTCATGTGTGCATTGCCACGAAGATCGTCGCGGTTGCACATTTTGACTTCTCACAGCTGAGCTGCTGTTTCTTTGTGTTTGGCAGCTAGGGAGTTAATTCTGTCTGTGCTCGGTGCTGGGACTGGGTGCAGTTTCTCCCGGCTGCAATTGATTATTTGTTGATTGGTTTCCTTTAAATTCCTGGCTGTCTGCTTGGGGAGTTGCCAGTGAAACCTTCATGCAGACCACAGATAGGAATGAATCTGTATAGACTTTAGTTGTGAGCTCCTTAGTTGTTCTAAGCTCAACTTGGTTAGAGTTTATTTCCCAGACCATTTATGTTCCTTTGGTGTTTGAGTGTGTATGCAAGCGTGTGCTATCCTGTCTGTCTTATATGTCTAATCTGTGTATTTAGCTGAGATCAGCCCATATCCCTTTGGTGGTAGTCAGGATCCTTCTTAGGACTGATTACAGGGTTCAGGGTCTGATAGGAGACAGGGTTAGGTTGGAGACTTGGACCTCTGAACCATTATCAGTACCTCCAAGGTGAGGGATTAGTTAGGACCCCAGTTTAGGGTCAGGTTAGATCCCGGTCCACCTCTTTCCTGTTTCAGCTCATCAAGTCCTCAAGATTAACCCTGAGTTCAGCAGATATCGTGTCAGGTAAATCTATTCTATACTTACATGCTGATGTTGCTATACTAGTTGTTGTATAGAGTGTTGTTCCTGTATTAATAGTTTACTGACATTGTATACATATCATTAGACAGCGTGACATTTTCACTGGCCATAAAAATTATCTCCAGTTACCATGGATCCAGTAGCCCAGCTGGCTCTGCAGTTGCAGGGATTATCCATGGAGCTGACGGACATTAAGTCCAAAGTTTTGTCTCCCCTGGAGCAAACCAGAGTTGAACCTAAAGTAGCTCTCCCGGACAGGTTCACTGGTGGGCGAGACAAATTTTTCACCTTCCGGGAGGCATGTAAATTGTATTTTCGGCTTCGGCCTCGATCATCAGGGAGTGATGAGCAGAGAGTGGGAATTGTTATCTCACTTCTGCAAGGGGACCCTCAATCCTGGGCATTTTCCCTTCCTCCGGGATCCCCGGCTCTACAGTCTGTAGATCAATTTTTTACTGCCCTGGGATTGGTATATGATGACCCAGATCGGGTCTCTCTTGCTGAGACAAAATTACGTAAGATACAGCAGGGAGATCGTCCGGCAGAGGAATTTGCTTCTGAGTTTCGTAGATGGGCCACAGATACTCAGTGGAATGACCCAGCTCTTAGGAGCCAGTTTTGTCATGGGCTTTCTGATAAATTAAAAGACGTTTTGGCTCAGTATGAGTCTCCTCATTCACTGGAGGCTGCTATGGCCTTAGCTATCCGTACTGATAGACGGCTTCGGGAGAGGGGTGAGGTAACCCCACTCCCTGTTGTTTCTCCACCTACCACTAAAGTCCCTTATGTTGAGGTTCCCCTTGTCTGTTCGGATGAGCCTATGCAGTTGGGAGGGACATCATTTCGTAGGAGGGGATTGGCGGTACGCCGCAGGACTAGAAGATGTTTTTTCTGCGGGAAAGAGGGACATTTTGTTGGAGAATGTCCATCCCGTGCCTTGTTGAGCCAAAAGTCGCCGGAAAACTGTTAATCCCAGGTTGTGTGGTGGACGACAACCTGGGAGTATGTATTTCATCCGCCAGTTCTTCTCAGTTCCTTGTACCAGTGGAGGTGGTAGTTGGTACGAGAGTGGAGAGATTGTCTGTTCTTCTTGATAGTGGTTCCAGGGCTAATCCTGGTTGACGCTCAGTTTGCTCAGGCTCAAGGTATGCATCTGAGTGTATTGGTCAAACCGATCCCTATATTCTCCATTGACGCCAGGCCTCTCGGCCAAGGTAGCTTTGTTCATGAGGTTCATAACATTGACCTTCGGGTAGGGGCAATACATAGGGAACAATTATCTTGTTATGTGTTGGAGGGTCTACCTACTCCCATTGTGTTGGGACTTCCTTGGTTGGTTAAACATAACCCTGTGATTAATTGGCAGTCCAGAGAAATAAGCCAATGGGGTGAGTTTTGCAAAAGCAACTGCATGAACACAGTCATCAGTGCGGTCGTGCCTAGTACATTGCCTCCTTTTTTGGAGGATTTTGGGGATGTTTTCTCTGAGGAGGGGTGTCAGGAGTTGCCTCCTCATCGCGTGTATGACTGCTCTATTAATCTCCTTCCTGATGCTAAGTTGCCTAAAGCTAGGTTGTATAATCTTTCTGGTCCTGAGAGGCAGGCTATGAAAGATTATATTTCTGAAAGTCTGGCCAAAGGGCATATTAGACCTTCATCTTCCCCAGTAGCCGCGGGTTCTTCTTTGTGAAGAAGAAAGATGGAGGCCTACGCCCTTGCTTGGATTTCCGCGAACTTAATCGGATTACTGTTCGAGATCCGTATCCACTCCCTCTTATTCCTGATCTCTTCAATCAAATTGTTGGCGCCAAATGGTTCTCTAAATTGGAATCTCAGGGGGGCGTATAATCTGATTAGGATAAAAGAGGGGGATGAGTGGAAAACGGCGTTTAACACGCCGGAGGGACATTATGAGAACCTAGTCATGCCTTTTGGTCTGACTACTGCACCAGCAGTATTCCAACATTTTGTTAATGACATTTTTCGTCACCTTGTGGGGCTGTTTGTGGTTGTATATTTGGACGACATTTTAATTTACTCGCCAGATCTTGTGTCTCATCAGGAGCATGTGAGACAGGTGTTGCAGATCTTGCGAGACAATAAACTATACGCCAAACTGGAGAAGTGTGTATTTGCCGTACAGGAACTTCAGTTTTTGGGTTTTTTGGTGTCAGCCTCCGGTTTCCGTATGGACCCTGAAAAGGTGAGAGCAGTGCTTGAATGGGATCAGCCAGGGGATCTTAAGGCTCTGCAGCGTTTTTTGGGGTTTGCTAACTACTACCGGAAATTTATTTGTAATTTCTCATCTGTCGTCAAACCTCTCACTGACATGACAAGAAAAGGGACGGATTTTTCTAAATGGTCGGACAAAGCTTGCCAAGCCTTTTCCTCTTTGAAGAAATGTTTTGCTTCGGCACCCGTTCTCATCCAACCAGATGCATCTCAGCTGTTCATTGTGGAGATGGATGCGTCTGACGTAGGGGTGGGTGCTATATTGTCCCAGGGTCCGTCCCCTGGTAAATGGCATCCGTGCGCTTTCTTTTCTAAGAAATTGTCGTCCGCCGAAAGGAATTATGATATCGGCAATAGGGAACTTTTGGCCATTAAGTTAGCTTTTGAAGAATGGCGTCACTTTTTGGAGGGGCAGTCCACCCGGTTACCGTTATTACTGATCACAAGAACCTGTTGTATTTGGAATCCGCTAAGCGTCTGAATTCCAGACAAGCTCGATGGTCGTTGTTTTTTACCAGGTTTAATTTTGTCGTCACTTATCGCCCGGGGTCTAAGAATGTAAAGGCTGATGCCTTGTCTCGCAGTTTCCCAGGGGCCGGGAAAACGGATGACCCGAGTCCTATCCTTCAGGAGGGGTGGTAGTGTCGGCTGTATGTTCTGAGCTTGAGGAGGAGGTGTTAGAGGCTCAGGGGGACGCCCCTGCAGGACCTCCAGGGAGACTGTTTGTCCCAAATCTGTTGAGACAAAAGGTTATTGAGGCACATCATAATTCTGCTCTAGCAGGACATCCAGGGAGTAAGGCTACTTTAGATCTCCTTTCTCGCCGGTTTTGGTAGCCTAATGCTAATAAAGATGTTATAACTTTTGTCGCGTCATGTGGGGTGTGTGCTCGCTCTAAAACCCCTCATACCCGTCCGTCTGGGACCCTTTTACCCTTGAAACTTCCGGAGCGTCCATGGACTCATTTATCTATGGACTTCATTACGGACCTTCCTCCGTCGTCAGGGAATACTGTCATACTGGTGGTTGTTGACAGGTTCAGTAAAATGGCACATTTCGTTGCTCTTCCTGCACTCCCTAATGCTAAAACTCTGGCGCAGGTGTTCATTAGGGAGATCGTTAGACTTCATGGGTTGCCTTCTGATGTGGTGTCAGATAGGGGGTCTCAGTTTGTGTCCAAATTTTGGAGGGCATTTTGTTTACGTCGGGGGATGCAATTGTCATTTTCCTCGGCTTTTCATCCGCAGACCAATGGTCAGACAGAGCGTCTGAATCAGAGCTTAGAGACATATCTCCGGTGTTTTGTCTCAGAGAACCAAGAGGACTGGTCTTCTTTCTTGCCTCTGGCAGAGTTCGCTCTTAACAACAGGCGGAGCGAGTCCACTGGTAAGTCCCCGTTTTTTGGGGCATATGGTTTCCATCCCCAGTTTTGTACTTTCAATGGGGGGGCCCTTCTGGGGTTCCTGAGGAGGAGCGTTTCTCGTCGTCACTTGCTTCTGTGTGGAGAGGTGTATTGAATAATCTGAGTGCGATGGGGAACCGTTACAAACGTATGGCTGATAGGAGGAGAGTTTCTGGTCCAGATCTGAATGTGAACGATCTGGTATGGTTGTCTACCAGGAATATAAAACTTAAGGTGCCCTCCTGGAAACTGGGTCCCAGATTCATCGGGCCGTACAGGATCAGTTCCATAATTAATCCTGTGGCATTTCGTCTGGACCTCCCTCCTACGTTTAAAATTCATAATGTGTTCCACAAGTCATTACTTAAAAGGTATGTGGCACCAGTCATACCGTCACCTCTACCTCCTCCTCCTGTGTTGGTCAATGGTAACTTGGAATTTCAAGTATCAAAGATCATTGACTCACGTCTGAATCGCCGGTCCCTTCAGTACTTGGTGCATTGGAAGGGGTATGGTCCGGAGGAGAGGACGTGGGTCCCTGCGTCTGATGTTAACGCAGATCGTTTGGTTCGGACCTTCCACAGAACTCACCCGGGCAGGCCTGGCCCTGAGGGTCCGGAGGCCCCTCGTAGAAGGGGGGTACTGTCATGTGTGCATTGCCACGAAGATCGTCGCGGTTGCACATTTTGACTTCTCACAGCTGAGCTGCTGTTTCTTTGTGTTTGGCAGCTAGGGAGTTAATTCTGTCTGTGCTCGGTGCTGGGACTGGGTGCAGTTTCTCCCGGCTGCAATTGATTATTTGTTGATTGGTTTCCTTTAAATTCCTGGCTGTCTGCTTGGGGAGTTGCCAGTGAAACCTTCATGCAGACCACAGATAGGAATGAATCTGTATAGACTTTAGTTGTGAGCTCCTTAGTTGTTCTAAGCTCAACTTGGTTAGAGTTTATTTCCCAGACCATTTATGTTCCTTTGGTGTTTGAGTGTGTATGCAAGCGTGTGCTATCCTGTCTGTCTTATATGTCTAATCTGTGTATTTAGCTGAGATCAGCCCATATCCCTTTGGTGGTAGTCAGGATCCTTCTTAGGACTGATTACAGGGTTCAGGGTCTGATAGGAGACAGGGTTAGGTTGGAGACTTGGACCTCTGAACCATTATCAGTACCTCCAAGGTGAGGGATTAGTTAGGACCCCAGTTTAGGGTCAGGTTAGATCCCGGTCCACCTCTTTCCTGTTTCAGCTCATCAAGTCCTCAAGATTAACCCTGAGTTCAGCAGATATCGTGTCAGGTAAATCTATTCTATACTTACATGCTGATGTTGCTATACTAGTTGTTGTATATAGTGTTGTTCCTGTATTAATAGTTTACTGACATTGTATACATATCATTAGACAGCGTGACACTTTGGTTACTGACACAGCTGCAACCCTGACCTTGCACACAACTTGTTATATTTACACTCTGACCGTCTAGTGCTGGGCTGACCTTAAGACCCCAGCAGTGAAAGTACCGCTGGTAGTCTCTAGTGTCTGGGAGTAGGGGTCCCACGCACACTATTACTCTGATCCCACCGCTGCCACCAATTGTGAGGAACTAAGCCGACCGCCACACGGTAGCCCGGGTATCACAGCTTCTGATCCCACCGCCGCTATCAAATGTGAAGGACGACCCCCTTCCTCCCACGTCACCAATGGGACGTAACTCCCCAGGTACAGCTCTCCGGCGCCCCCTTTGTCTCTCAGGTCAGTAAGGGAACGGCACCTAGAGCAAATGGCCGCCGGGGAGGGTGTCCTGTTACCCACTGGGTATTCTAAGATTCGTAATCACAGTAAAAGCATCAGCCCAAGATTAATTTTATGGTTTAATTGCCTTAAGGGCGCACTAGATAATTACAGAAATATACAGCAAAGCTATACAACGTAATTACAATGGATTTGCAGTCAGAGAAAAAATACAACGATAATGTACAAGGCTTAAAGGTATAAGCTATAGATCAATATTACCGGGTAGTATGGTCATGGGAAGGCAGGGGGCTCTGCCGTCCCCAGGTAACAGTCTTCAGTTGCTGGACAGTCCCCAAAGCATGTGTTGCTGCACCCTTGGCAAGGTCTGTCCCTTGTGCTTCTTGCTGCTGTGAGAAAATGGATTGCCCCAGCCTGTTCATGGCTACAGTTCTTAAACCTGCTAGGCCCTTCCCCTTTGCTTTGAAGCCCGCATATTAACTGGCTTGCAATTCATATGGAGAAGGAAATACTGGCTTGGGTTTGAGCTATTTAGCATACGACTGACCATCTTATTCAGACACTGGCCTAAACTAATTAGCATGTTAAAGCCCTATTGATTCATAGTGGACATCAAAACCGGTCGTACTGGATATGCTAACAGGCCCTATGTAGTTAGCAGTCTGTGGCTCTGTGAACTGACAAAATGGAGGCTGGTATAGGCCCTATCTAAGATGGTGGCGGTCCCGACCTCACAGCTTCCAAGAGCTTTCAGCTGAGCACTGCTAAAAGAAACCTGCACCGTTTAATATGAAGGTGAAGTGCTTCGAATCAGTGCTGGAGTAGGAGAAATCAGACATTGCGGTCTTCTGGCTCCTCTCTGTAGCAGTAAACCTGATGCCCCAACTGTGATCCTCTCACAGTATAATGGGCCCCACATAGTCCTTAATACAGTATAATGGCCCCACATAGTCCTCCATACAGAACAATGGGCCCCTCATAGTCCTCCATACAGTATAATGGCCCCACATATTCCTCCATAGAGTATGATGGGGGAGGTGTGGTGCTGACACCACAGGCTAAATATAATCACCCTGCAGGCCAGATTTGTCCCACAGGTCAGAGTTGGCATGTGTGATGTACAGAGAGGAGTGAGGGGCTAGAGACAGAGCTCTTCCGTCCTTTTACCAGCCCCTTTCCACATTTAAGATGACTTTTTTTTTAGAAATGCACCCCAGCTAACATGCACCATTTATAATATCAGTGACATTGCTCAGGCCCCTCAGTCAAAAGTCCCTGGGTACGTCTTGCACCTCATAGATCTACACCACTGATGCTTAAGAATTACAATATGGCGCCAGATATTCCTCATAATAACCTAGACGCCATTATATGGATTTCAATGTTCTATAATTTGGGAAACCATTGCTCCCACTTTAGAGGAGGGTCTTCAGAGCCCATTTATTGGGATTGCTGAGGGTCTCTTCCCTGTAATTTCCCTTGTAACCTGCAGGTGGCCTCCAGATTACTGTCAGGTCAGCTAGGAATCACACACAATGGGGCTGACTCAAACGCTCAGCTAAAACTGTTGTTTAGTGGCTACAACAACCAATCATAGCACAGCTTTCATTTTCAGAGCACAATGATAAAATAAAGCGGTGCTGTGATTGGAGAAAACGGCAGTTTTTTTTTCACGTGCTGCTCCTATCCAGCAGGTGTCGCTGTGGTTACTCCAGCGCTCCCACACAGCCGGACTGTACACAGTTGCAGGCAGCAGATCTCCTGGCCGGCAGTTCGGGCTGTAGTCGCTGCTGCTATGTCGTTCCTGTGCTGCTGGTGCTGCGGGGATGGCGGCTCCGGGCACATCCCGCTGAAGGAGATGCCTGCCGTGCAGCTGGACACTCAGCACATGGGTGAGTGGAGAATACACGGGAGAGCAGGAGGTGTGCGGAGCTGCGTCCACGTCCCCCAGTGTCGGGCTCCTGAGCACTTCCTGTGTCAGCTTATCACGAGCGTCCATCATGTCTGCTGTGTGGGGTGAAACAGCCTCCACGGGCGCTGCGTCCACAGCTCGTCCTGCCCTGATGGATGGATGTGGGTATATACATTATATAACACACCACTATGGATCTAACCCTATGTGGGAAATAATACACTGCTATGTATTATATAGATACTGGGGGTCTTCAACAGGGCCTGTATCACCTCCCTATAACGCCTGGGCATGCTCCTGATGAGGCAGCGGGTGGTCTGAGGGATCTCCTCCCAGACCTGGACTAAAGCATCCGCCAACTCCTGGACAGTCTGTGGTGGATGGAGCGAGACATGATGTCCCAGATGTGCTCAATCCGATTCAGGTCTGGGGAGCGGGCGGACCAGTATATAGCTTCAATGCCTTTATCTTGCAGGAACTGCTGAAACACTTCAGACACATGAGGTCTGGCATTGTCCTACATTAGGAGGAACCCAGGGCCAACCGCACCAGCATATGGTCTCACAAGGGGTCTGAGGATCTCATTTTGGTACCTAATGGCAGTCAGGCTACCTCTGGCGAGCACATGGAGGGCTGTGGACCCTCCAAAGAAATGCCACCCAACACCATTACTGACCCACTGCCAAACCGGTCATGCTGAAGGATGTTGCAGGCAGCAGATCGCTCTCCACAGCGTCTCCAGACTGTGTTACATGTGCTCAGTGTGAACCTTCTCTCCTGTGCAGAGCAAAGGGTGCCAATGTCTAACCTGCCAATCTTGGTGTTCTCTGGTAAATGCCAATCGCCCTGCATGGTAAGTACAACACCCAGTTGTGGATGTCAGGCCCTCAGACCATCCTCATGGAGTCTGTTTCTGACAGTTTGAGCAGGCACATGGAAGTTAGTGGCCTTCTGGAGGTCATTTTGCAGGGCTCTGGCACTGCTCCTCCTGTTCCTCCTTGCACAAGGGAGGAGGTAGTGGTCCTGCTGCTGGGTTGTTGCCCTCCTACGACCCCCTCCATAACTCCTGGTATGTGTGCTATGCTCTGGACACTCTGCTGACAGACACAGTTAAGTACTGCCCACTAACAATCCCTAGCGATCACGATAACGACGCATACTAATGCGATCGTAGCGGATTGTTCTATATCGCTAATGCGGCACATTAGCGATATAGTTAACGACGCTATCGCGTTAGCGATCTTCTAACGACTTAGCGGTACAAATACGCTAATCGCTAGAAAGTGCCACACAGCGATTAGATACTCACCACGGAGCCCAGCGATGAAATAGGGTCGGACGATTCAGCGACGAGCGAGATACACAGGAACTCGTCGCTGGAAGCTGCGCACTGAACAATATCGCTAGGGATCGCTAAATAGTGACGTTTTTTAGCGATCCGTTAGCGATATTGTTTAGTGTGCATACCCTTACCTTCTTGCCACACTCGCATTGAAATGCAGCTCATCCAAGAGGCATATCTTAGCACTTCATGCTACGTACCTAGGGTGAGAGCAGTGACAAAAGCAAAGTGACCAAACTGCCAAAAAGGATGAGAACAGATAAACGTCTGTGGTCGTGCAGCTCAGCTCTTATTGAAGTGAACGGGAGATGAAATTATCCACAGTGCCAGTGGCCACTAAATACAGAGTTGCCGTGTTCCACCCCGTACATTGCTTCCATCCAGGTAAGCGTACACCTGAGCTGACTGGTGGGGGTGCCAGGTGTCTGACCCTCTTTGATCTTTTCTGATGACCTAATTTATGGATAAGTTATCAGTGTTCTGGTCCTGGAATTCCTTTTTAACATCTTACTGACATTGTACATACTAGTACGTCCTATGCTGAGTGCGGGTGTATGGAGTAGGCAAACAGCAATGACGAGCTAGCTCCTATTGCTAGTATTTAAAGGGAGCCTGACAGCTGATACATGCTGAAAGATCAACGGGTAGCATGTATTAAGTACTGGTTGCATGATCTCAGCCAGGTACGTCTGACTATGAAATGTGTCCGAGTTTCAGAGAAAAACACACTTTAAAAGTTGGCGGGACTGAACCGCATGGGAGACTAGTCGGACACACAAATCCCAGCTTTTTGTCTCTGCCCCCTCCGTAAGTGACAGGTCTCTCCCTGCGTGAATGTATAGTGAGAAACCTGTCAGTCACTGGCAGAAGCCGCTGGAGACTCGCCTGTCCAACTAATCTCTTGTGCATCTCGGTCCCCGACGGCTTTTAAGCTGCTGTGTTTCTAAGGGCCCCGTCTCACATAGCGACTCACCAGCGATCCCAACAACGATGTGAACTTGTCACGATCGCTGCTGAGTCGCTACATGATCGCTGCTGAGCTGCCAAACAGGCAGATCTCAGCAGCGATCAGGACAGCGAGTACGCCCCCCCTCCCACCACCCGGCGTCATCTTTGTACTACCATGTGAGCCCAGGAGCCCGTCGAGTCTGTTTTCCCATTTCAAAATAAATAGAAGCAACAATCTCATTTAGTATCCCCAGATCCAGAAAGGTGAAATTGTAAAATTTGTTAACCCTTCTGTATCGTTTTTTCTTATTGCAGGAACTGATGTGGTAATTGTGAAGAATGGCAGAAGGATCTGTGGCACGGGGGCATGTCTTGCTAATGCGCCGCTGCATCAAAACAAGAGTTACTTTGAGTTTAAGGTGCAATCTACAGGTAGGTGAGGGCGGCCTCCTGCCACAGCACTGTACTGATATTACTACCACCCAGTGACCAATGTCATTGTTAGGGGAAGGAAACGGGCAGTCTTTATACAGGTTAGCCATATGCTATCGCTTCCTGATTGGCAGGGGGTTTCACTGCCCCTTACCAATTCTAAGAGAACATGAAGTGCTACAACTCCTTCTTAGACCGTATAAAAAAAAAAATAATCCGAGTTTCATTCAGAAAACTCGGACAGTTTTTATTTCACACTTGTTATCCGTGTGCAAGCCGTTTTTTTTACAGCAACTATTAATAATTGAAGACCATTTCCAGTTTCCTATGTTCCAGATTTGCAGTGTATTCGTTAACAAAAAAAATGGATGCTTTACATATGGCATCCGATTTTTATTTTTTTGCTGATAAACTTGAATGGGCGAGTCTCAACTGATTTACCGAAGAAACTAGCGCATGCCGTGATTTTATTTTTCGCTCCCCCTACCTCCCCAGTCATCTACACTGCTCCATTAAATAACACTGGTTTGAATCCGGTCCATTCTCTTACGGGCAGTACTCGGACTGAAAATAGCATCATGTGAGCGAGCCTTTATAGAGGACATTTTTGTACATGCTAAACTGGCCACATCATAAAGTAGCTGAATAAATATCTTCATTGTGGGGATATTATCTTATAAAATGTATTCTTACTTCCAAGGGAGCATTATCAGAGTTTCTTCTCTGGGTGCGATTACGCTTTCCCTACAGGACTTGGCTCAATTATAAGCTGATAGTATCATATGGGGGCTGAGAACAAACCCCGGAGAAGCTTAGAAACAGCTCTTATTCTGTCATCTGGCAAGACTCATGTCTGATAGTGATGAGCGAGTATGCTCGGGTGGTCTCCCGAGTATTTGGAAGTGCTCGGAGATTTAGTTTCTGTTACCGTAGCTGCATGATTTGCGGCTATTTGACTTCCTGAATACATGTGGGGATTCCTTAACAAACAGGCAATCCCTACATGTATTCAGGCTGTCAAATAGCCACAAATCATGCAGCTACGGCAACAGAAACTAAATCTCCGAGCACTTCCAAATACTCGGGAGACCACCCGATCAACGAGTATACTCGCTCATCACTAATGTCTAACCAAATTGAACAGATCTCGCTGCCAGTATGTGCTGACATTATTAGCACAGAAGGAGGACAGCTGCACCACGGTGACATTATATACCCTGCCCTGCAGCCGTCTCAGGCAGCGGAGAATAGATGACAGCAGTTTATGTGACACTCTGTTCCTCGGCACCGCTCTCCTATGTCATGTCATTCATAATGTAAATGACAGTTCTGTGAGAGCCGCAGCCTGTCGCATACACCGCTCTGTATCCCGGGTACCAGAGCATTATTCCCTGAGGCCTGGGATAGCTGCAGAGCTGTGTATGTAATAACACTCCCTGCGCTTGTAATTTCCATACACTCCAGCAGTGGGATCTGTGTGACCTGGTTAGATAGGAGTCTTACCAGATCACACAGAAAAAGACACTTCAAATTCAATTCTCCGGGGATATTGTCGTCGTCCACCCACCTTCAACATTTTTCTATTGCCTCTTGCTTGTGATTTGACATTATCATACAGGGGAAATGGTAAACGACCCCCAGAGAAGAATCTTTTATTGCCCCCCTTTGGTTGAGGAGGCTAATTTACAAATTAGGCACACTAAACTATACAAGCGAATATCTCTTCAATGGAGAGGAGTCAGTTCTTCTGCTACTTTCTAATGATGTATCCAGTATAGCATGCAAAAATGTAGTGAAAGGCTTCTCATTCAACGCCTTGCTCCGTGATGTCCCTGGAGAAGGAGCCTTGTACACGCTCTGTCGTTTTGTGTCTCCAATCAGTTGTCCGGGACTCTCACATTGATGACCTATCCTTACCATAGGTTGTTAGTCTGAGGCAGTGGATTCTAACACCAGCGCCCCGTGGGTAAACTGATCACTGTCTTTGAAGAATTGGATGTAAACTGCAGTACCTGCCTATTCCAGCTCCATATCTGCTTATATCCGTCTGCTGCCTCGGCTGATCAGTGAGCGGGCCGGGTGTTGGACCTCCACCAATCTTATGTAGATGACTTATCCCTCGGAATCCAAGACAGCTTCTTTAATATTGGTTAATTTGTGGTTACATCATGTCTGTTATTTTTGATGCTCAGACAAGTCTGCCCTTTATAGTATCTGGTTCTGCCTCTTTTTAAGGCATATGGCTATTTATAGCTTTTATGGCCCATCACTTTCTGGTCATCTCTGTACATGTGCATGAAGGAGGCACTGTTCTACTACATTATACTGTTACTACTTTCTAAATACACATGCGAGGTCCGTAAGGGATTGAAAAGATGGCTGGTCATTATTACCAGAATGATACATTTATACTGACTTTTGTAAATGTAGAAATTAGTGATCAGTGCTCAGATAAGGCGTTAACTGGGCATGCTCTGGTGCTATCAGAGTGTCTCAAACATTAGTCAAGCATGCTGGAGTCACTCGGTTAGCACCTGAACATGCTCTGATGACACCTTATCCAGATCACTAGGCTAAGCGGGACATCAATCAACTGAACATTGGGCATGATTGGAGAACCCTGCCCAATGTCTGGAGAAGAGCAGGGCGCAGCGCGATCATCAGTTGTTTTCTCCATTCACTGATGACTTCCACCTGTGACATACCCCTGCTCTAGATGCTAATTATCACAGCTAACTTTCTTTTTTAGTTACCTGACATAGGGAATCTGGACCCGAGAGGTGCCTTTTAAAGGGAATCTGTCACTCCAATTTTGCCATATCAAGTAAAGATATGGCTGAATAGTGCGTCCCATAACAAAGCTAACTGTAGGTATCATATATCCTGATACCCCCGTTTTCATATCAAAATACCTTTGTAAAGTTGATATGCAAATTGCATCTTCAAACAAAGAGGACTTGTACTCTATAGCGCCACCTATTGGAAGTAGCGATCCTACAAGTCACAATCAACCCTTTAACGAGTCTTGTAATATGACTTAGGATAAAAGCCAAATCAGAATCTCCATTTGCAGACTCGGTGTTTCGGACTGTTGGTCCTCGTCAGTGCAAAGTAGGAGAGATCTGATTTGGCTAGATGAGAGGCTCTGGAAAGTTGGTTATTTTCCCTGTCAATCACGGCAGTCAGGTCAGGAGGGCGGCGTTTTCTCTGTCCTTTCTCCGCCCCCACCCCCCTCGCTCCTCGGCATCACTTGCGTAGGGCCGTCTGTGAATCCCACAGACGGCGTTCGGCTTCCCGCAATTGGCAATTCAAAATCCGGCGCATGCGCAGTGTGCTTTGCCCAACAGTGGGCAAAGCAAAAAATTGTTATAACGCATGCGCCACTCTTTCCTTGCCCCGGAAATGACTGCTTGGCTTGGATGACTTCCGTGGCAAGGAAAGAGTAGCGCATGCGCTGTACTGATTTTATGCTTTGCCCACTGTTGGGCAAAGCAAACTGCGCATGCGCCGGGCCGGATTTTGAATTGCGCAATTGCGGGAAGCCGAACGCCGTCTGTGGGATTCACAGACGGCCCTACGCAAGTGATGCGGGGTGGGGAGGACATAGAAAACGCCGCCCTCCTGACCTGACTGCCGTGATTGACAGCGAAAATAACCAACTTTAAAAGGTATTTTGATATGAAAACGGGGGTATCAGGATATGTGATACCTACCGTTAGCTTTGTTATGGGACGCACTATTCAGCCATATCTTTAGTTGATATGGCAAAATTGGGGTGACAAATTCCCTTTAAGCACCACATCTTTGGAAGTTCTACCATTTTGAACTGTTTAACATGTTAACCCATCTAATAAAATGTATGCAAGAGTGTAAGTTGCGAGATTTCACTGAAAAGTACAGTTTACAGTATTAGTTACACCCGTGGCTTTGGAGAGAAGAGGGGCTTCAGTAACAATTAGGAGTAGGCTGTACAGTGACATGCAAAAGATGCAAGGTTGTTTAAAGATGTTGTTCCGTATCAAAAAATCCCTTTGCCCGGGCTCAGGTTGTAATATTTGCAATTTGTTATAATAAAAGAAAACAAATTGTGCTTTACACACCCTCTCTGGGTCCAGCACAGATCTCCACCGCTGCTCCTGGTGGTTACTTTATGCTATCTACAGGAGCTGGGTCAGTGAGTAATGTGCACTTTGTTTGAAAAGGTTTTTTTTTGTTGTTTTTTTTCAATATAACAAATTGTTACCGACAGTTGGGATTTTCAGAAAGGGGACACACTCCCCTTACTTAAGGTAAGTAGGCATGCTGCTCCTGTGTACATCTAATTTTCTTTTTCATATACTGTTGTCGGAATACAACCGTAGATGTCATTTACTGACAAAATGGAAACGACTGTGCTGCTACTTGTTTTTTTTTTTTTTTTCTTGCTATTCCAGGCGTGTGGGGCATTGGCGTTGCAACGCAAAAAGCAAATTTAAATCAGATTCCGTTAGGTCGAGATGTGCACAGTCTGGTCATAAGAAACGATGGGGCCATTTATTACAACGATGAGGAGAAGAACAGGCTGCCGGCAAATAGCCTTCCTCAGGAGGGTGAGTGGTGGTAAGCGAATTGTGGATTTCCTTCAGTGATGTGCTTGCATATTTTCTGTATAACACAGTAGGGAACACATGAAGTTAGGTGCAAAAAGTCATGGAAATCACGACACCAGCTGAAATCTATCAGTAATTACAAAGCAATCCTGCCACTTAATGAAAAATATCAGCTGGTTCAACCGATGGCCTATAAAAAGGTGCCTCACAACAAACATCTCATGATGGGTAATACCAGTGAACTGTCTCAAGATCTTTTGCAGCCTCATTGTTGCAAAACATACTGATGGTGGTATAGGTTGCAGAAAAATTTCATTTAAACTCGTAAGGTTCCAGTGAGCACTGTTGGGGCCATAAGTGCAAAGAACATAATTTCACCATAAACCGTCCACGATTAGGTGCTCCTTTGATAGTTTTCACTTCGTCTGAAATCTTACGAGTTATCGAAGAGCCACGGATCATCTGGGGAGAGCTACAGAAAGGTACAATTGTTTCAAAGAAAACTGTACGTAATTCACTCAACCTCCATGGCCTGTATGCACACTCACCACGCAAGACTCCATTGCTGAAAAGTATTGAGCGAATGTGCTCTGATGACATGTTACCCGAGTATCTTGGGCGTGCTCGGACAATATATTCAATTCCCTGCAGCTGCATGTTTTGCGGCCATAAAAAGCTGCAACACCTGCAGGGAACGAAAAGCATGTTCAAACACGTTTTAAAGTTTGCTCAAAAACATTTAGACAAGACTGAAATACTGTGAGAATATACTCTGGTCAGATGAGACTTAAATTTAACTTTTTGGATGCCATAATACACATCATGTTTGGAGGCCAAAAAGCACTGCGTATCGCCCCAAAAACACCATACCAATGATGAAGTTTGGAGGTGGGAACATCATGGTGTGGGGCTATTTTTCAGCATATTGCACTGGCAAATTTCATATTATTGAAGGAAGGGTCAATGGACAAATATACCGAGAAATTCTTGATAAAAAATCTGCTGTGATCTACCAGAATGATGATGAAACAAGAGTGGATACAGCAATACAATGGTTCCAAACAGACAGCCAAGAAAACTCAATTGGAGAAAGAAAATAAAGCTAGTAGAATGGCCCATCCAATCACCTGACCCCAATGAAAAATTTATGTAAGGAACTAAAGCTCAGAGTTCATAGAAGGAGCTCACGGTATCTTCAGGATGTGAAGAGTGTTTGTGTGGAAGATTGGACGAAAATCACACTTGAGCAATGCATGCGACTAGTTTCTCCATGGAGGCGTCTTGAAGCTGTCATCACCAACAAAGACTTTTGTACAGCGTATTAAATACATTTCACTAAGCATGATCAATACTCTTTCCCGGTGTCGTTTCTCATTATTACATATAACTTAATTTATGGAATCTATGGTTTGATTTCTTTGCCTGTGTGGATTGGATGGGTTGTTAATGACATCTGGTGAAAATGAAGGGCACTGACACATGACTGCGAACCTCCTCAGTGGGTTACTAGCTTTTTATAGCCCGCAAGGCTCTGTGCACCAAACGCCACCTCGGCAACGAAAGTTCTTCAGGGCAGACGACCTTCTGACGCTTCCGCTACGAGTGTGTTAAATGCCGCTGTCAGAGATTGACAGCGGCATTTAACATATTAACAACCACCAGTGGATCGCGGTCATATGCCGGAAAAGATGCAAGCTCAGTGGAGCGAGAATTGCAGCCATGTTTCACTGAAAATGGGCAAAACAACCACCAGTGGATCGCGGTCATGTGCCGGAAAAGATGCAAGCTCAGTGGAGCGAGAATTGCAGCCATGTTTCACTGAAAATGGGCAAATCTGCTGAATTTCTAAGTCTTCAGATTAGGTAACCCCTCTATTTAAAAAAAAAAAAAAAAAAACACCCCTTGGTGTTTGCCTCACCCAGTCTGGTCCATCTCCTTTTGTAGGTTCTTGCAATTGTTAAAGGGGTGTCAAAGACTTTACAATTGAAGACCTATGTCTAGGAGAGATCATCAATATGAGATCTGTGGGGGTCCAACACCCTGCACCCCCACTGATCAGCTGTAATCTGCTCCAGCAGCATCCAGTTATGTGATGTCTAGATTTTTAGTTCTGCACTATATCTCCCATTCACTATCCTACACAGGTCATCAGTCATTTAGTACCAGGTAACACCTTTTTTTTTTTTTTTTTTTTTTCCCTACACATCAGAAATGTATCTTGCAGTTTTCAAACAAAGGTGCTAAATGTGTGTTTAGGAAATCTATGAATTGAAGCTTATGTATTTTGTCTGCTTGTTCCTTTAGGGTATCACCTATGATCACGTAGAATTAAATGTTTACTTGAATGGAAAGAATATGCTTTGTCCTTCATCTGGTATCAGGGGGACCGTGTATCCTGTTGTGTATGGTAAGTCAGCCGTCACTTTTTGTCTGCCAAATCCTGGTTCGGTTGACAGCTATTCCTCCCTTCTCCCCATACGCTTGGATGTTGAGTTACTATCACAGATTAAAAAGCCTGCGTTCTGTCTGTGTATGTAGCTGGTTAAGCTGAATGTTGGTGTTATTAATGGAGAAGAAATTACGGTACATCACTACAAGACCCCTATGATACCTGTTAGCTCCTCAGACGAGGGGTCGTGGTGTAGTTGGCACATCTGTTATATGGTCGGCTGGTCTCAGATTTGTGTGGGATCAGTGTGGGCACGTCAATTTGGAGAACCAGGTAGCAGTCTGATACATAGTATATTTATATTTCACACGTAGAAGGATTCGCTGAAAACCGTTTTAAAGGGGATACCCAACCATCATTTGTCAGTTTTTCTAAGAACGGATGATAAATATATGGTCAGTGGGAGTCGGACCTCTGTAAACAGTGGTCCCATGTTCTGTGATTGGATCAGTAGCGTGCATTGCATGACCGCTGTTCACTGTCATTAGGAGCATTGGTCATGTGTGCACTCCACTCCTATAGAAGTGAGGAGAGCAGAGAACATGCATAAGTGCTATTGCCCCATTCTCTGAATCAGTTGAGGTCCTAGCAGTCAGATCTCCATCAATCTTAAATTTCTGATATATCCTGTGAACAGTTAAATGATATTTGTTCGATAGCGCCTTAATTGAGAATCTGATATTTGATATGTATCCTGCATGAATCAGCAGCTCTGTTGTGCGTCTTTTGCGCATTAAAATGACAACAGGGTGTCAATAACTAGATGTCCTTACAGGCAGCACTAAAAGAGAGTCCGTATGAGACCTGTGTTCTTTAAATGGGTTGTCTAGGACTATATGACTCATTCTTGGGATAGTTAACCAGCATTGGATAGGTGAGTGTTTTACACTCTCCACCCCCATAGATAAGGTCAGGTCCTGGGGAAGGTAGAAGACGTAGAGTTTACAGAGCCAGACCACAAGAACCCTCCATTCAAGGATACTGCAGCTTGTCTTCTATTGAAGCACATGGGAGCTGAGCTGTAGTATCCAAGATCAGCTGCTACAGAGTGTGGAGCTCTGCACAAATTCCCTTGAGAAACAATGTCTGCCTTGTGGGATAGGATGGTAAAACAAACTAGCTGCCAGAACCTACATCAAGAATGTCAAAAGCATGTGAGAAAATGTGTTATGGTCTTATGAGACCAAGACTGAACTTTTTGGCCATAACTCCAAAGATATGTTTGGCTCAAAGCTGATACTGTGCATTACCAAAAAAAAAAACATACCCACAGTGAAGCGTGGTGAAGGCAGCACTATGCTTTATGCTTTGGGGCTGGTTTTTGGCAGCTGAAACTGGGGCTTTAGTCAAGTAAGGATTAGTTCCCAATATCAGACAATTTTGCAGCAAATCCTTCAGGCCTTTACTAAAGAAGTTGAAGATTGATTTTACCATCTAAGCATGAGAACAACCCTAAGCATCCCTACAAATTGAGGATGTCTTCACCTGAAGATCAAAGTTTTGGAATGGCCCAGCCAGAGCCCCACCCTGTATCCAAGAAGAGTGGGTAAAAGATTGCCAATGTTAGATGTGACATGCTGACAGTTACCAAAAAAGACTGAAAGCTGTCATGTAATTCAGAGTACACCCACAAATGTGCATATTTTTGCAATGGAAACCACATTATTTTAATTCTTTTAATTTTCACACATTTCAGTTTATTTCTCAAAATTGAAGTGACAGTGTTCATTCCTGACGGTTTTGGGGTTGTTGTGGGTTGTTTGGTTTGTCATATTTACATAATTTTTTTTTATACTTCCTGGTATTTTTGCTATGACAAAACATTGATAGTCATGTGCAGATTTCATGCATTTTTAATGCGTTTCTCCAGCGGAAACACACAAAAAAAACTTGTTTGACCTGCAGATTTTCTGTATCTAATGCAATTCGAACTTGGGAGGGGGGGGGGAATAACTGGAATTCTTATTGGTTTTTTTTTTTTCTTAAAACGACAGGTTTTTGTCACTTAACAGGGGTGTGTAGACTTTTTCTATTGATGGACAGCCCCTTTAACTGTGGATAGAACATCTGTCCAGTTATTACATTGTGTACAGTGATGATAAAGAACACAATATGAATTGTTGTGCGATCACGCCGATATTCGCTGACCACTTCTGCCCGTGCTTTCTTCTGCAGTGGACGACAGCGCCATCCTGGATTGTCAGTTCAGCGAGTTCTATCACACCCCTCCTCCCGGCTTTGAAAAGATCTTATTCGAGCAGCAAATTTTCTAAAGACTGACTACCTACAGCTCCTCCAAAGCATCCGTCTCCTCTCTAAAGCTGCACGACGCATACCGAAAATGTGCTTTGTATTTATATCACTGGGTGCAGGCCTTTTTTGGATCTTGTGTGTGTAAGTATTTTATAACGTGTCGCCCACCTGCAAGGGTCCCGGCCTACAGATCCTAATATTTTTGTGATGCATAAAGAAATTTTGTCTTAGTAAATATAACGTGTTCGCCAGTAACTTAGTAACTCTTTCCACTGGTCCAGTGTTATGTTGGATCAGTATTCCCTCAGTGCGGGCATTCTCGGTGGTATGTATCGCACACTGATCAGGTTGTAGTTTTCATTGCGGCAGCTGTAATTTACCTGCGTGTGGGGTCCTGACTGTACCCTGGATGACTCTCCTGCGTCCGGATCTTCGGTCCCAGAGTGCCTTGTGACTTTGTGCTCGTGTCTCAGCACTGACTCATTGCATGAAGTACGTAACCCATGTCCAGCTATCCCACGTTCATGTCCACAAGGCTGTGGAGTCGGTAAGCCAAACCTCCGACGACTCAATTTCCATGACACCGACTCCACCAAAATGGGCTCCGACTCCAACTCCACAGCCCTGCATGTCCACCATGTCACACGTGCCTGCATGGCTACTCGAGCGCTCAGTTGGCCAGATAGTGATTGGTCCATCGCGCTCCACTGTGATATTGGCGGTCGGGTTATTGCATACGGCACACTGGGATTGACAGTCCTAAGATTTTTATTTCTTAATTTTAATGTTAACACTAATGTAAGCCATGCTGTGTTTCGGAAGCACGTGAATAGGGGGAGTATAGAGAGAAATGGTTAATTGTTCCTGCAGCCTAGATACACTGTAGTGCTCAACTCCAGAAAGCAGGAACCGGCACAGCCAAGATACCGCTCTAGATAGGTAATGAGTACATTGGAGAATTTTACTGAATTTAGAATAAAAAAGGTAAATTGATCCTTCTGTTTGCACTTCACAGAATAGTAACGATCCTCTATATTACACTGCATTGTAATGCACAACATGCTGTGATACCTATATGATTCAGCTTAAGTAATGGGGTTGTCTGGTACCTTAATTTTGATGGCCTATCCTTGGGTGTAAGTCATCAATACCAGACTTGTGGGGGTGCGACACCTGGCACAACACCCCCCCCCCCCCCCCAAGATCAGCTGGATGTGCGTGGTTATGTAACAGAACAGCAAACCTCTATCAACTACATAGTGACAGCGGTCAGGTACTACACATCCGCAGGGATGGATCTGCAGCTCCCCGCCTCGGCTGCTAGGCAGTTGACAAAGCTGTGCTGTTCCACTCCGCAATCAAGTACATCAGCTGATATGGGGGGTCAGGTGTCCCACCCCCACCAGTCTGGTATTGATAACCGATCCTAAGGATAGGCCAGCCATATAAAAGTGGCAGACAACCCCTTTAAACATAGTGTGCACCCTCCATCGACTGTTGCTTGTGCAGGTCCATTCTCCATGTAGGTGACACCTGATTGTGCCTGTTTGGCCGCGCACTGAGACTGTATAGCTCCCTACTATGGAGTTCTGTGATTTCTATGCACATGGCTCTACTGTTTGCATGGCGCCTAAAACAGGAAACCAAGCTCACAAGTCCCTTTCATGGCTTCATAATAAGTCACTAGAGCAATTTATTTACTGTATAGATTGCAGCTGACTATTTAGCTGTTCAGATCATGCTCACATCCCTCATCTGCCCTACTGTGCTACTTTTCCTTTGCACTAGTTTTGCTAATTCTCCCGAAGTTTCTTATATATGTATATTCTTATAATTAAAACTTTACCTCCATGTCCTCTAATAGAAGTTTAAAATTGATGGCAGGAGGTTACCCCGTG
This sequence comes from Oophaga sylvatica, assembly GCA_033576555.1. NCBI lineage: Eukaryota > Metazoa > Chordata > Amphibia > Anura > Dendrobatidae > Oophaga > Oophaga sylvatica. The sequence goes on along the minus strand of JARQOD010000002.1, from coordinate 79,434,634 downwards.
CAGCCGGTCATGGACACAACCCGGCAGCGTCATGGACACAACCCGTGCAGCCGGTCATGGACACAACCCCGTGCAGCCGGTCATGGGCACAACCCCGTGCAGCCGGTCATGAGCACAGCCCCGTCTTGCACAGGATCAGCTGCCTTTCCAAAATGTCTGCATCTGAAAATGAGTTCCATTAATCTGTGCATGGTTGTTTTTGAAGCCAGCACATCTTCTCGCCCCTTAATCCTCTTTCCTTCGTGCTTTGATTGACAGCTCTGGCTTTATAGAGCAACAGAACGGTGGAGATAGATGTAAAACAAGTAGGTGCAGAGGTGAACTTCAGCGATTGCTCGCGCCAAGGGAGCACCGAGCGCCTGTACTTGGTCTGCACAGTCATTCTATGACTCTTCCATTTACTTAAGTCTATCAGAATTTTTTTGCAACAAATCTGCCATGTATGAATTAACCCTTTAAAGAAAATCTGACATGATTGATGGCACCCAAACTACGACCAGCGTGAGTCCGATACTGACTTGCAGCCAAGTTTTGAAAAGCCAGCTGGGGACTGTACCTCAGCTAATTTGTCTAAGGCAAGTCCAGCTGGGGATTGTCTCACTTTACTAATCTGTTGAAGGTCCCCCATCGGCCAGCCATGGCGAGCGGGGCAGGGAAACACTGCCGGGAGCCTCAGACTACTCATCTTGGGTGCATGTTTCCCGGCAGGAAAGACTGCTGCAATAACGGTCAGTACCAGATTCATGGCGCCCGCAGTTCTGCAAGTTCCCTTTACAGAGGCGTCAGGCGTTGTCTGTCGGCATCACTGGATGGACGCTCCTTATGCCAGAAGTGTTGTCACACATACATAATCTATATTCACACGCCGCAGGGCTTTTACTGGGGTGTTGTTGGTCATCTACCAGCAGAGAGAAGTTAAATGTTTTCCCCCATCTCTTTATTGATTGAGCAGCCACCTTGCATACCGCCGTATTCATGACTCCCTAGTGTAGACGCATGTTCCAAATGTAAATCCTGTTTCTTATGCTTGGCAATATCCAACACGGAGCATATATGGTCCCAAACAAAGGTGAAATCTGTAAATCCTTCTTGCTATTCTCCAAAGCAGAGGGTGTAACCAAAACTTTTGTTAAAATCGCAAAACAAGGCTCACTTTGCTTTGCTGTATCCCCTCCAAGAATACTTATTTTCTAATGAGTAGGTGCTAACCTGCAGTACCCAAGAGTGGCCACTAAGGGGCGGTGCTGCTCCACTTTGTACACGCTTTACCTGGAGCTGGGCTGCTGATCAGTGGTTGTGCGGGGTGCAGGACCTCCGATGATGTATTGAAGGCCCCCATGCACTTAAATGTTTGACCACCCATGAAGCACCAAGCGCCGGTACTTGGTTTGAACAGTCATTCTGTGCTGACAGACTCCCTTTAGTAAGTATAAAAAAAAAAAAACCCTGGAAGGTTCCTAATGTCCCCATAAAGTACCTGGCTTTCTAGCAAAAGTTGGGTCTGAACTTCCTGATTTTTGGGATCCTGACATACAGGAGCAGATCCCACAAACCTACACGGCCAGTCTTGCGGAAACATGCAAGAGCTTGCACATTGAACTAAACAAGCTCTGCTACATGCTTTACTGTGCCGTTAACGAATGGTAAGCGCTCTAATATGATAGATATATAGATATTTTAGGGGGTCATTGGGCACCTTTGCCAGTGATCTTTTTAATAGATGCTAATTACTAAAGTCACCGCATATTATGCCCAGACAACCCCTGTAAGAAGTATTAAACTGCGTGTAAGTGTTAAGCACATATGACATTGCAGACGGTGAGGTCTGATGCCTGACTGATATGTATGGAACGTAAATGTTTGGATGAGTAAGGCCTCAATCTTGTGTCTGTTATTTTAGCATTTGGGGAAAACACTTGATGTTAATCTGAAAACGTATCAATGAAAGTGTAAATTGACTATTTTTTTGAGTTTTATTTCTTGCACCTTTTTGACGTTGTGACTAAATGCACTGTGAATATATTCTAGCTACTATATATTTGTGGATATGTTCTTCAGAGTTTATTTAAAAAATTACCAAAGAGTCAATAGATTAAAACTGGACTGGATTATTTCTTCATTCCTTTGTCGAGTTTTCTATAAAGATGCATTAAAAACTGGACACAGAAACTTCCATTTTTCATTATATTCGCTTAAAATGAGCACACACATTCTAATGAGAAATAGTAAGAGACTTGATTTATTGTATTTTATCTGATTTTTATTTTTTTTAAAGATTTCTGTAAAAGAAGAATATTGTTGCTACCTTTTTTCCCTACTAGAATCTGGTCTAGTTTTTAGTGAGGGGGAAACAAAATATACATATTGTCCAGCAATGCATCTAAGACCATTTTAACACCTGTTGGTCAGTAATTTTTGCATCAGTATTTTCAAGACAAAGACCAAGAGTGGGTTCAAAACATGACAATGTTTCCATTCCTAGTTTTTCTGTGTAGATTTCACTGATCTTGGCTTAAAAATACTGGTAAAACCTAAGATAAAAAAAAAGTGAGCAAATACCTGGCAATCATGCATGAAAATAACATGGGGTACTTGGTTAACATAATTTTGACCAAAAAAATCATAAAAGCCATCCCAACTTGTCAAGGTGACCCTATACGGGACGGTCCTAACCTCTACCATATGTCAAATGATGTAGATGTGAATGTGTCCCGAGCAGGACCGAGACCCCCGACTAATGGACACCCAGTCATGGGGAGTTATATCAACGTAGTGTCCACCCAAACAAAATGAAAATACTGGTACAAAATAGAGCAACTCTCACACTTGCATATTTTGGACTATAAATGCAACGATCTACATTAAAAATATTGTTTTATTGTTCACAGCTCCTCTGCAGACTAATAGGCACAGGCTACCAACAAATCCTGTGTCGTCAGATTCTGCAATGACATGGTTTCCACATTTTCTCTGCTGCTTCTGTTGCAAAGCGGAGGGGTGATAAAGATGGAGTAATAAATGATAGTGGGATTAGGCTGCTTTAAAGGAGTGTGTCTGTCAGGGAGGCGCATGAGGAAACTTTTATAATCCAGACTGTAGCAGATTAGCTTCATTATCTATTTAGTTTTATTATTTCAAATCATATGTTCATACATTAAAGGCAATGTCCAGCTTGAAAATTTCAGTTTGCATGAAAATATACATTTTGATCTAATGCACCTAAAGGGGAATATGTCCGTAGAAAGAGAGCTGCATGATGTAGGGACAGAGACTGTGATTCCGGCGATCTGTCACTTTCTGAGCTGACAGCTGCAGTAACATCACTGTTTTCTCTGCTGCAGATCTAGCAGTTCTCTGAATGCTGAGCCCTGTATAACCCCGCCCACATCACGGAGTGTGCATAGGTAGAAAGCTGCCACTCAGTGGTGGGTGGGGTTATACAAGGCTCATAAATGTGGAGGACTACATGGCAGCAGGCTTACTAGTCTTCTAGCGATAAACTCCTGATTCAAAGTGTTTTTTGTTTTGTTTTTATCAAAGCTACAGCAAGCAGCCCAGTAAGTGACACATCACTGGATTTGAGGTCTCTGCCCCTGCATTATGCTGCTCTCAGATTAGGTGGCAGTAACCTGGTGATAGGCCTTTGGTTAAAAGGAAATCTATCTGTGTAATAGTACGTATGCTGAGTATTAAGAATGGGGACCCCTCTTTATTTCAACAGGATTTCCCCATTTAGGTATCTGAAATTGTAAACTTAACCCCTTGGTGTTTTTTCCTGGTGTTTTTTTTTTTTCATGCAAACTATTGCAATTGTTAAAGGGGTGTCCGGGACTTTACAAAAGAAGACCTATGTCTAGAATAACTCAATATGAGATCTGTGGGGGTCCATCACCCTTTACCCCTACTGATGAGGTGTACTCTGCTCCAGCAGTGGCGGTGATGTCTACGGTGGAGCATGGCAGCCTCCTAGATTTAGTGGCCGCTTATTAGTACTGCATTATATCTCTCATTCACTATTCTACTCATGGGTCATTAATCACTTTGTGCCAGATAACTCTTGTAAGGTTTTTTTTTTCTCTACTCCCATATGGAGATCTGGTCAGTTTATCAACTGCTCTATTGGTATAAATATAATCAAATCATAAATGTCTTGCAATTTTCAAAAAAAAAGTTGCAAAATGTATAATTACGCAATTTGTCAATTGAGGCTTGTGTATTTTGTTTGCTCAGTCCTATTGTTCCTATTACCTATTATCACGTAGAATTGAATGGATAGAATTTGCTTTTTCCTTGACATTGATGACATTACATACCAAGATGGTGCAAGACTGGCAGCAGGTGCATTATTCCTGCCCATCGTGTACGCATCTCTGCAGATATGATGAGGGGTCGTACTGTCAGTTACTGCTCACCACCGATGTGGATGTCCGCAGTGCCAAACAACCCCTTTAAATAAGTCACAGTAGACAAAGGTATATTCTAATGTGAAGTGGTATTTTCAAGCTGGACAAATACTTTAAAGAAAAATGGATATAAAAGTGCACATATCGTCTACATCACAACAGATTGGTGACAACCTTTAGATTGGGTTTAAGAAGCCTTTAGTACAATGATTTTCTCCATTCCTGCAGGTTACATGGTATCTCTGCCTCTTTACATATACATGGAACCTGGCTGGTCTCTGTGTTTGAACATTACTGTCATAAATCTGTTTTTCATTGACTCAATGTGTTTTACTGTCTGATTCTGTATTTGTAAGATTGGTAAATAAACTTTCCAGCAGATTAATGTGTCTTTGTATGTCTTAAATCAGATCTGTCCTTTCACGCACAGCCTGCTCTTATCACTCCCAATAAATAGAAATGGCTTATAGTGCACACACTAATTTTAATGTCCTAGAACTGTTCAGATTCTCATGTTCTCTAACTTCCGTACACTGTTGTTCAGAGAAATGGTGCCTCTTTATCGGCATTCTGCCAGCACTAAAGGAGCTGGAACTGCCATTCCCGCATTTCACGGGATGCATTGTTTCTGCCATTGTTCAATGGTTTGCCTGTGTTTGACTGAAAAATCCACCTCTATGCTTCTATGTAATTTGACAAACAGGAGAGCAGGAATAGATACAAAACCCCACCCCAAGTACTAATTTGTCTCCCGATCTCTGTTGCTAGAAAAGGATTATTCTTGACAACAGATAGACACCTAGGCCCCGATTCATCAGGGTTTATGCCAGATATCATTTTTGCTGAACGCGAGGTTACACAAAGATTATGCTACTTTTGGTGTTTTTACTCCAGTTTTGGATAGCTCTACTAAAATGGGCAGGCTCATTAAATTCATGATGACTTGTTGCATACCATTATCAGGGGTGGGTAACCTTTTTTTTTCTGCCGAGGGCCATTTGGAATTTCATAATAGCGTTCGGGGGCCGCATAAAATTATTAATAATGATGAGCGAGTATACTCGTTTCTTGGGTTTTCCCAAGCATGCTCAGGTGTCCTGAGTTTTTTGGCGTGCTCAGAGATTTAGTTTCTGTTGACTCATTTGCATGATACAGTCCTCCATACAGTATTATGGGCCAAATATAATGATCCATAAAGAATATTAGACCCCAAATAATGCTCCATACAGGACACTGGTCCCCATATAATGCTCCATACAAAATATGGAGCTCTCCTCTGCACTGTGCTGCGTTCTATACTGTTACGGCTCAGGAAAGGGCGCTGTGTTAAGACTCCTCATTATCATCATCATTGCTTCCCCAATATCATTGCCTCCCCATCATCATCATCATTGCCTCCCATTATCATTAGCATTGATTCCCCATCATCATCATCATTGCCTCCCCATTATCATCATCATCATTGCCTCCCCATTATTATCATCATTGCCTCCCCATTATCATCATCATCATTGCCTCCCCATTATCATCATCATCATTGCCTCCCCATCATCATCATCATTGCCTCCCCACTATCATCATCATCATTGCCTCCCCATTTTCATTGCCTCCCCATCATCATCACTGCCTCCCCCCACCACCATCACACATACAGCACCACACACAGACAGCACCGCAGCACTCTCACATACACACACACAAAGAACCGCACTACATACACACACCACATCTCACCTGTCCGGCGCCCGTACCGCAGGCAGTCCTGCGCTTACTCTCTGCCACAGCCGGCCGCTGAATGCCGTCATCCAGCGGTGCTGCTGTGAGAGAAAGTGCAGGCGCCCCCTGGAGCCCGGAGCTGCGGAGGCACGGGGAGAGGTAAGTATTGTGCCGGCTGCCGGGGCCCTGAGCAAGCGGGGGGGGCCCAGTGGCGGCGCTGCCACCGCTCTCATCCGCTAATGGGCGCCGGGGTGCCCGACGGCGAGTGGGCCCCCCCGCCTTGCTCAGGGCCCCGGCACTTGCCCGGATATGCCGGGTGCTGACGCCGGCCCTGCTGGAGTGGCTGCGGCCCGGATCAGATGATATGGTGGGCCGTATACGGCCCGCGGGTCGGACGTTCCCCACCCCTGCCATTATGCTGAAAAGCTTGCTGTATTTGTGATGCCCTGCAAAATAAGGCCTCACAAATGTCTATGAACTCGGCTGGTGTGAGAAGCCGGCCCTTCACCATTTTTACACAGATGTAATCCGTGTAAGAGCTATTGTGAAGTCTGGTGAGTATCAGCCTCCACAGGAGAACTACTAAGCCCAGGAGAAGCAACCCTGCGCCCCTGGGATTGAGTAGTGCTGGAGATGGAGGCCAGCGAGTGCCTTTGCTGTGGGAACTTCAGCACAATCTGTGCAGCTGTGAGGGATTTTTATGCTGCTAAAGACCAGCTGCTCACTTGCGAGACCACCATGAGCGTTGGCCGCCATTACACCCTGGCACGGTGTAGACTGACCCAGTCATGTTTCTCTACTAGAATAAGATCTGGGCTAGACGGACGCCATTTTTAAGACATTTGTTCCACTCAATGAATTGGTCTCCAACATGTCGCCTCGTGAATTGGAACACCCTAATGGCCGGTATATTGGAGTGATTTATTTTCTTTGGGAGATAAGATAATATAACTTTTCCAGTTAAAATGATTTACATGTCATCTATCACATTATTCATCAAATGAGATCACAATGTCTGAAAGTAGAGGGACAATTTTTAATATATGGCACTGACAACAATGGCCTCCAACCTTGATCCAGGAATTGGAATTTAATCTAATTAATATTGTGGTAAACAAGCAAAAAAAGCTATTACGTTTCCGAATGACCCCCTCCACGTTGTGACTGTGTCCATCCAGCCTTTCTCTATGGTGATAATAACATCTGATAATTAACAAATAGTAAAAAGCTTCCTGTCAGTGAGATAAATAAGCAACTAAATTCGGTAAATGTAAAGTTGACTGGGATACAAGACTCACCACAACGGCGTTTGTGAGATATCTACAAATCCCGTCCACAATTCTGATACTGTAAGAGGCAGAGTCTTTCCGTCAAAAATTCATTAGGGGACCTTAGCCCCTTAACGACTAATGCTGGACATAACATATCGTGAGCGGATGTCATTTCCCGCACCATGATGTGCTATGTCCGTCATGATTATAAACTATCCCTGTGTGTAAATCCGCAGTGATCGTTTCATGCCAACAGCTGTCACTGACAGCTAAGAGGTGCGGGGACCCATGCTGTCGGTGCCCACATTCGGGGCTCGGTAGTCAGTCTATCTGACTGACCGTTCTCCACATGATCGTGCAGGAGGTGCTAACCATGGTCTAAGGTGCTTCTGTGCAGGTATAATGCATTCCAAAGCATTATACCTGTAATTTAAGTAAGGAAGTGAAAGTCCTATAGAGGGACTGAGTAAAAAATTTATCTAAAAAAAACTACATCAATAAATTCGCATTTTTTATGTGTATTCTATCTGTCACACTAGTTAACCCATTCAGTGAATGCCGTTTAAAAAAAAAAACTATGCTTTTCATTATACCGCTGGACAAAAAAATTGAATAAGACGTGATAGACAAATTTTTTATGTGAATAAAAATGGTACAGCTGAAAACATCTTGTCCCGCAAAAAACAAGCCATCATACAGCTCTATCAGTGATGCAAACATATTTTTTTTCTATAAATCAGTTTTTATTGTGTCGAAGCGCCAAAACATAAAAAAAAAATATACACTGCTCAAAAAAATAGCGGGAACATTAACACAACAGAATGTAACTCCAAGTCAATTACACTTCTGTGAGTTCTACCTCTCCAGTAACAAAGCAACACAATTTCTCTTGCTGTTGTGCAAATGGAACAGACAACAGGTACAAATGATTGGCAATTAGCAAGACACCCCCTATAAAGGAGTGGTTCTGCAGGTGGGGACCACAGACCACATCTCCGTACCAATGCTTTCTGGCTGATGTTTTGGTCACTTCTGAATGTTGGTTGTGCTTTCACACTCGTGGTAGCATGAGATGGACTCTACAACCCACACAAGTGGCTCAGGTAGTGCAGCTCATCCAGGATGGCACATCAATGCGAGCTGTGGCAAGAAGGTTTTTCTTTCAACATAGTGTCCAGAGGCGCTACCAGGAGACAGACCAGTACACCAGGAGACGTGGAGGGGGCCGTAGGAGGGCAACAACCCAGCAGCAGGACCGCTACCTCCACCTTTGTGCAAGGAGGAGCACTGCAAAATGACCTCCAGCAGGCCACAAATGTGCATGTTTCTGCACAAACTGTTAGAAACCGACTCCATGAGGATGGTCTGAGGGCCCGACGTCCACAGATGGGGGTTGTGCTCACGGTCCAACACCATGCAGGGCAATTGGCATTTGTCAGAGAACACCAAGATTGGCAGATTTGACATTGGCACCCTGTTCTCTTCACGGATGAGAGCAGGTTCACATTGAGCACATGTGACAGAGTCTGGAGATGCTGTGGACAACGTTCTGCTACCTGCAACATCCTCCAGCATGAAGGGTTTGGCAGTGCGTCAGTAATGGTGTGAGGTAGCATTTCTTTGGAAGGCCGCACAGCCCTCCATGTGCTAGCCAGATGTACCCTGACTGCCATTAGGTACAGGGATGAGATTCTCAAATGATGCTATGGACTGGCTTGCACATTCCCCAGACCTGAATCCAATCGGGCACATCTGGGACATCATGTCTTGTTCCATCCACCAATGCAAAATTGCACCACAGACTCTCCAGGAGTTGACTCATGCTTTAATCCAGGTCTGGAAGGAGATCCCTCAGGAGACCATCCGCCGCCTCATCAAGAGCATGCCCAGGTGTTGTAGGGAGGTCAGGAGAATTTTAAAGGCATTATAGGGAGGTCATACATGTCTGTGGAGGCCACACATACTGCTGAGCATCATTTCCTTGTCTTGAGGCATTTCCACTGAAGTTGGATCACCTGTAATTTGAATTTCCACTTTGATTTTGAGTATAATTCCAAATCCAAACCTCCATGGGATATTAATTTTGATTTACAGTGATCATTTTTATGTTTTATTGTTCCCACTGCATTCCACTATGTAATTAAAGATTTGCAACTGGAATATTTAATTCAGTGATACCTAAGATGTGAGATGTTAGTGTTTCTTTATTTTTTTGAGCAGTGTATAAATATGGTATGGCTGTAATCGTACTGACCCGAAGAATAAAGCTGCCTTATCGATTTTACCACACAGTGAACGGCATAAAAAAATCCCAAAAATCAATTCCTGAATTGCTGGCGCTTGTTCTTTCTTCCCAAAAATTGGAATAGAAACTGATCAATATGATACTAATAATAATGACGTTTCGTCCCGCAAATAAGCCGTCACATGACTGTCAGCCGAAATATGTAAAAATTATAGCTCTAAAAATATGATGATGTAAAAAAAAGGCGTCTCTTAGGCTGGTTTCACATTAGCATTTTTTAGCGCAGTGCATCTGCGCATGTGCCCCTATATTTAATATGGGGCGCATGTTTTTGCATTTTCGTGGCATGCGTTTTTTCAAGGTATGCATCCTGTCATGCCCGACGCAATATGTTGCATTTTTGGGTCCGTCCAAAGATGTTAAAAAAAACGCATGTGTTCGCTTGCGCACGGAATGCATCAAAGCAAAGCATTACAGTCTATGGGAACGCAGGCGTGCACATGGACAAGCGTACGCCTGCGTTTGCGTACGCATGCGTTTTAAGAGTAAACATGTCTAGATGGCTGGTTTCACATTAGCGTTTTTGTGCACAGCGCATCTGCGCAAGCGTTCATGCGCCCCTATGTTTAACATGGGGGCGCATGGTCTTGCGTTTGCATGCGTTTTTGCATGCGTTTCCACTTGCACACGATGCGCAGCGCACAAAGACGCTAATGTGAAACTAGCCTTAGTGTGTGACAGCAGTCAAGCATAAAATAAACTCCTATAACTGTAATCACACCAATCCGAAGAATAAAGTCGCCTAATCACTTATATCACACGAGGAACGGCGTAAAAAATAAAACCAATTCTTCACCTTCTGTTGATTTGATCATTTTGCCTCCCAAAGATTGCAGTAAGGATCTGCGCACAATTATCCTGCACTCTGCGCTGAGCGCTTCCACTGGGGTTTCTGTGTTAATCTCTGAAATATGTGATTCAGATGGAACCCCGGCGGAAGATTCCCTATAATTGGGCAGATGGAGGCCTATGATCCAGCAGGTCTTTTTAAAGCATGCACAAAGGCGCGATCCGCCACAGTTTTGTGCACTTCTGAAAAGAAAGACACCGCTGAACTGATGCCAGAGTAACTCTGCTGACTCATAGTGAATGGATCCTTCGGAGGTTTCATCTGACTCGCATCACTTGAAACCTCAAAGTAAGTGCTCAGCGTAGATGCTTAATGTGATTCAAAATGTTGTGTAAAATGTTCCCAATAAAAGCTTCAACTAAATCCACAAAAAATGAAAGCCCTCACCCAGGTTCGTCATCTGTTAACGGAAATTTAGAGTCTTCCACGTTATTGGTAGCACTAAGGCTCTCGAGAAGTGCTATGGCTCCTCACCCCCCACCCCCATAAGAAATTCAGCTAATTCTGTGCTCCCAAATTCCCCCTCCCTTCTGAGCCCCAGTGTGTCTAAGCCACTTTAGCACCCACATGTTTGGCATTTGTGTAGCGATCAGAGCCTGCCTAATTTACAAAAGCACGAGCTGGGCACTGCCACGTACTTGGCACTACAATGTATGGTCACTGCAATAGCAGATTTGAAATTTTCACTCCTGTCGAATTAAGCATGATGAAGAAGGCAGATCAGCTGATCCCGGACTTCCTCTTCATGTTCAATTTGTATGAAGATGAAGACGGTGACGTCAGCGCTGATTGTGTAAACACCGTACGTGAGCCCCAGGAAGAGTGATTGCCGACACAGCGGTATTGGCGCCGGCACGGGAGGTGAGTATAGGCTTTATTATTACATACAGTGGGTACGGAAACTATTCAGACCCCTTTAAATTTTTCACTCTTTGTTTCATTGCATCCATTTGGTAAATTCAAAATAGTTCATTTTTTTCTCATTAATGTACACTCTGCACCCCATCTTGACTGAAAAAAAATAAATGTAGAAATTTTTGCAAAAAGAAAGACTGAAATATCACATTGTCATAAGTATTCAGACGCTTTGCTCAGACACTCATATTTAAGTCACATGTTGTCCATTTCCTTGTGATCCTCCTTGAGATGGTTCTACTCCTTCATTGGAGTCCAGCTGTGTTTAATTAAACTGATAGGACTTGATTTGTAAAGGCACACACCTGTCTATATAAGACCTCACAGCTCACAGTGCATGTCAGACCAAATGAGAATCATGAGGTCAAAGGAACTGGCCAAGGAGCTCAGAGACAGAATTGTGGCAAGGCACACATCTGGCCAAGGTTACAAAATAATTTCTGCAGTACTCAAGATTCCTAAGAGCACAGTGGCCTCCATAATCCTTACATGGAAGAAGTTTGGGACCACCAGAAGTCTTCCTAGACCTGGCCGTCCAGCCAAACTGAGCAATCGTGGGAGAAGAGCCTTGGTGAGAGGTAAAGAAGAACCCCAAGATCACTGTGGCTGAGCTCCACAGATGCAGTAGGGAGATGGGAGAACGTTCCACAAAGTCAACTATCACTCCACCACTCGGGCGTTTATGGCAGAGTGGCCTGACTGAAGCCTCTCCTCAGTGTAAGACGTATTAAAGCCCACATAGCGTTTGCTAAAAAAAACACATGAAGGACTCATAGACTTTGAGAAATAAGATTCTCTGGTCTGATGAGATGAAGATAAATCTTTTTGGTGATAATTCTAAGCAGTTTGTGTGGAAAAAAACAGGCACTGTTCATCACCTGCCCAATACCATCCCAACAGTGAAACATGGTGGTGGCAGCATCATGCTATGGGGGTGTTTTTCAGCTGCAGTGACAGGATGACTGGTTGCAATTGAAGGAAATATGAATGCAGCCAAATGCAGAGATATCCTGGATGAAAACCTTCCAGAGTGCTCTGGAGTCTGGACCTCAGACTTGCCAAAAGTTCACCTTCCAACAAGACAATGACCCTAAGCACACAGCTAAAATAACAAAGGAGTGGCTTCAGAACAACTCTGTGACCATTTTTGACTGACCCAGCCAGAGCCCTGACAATTGAGCATCTCTGGAGAGACCCGAAAATGGCTGTCCACCAACGTTCACCATCCAACCTGACGGAACTGGAGAGGATCCCCAAATCCAGGTGTGAAAAACTTCTTGCATCATTCCCAAGAAGACTCATGGCTGTACTAGCTCAAAAGGGTGCTTCTACCCAATACTGAGCAAAGGGTCTGAATACTTATGACCATGTGATATTTCAGTTTTTCTTTTTTAATAAATTTGCAAAAATTTCTACATTTGTTTTTTTTTTCTGTCAAGATAGGGTGCAGAGTGTACATTAATGAGAAAAAATGAACTTTTTTGAATTTACCAAAGGACTGCAATGAAACAGAGAAAATTTTAAAGGGGTCTGAATACTTTCCATACCTACTGTAGGAGCCAAACATTTTGATCAAGAAGGGGTTGTCCTAGTAGTGGACAACCCCTTTAAGCTGCCATTGTTTATATTTTACCAAATCCATCATGTTGAAGACAAGAATATTCTCCTTTAGGTGTCAAATATCTAACCAACATCCACGCCTATAATATTATTTATTTTTAAAGCACCAGTAATTCCATAGGGCTATATATAAAATACAGTAAACAAACTAACATTAACCCCTTTACCACCTTGGGATTTTCAGTTTTTGCTCTTACGTTTATTACTCACCTTCTTCCCAGAGCCATAACTTTTTTTTATTTTTCTGTCAATGTAGCCATATGAGGGCTTATTTTTTGTGGGACGAATTGCACTTTTAATTGTCACCCATTGATTTCATCACATAGTGTACTGGAAAACGGGAAAAAAAAAATCCAATTGCGGTGACATTGCAAAGAAAGTGCAATTCCACAATGGTTTTTTGTCTTGTTTATTTACCATATTCACTAAATGCTAAAACTGACCTGCCATTGTGATTCTCCAGGTCATTATGAGTTTGCAGGTACCAAACATGTATAGGTTCTGTTTGTAAGAAACAAATGTTGCCATTTTCCAAGACCCGTAACGTCTGATGTTTTTACTGATACCATTTTGGGGTAGATACAATGTTTTTGTCGCCTATTATTGCATTTTATTGCAATGTTGTGGCTGCCCAAAAAAGTAATTCTGGTGTTTCAATTGTTTTTCTCGCCACGCCGTTTACCGATTGGATTAATGTGCTTTGTATTTTGATAGATCGGACATTTCTGAACACAGCGATACCAAATATATGTATTTTTTTAATTGTTTTATTTTGAATAGTGCAAAAGGCCTGTGCTACATGTAGCAGGGCTATGTGTAGTATAAATCATGATCTATGAAGAGAACACTGTCCTTGGGCTGGCTTTCATAGGAGATTTACAGTAATAAGCATGGGGGTCTTCTACAGATCCACAGCTGTCATGACAACCCATCGGCACCCCGTGATCACGTGAAAGGGGTGCCGATGGGCGGGTCTTGTGATGTGTTTTTGCCCTGTGTACATTAAATGCCACTGTCAGAGGAGCGTGGCTTGACATGGCCAAGTAAAGACGTGCTTTCTGCTGCTCCTCAACACCATCCACTTAGCAATCGGTTCCAGCACCCCAACATGGGCAAATCAGCGGTAAAAAAGCCGAGGACTCGGTCCTCCACCCACTCTGCATCCCCCCAGGCTGATATTGAGCCATTTCTTACCAGAGATTGGAGTGGGCATCGTCTCCCCTGGGACAGAGGGAACCAGGAGGACCCCACACCACAGATCCGGCTTCTGTTCCGGAGCTAGAGGACAGAGCTTCAGACCACCAAGTAACCGGGGGGGAAAGAGTGCTATACCCGGCGAGATCCTGCCTGGGACAGGAAAACCTGGGAAATCCCCACTGAGTAGAGCTTAAAAGATGGCTGCTGCAACATCGCTGCAATCTGTCATAGATGCCGGTATGTCAGAAGAATGGCCGGCTGCCTGCTGTGCCCCCTCTGATGTGCTCTGTGAGGACACTGGGTGACACAGTGAGATGGACATTGAGAAAGCTGGGATGTGGGGTAATTAGAGGACTGATTCCTCTCACCATACACTTCTGGGCAAGCAATATCATGAGGAGACACAGTCACTGGGAGGTCCTAGTTCTGTACATGAAGAGGTATCTGGTTGTACACGAAGCGCCCTACACCAAGAATCTCCCTATGCTCCCCACCCTCCCAAACTCCCCTTATATTTATACTGGGAAAACAAGCTTGCTCACTTCAGGAGAAGGGGGAGACCAACAGTGGATGCAGACCCTCTCTGAGACTCAACCCGTTTTCTCATCAAGATGGTCCACAGGTTCACCATAGGGAGACACATTACCACAATCATCGGAAAGACTTGGGGTGGCCCTAAATACTTAAAACAATGTTGGGCACTATACCTTTAAATGCTGTGGACATTATACCAATTCAAAAGCACTCTCAATCCTCTGTATCTATGGCTACGGAAGGCTGGATGCCATCCCTACGCAAGCCTAATCTCTATTACAATTACACAATGCAAAATAAATTTCATACAAAGGGGCCATTACCTCTTAAATACACCTATGATGATGACAGGCCGGCGTCTCTGGCAGACCTACGGGCTCTCCTCCAAACAATTCCAACTAAAAGAGACATTTTGGCCTTGACCCTTCAGGTGGTGGCGGAGTATAAGCAACAATTTGCACAATTTAGGTCTGATCTCTTATCTATTAAATCTAGAGTTGATGTAATAACCCAAACTGACGAGACCAATGTTTCAGCTATACAGCTCTTAAAAGACAACATGCACAAGAATTCCCTACAACTGTACTCACTTAAACAAAACCTGGATGACTTAGAAAACAGAAGACATAATCTCCGCACCAGAGGCTTACCAGAACCAGTTCTCTTATCTATTTTCAACAACCTCCTCAGGCATCCTCCAGGGACCCCAACAGAAATTGACACAGCGCACAGATCCCTTCGTCCCCCTGATCCGGACGAGTCTCGCCCCAGGAACATAATTTGTTTCATTCATTTTTATGCCTTTAAAGAATACATTCTTAAAGCTGCAAGGAGGAAGAATAATCTCACATACCAAAATAAATCAGAATTATGCCTGATCTCTCACGTCATACCTTGGCACAGCGTTCAGCGCTTAAACCTTTGCTGGAAATCCTGCGGAACAAGGAGATTCCTTCTCGGTGGGGTTTACCCATTTCTTTGGCTGTCCGAAGAGGATCAAAGTCATTTGTCATACATTCACCTGAAGATCTACCAACATTTCTAGCCAGCTTGGAGTTGCCAAAAGTTGTAATACCCCATTGGCCTACTTTGGCCTTTTCATACATGCATCGAAATTTCATTTCATTCGAGCCTACCTTCTAGAACAGGGAGCCAGGGGCCATTCTCCTTCTGGATCTCAGGATTCGAGAAACACTACTTGACTCTGAATCGCCTCCGTAAGGAATTGCAGCTGCAGAGTGCTTGAGCATCTCTTGTTCCCATCTCTTGAGTCCAAAAGAGTTATATTATATTAATCCAGGACCTTTGATTGTAGGGAAGAATTAAGTAAAGGACCTCTTTTCTTTCCAAGGAACTCTGGAGTCCGGAGGTTCTAATAGGATTCATTAACCTCATAACATGTATAAAACCATTAGGTTTAAGTTACCGATTGCTATTATTATCATTTTTGTGTAGCAAATTATTTTAGGGGTAGCTCCATATGATATTTAGCTTTTGTAACCCCCACATAGGGTGGGAGCCTCTGACTTGACCATTGCGGGCTCGCATACTCCCGGACTGTATTGTTTCTTACCTAGTCTTCACAGAGGCTTTCTCTCTGTTCACGTTTGTTATTTCATTGATCAAGATTTTTTCTTCTAGAATCTTTTCCTCTCTGTATCGCCTTGACCATGAGGACAAGGCAAGCTCGGCCATCTCACATGATATTTATAGGAGAAGAATTTCATATTGGGTGTAAATGGCGGACCTAAATATTGCTTCCCTGAATGTGAAAGGATTCAACACACCCAAGAAATGCAAGCAGATCCTTCACCACTTCCACGGGAGAAAGGTACATGCTTTCAAGAGACACATTTTGAAACTAATCACGCTCCTACAATTAGGCATAGATATTGCACATTTTGGCATTTTTCTCACAACCCTGAATCGCGCTCAAAAGCCGTTGCAATAGCGATTCACAAATCGCTAGCGCAGCAAGTCATCGACTATATTGTAGATAGGGAAGAAAGGTATATTATCTTAGTGTTATTTATCAGTGGCCAGTTATTCTCAATCATAAATGTATACACCCCTTACAAAGATCAAGCCAATTTCATTGATAAAGTAGTAGACAGCGCCCTTCCATTAATCCAGGGGTCTGTAGTATTTTGTGGGGACCTAAATGTTACCCTTGACACGGTATTAGATAATTCTAAACGCAGATGACATCTCTTATGCAGTTAACGTATCAGGAGAGCCTTTTATGACTGCAGCTCTATGACGCCTGAAGGCTTCAGCACCCATTAGATAGGGATTGTAATTTTTAATCCCACCCGCATTATTCATATAGTAGGTTGGACTATATCTTTCTCCAAGAAAATGCCTTACCTTGGCTCTCAGAGCCTAGTATTGGGAGTATTTTATGGTCGGATCATGCCCCTGTAAAAAGTACCATCCCTTACCAAAACATCAGTGTCCTAGGGTCTCAATGAGTCGTTATTATTAGATACGTTTTGTGCCTCGGACATTTGAACCTCCATATCTAACTTTATTGATGATCACGAAAATTATGACACAGCCCACACAATTAAATGGGAAGCCCTCCAAATGTGTACTTAGAGTGGTATAGGAAAGATGTGTATCTTCGTACCGTGTTAGCCAGTAGATAGAAAAATATTTAGACTTGAGAGTCCTCAGTGGTTGATACCTTTTAATGGCTAACTGAAAAGATGGTAACAAATTGCAAGCTTTCGAGACTACGCAGGTCTCTTCATCAGGCTGAACTAATACAAAATCTGAAGAATCACATATTTATACACAAGAGGACACAGGAATAGTGCAATAGGTAAGACATGTGACGTGAAGCAGAACTGTCATTATGGCCGAGGGATGAACATAAATATGACTAGGAACCTGCTTCCCTGACCTTTTAGGGTCATCACAACACAATACCAGACCCCAATCAAAGGGTAATAAAACTTTCACTCCTTATCTATGAACTAGTCATATTTATGTTCATCCCTCGGCCATAATGACAGTTCTGCTTCACGTCACATGTCTTACCTATTGCACTATTCCTGTGTCCTCTTGTGTATAAATATGTGATTCTTCAGATTTTGTATTAGTTCAGCCTGATGAAGAGACCTGCGTAGTCTCGAAAGCTTGCAATTTGTTACCATCTTTTCAGTTAGCCATTAAAAGGTATCAACCACTGAGGACTCTCAAGTCTAAATATTTTTCTACTTAGAGTGGTATTTTTTAAAATGGGTCCCAAATAAAAAAGATAGAGGTCAGACAATCAAGCTAGCCCTACAGAAAGTCACCAACTTGGAGTTAATTCATAAGAAAGCGCTCTCCACTGCGACCCTCAGGGACCTTCTCAAAGCAAGATTAGAGGCTAAACCGCTACTTGACTCTTCGTATAAACGTTTACTTCAACTAAATTAGAATAAGTTCTTTGAGTTTGGCAATAAACCAGGAAGAATGTTAGCTAAGACCCTTAATTCTTAAAGGATTAATTCTAAAAGGACCCTAACAAATATTCCCTGTATCAAGAATACTCAAGACAAATTGGTTCACACCACCCCTGAAATCGCAGACGCCTTCCATTTATATTACTCAAAGCTAGTGGGAAAAAAAAATATTTAGTCAGCCACCAATTGTGCAAGTTCTCCCACTTAAAAAGATGAGAGAGGCCTGTAATTGACATCATAGGTAGACCACAAAATGAGTCAAAATGAGAAAACATCCAGAAAATCACCTTGTCTAATTTGGCAAAATTTATTTTGCAAATTATGGTGGAAAATAAGAGTTTGGTCACCTAAAAACATGCAAGATTTCTGGCTCTCACAGACCTGTAACTTCTGTAAGAGGCTCCTCTGTCCTCCACTCATTACCTGTACAGTCATGGACAAAAGTTTTGAGAATGACACAAATATTAATTTTTACAAAGTCTACTGCTTCACTTTTTCTAATGGCAATTTGCATATACTCCAGAATGTTATAAAGAGTGATCAGCTTAACAGCAATTACTTGCAAAGTCAATATTTGGCTAGAAAATGAACTTTATCCCCCAAAACACATTTCAACATCATTACAGCCCTGCCTTAAAAGGACCAGCTAACCTCTTTTCAGTGATTGCTCCATTAACACAGGTGTGGGTGTTGATGAGGACATGGCTGGAGATCAATCTGTCATGATTAAGTAAGAATGACACCACTGGACACTTTAAAAGGAGGCTGGTGCTTGGCATCATTGTTTCTCTTCTGTTAACCATGGTTATCTCTAAAGAAACATGTGCAGCCATCATTGCAATGCACAAAAATGGCCTAACAGGGAAGAGTATCGCAGCTAGAAAGATTGCACCTCAGTCAACAATCTATCGCATCATCAAGAACTTCAAGGAGAGAGGTTCCATTGTTGCTAAAAAGGCTCCAGGGCGCCCAAGAAAGACCAGCAAGCGCCAGGACCGTCTCTTAAAAGTGTTTCAGCTGCGGGATCGGGCTACCAGCAGTGCAGAGCTTGCTCAGGAATGGCAGCAGGCAGGTGTGAGTGCATCTGCACGCACTGTGAGGCGGAGACTCTTGGAGCAAGGCCTGGTCTCAAGGAGGGCAGCAAAGAAGCCACTTCTCTCCAGAAAAAACATCATGGACAGACTGATATTCTGCAAAAGGTACAGGCAGTGGGCTGCTGAGGACTGGGGTAAAGTTATTTTCTCTGATGAATCCCCTTTTCGATTGTTTGGGACATCAGGAAAACGCCTCATTCGAAGAAGACAAGGTGAGCGCTACCACCAGTCTTGTCTCATGCCAACTGTTAAGCATCCTGAAACCATTCATGTGTGGGGTTGCTTCTCAGCCAAGGGAATCGGCTCTCACAGTCTTGCCTAAAAACACAGCCATGAATAAAGAATGGTACCAGAATGTCCTCCAAGAGCAACTTCTCCCAACCCTCCAAGAGCAGTTTGGCGATCAACAATGCCTTTTCCAGCATGATGGAGCACCTTGCCATAAAGCAAAGGTGATAACTAAATGGCTCAGGGAACAAAACATAGAGATTTGGGACCATGGCCTGGAAACTCCCCAGATCTTAATTCCATTGAGAACTTGTGGTCAATCATCAAGAGACGGGTGGACAAAGAAAAACCTAAAAATTCTGACAAAATGAAAGCATTGATTGTGCAAGAATGGACTGCTATCAGTCAGGATTTGGTCCAGAAGTTGATTGAGAGCATGCCAGGGAGAATTGCAGAGGTCCTGAAGAAGAAGAGTCAACACTGCAAATATTGACTTGCTGCATTAACTCATTCTAACTGTCAATATAAGCTTTTGTTACTCATATGTTTGCAATTATATTTCTGTCTGTGATAAAAACATTGTCAAACACACATAAAAACCAGAGGGCAGCAGATCATGTGAAAATATAATATTTGTGTCATTCTCAAAACTTTTGGCCATGACTGTAGTAATGGCATCTGTTTCAACTTGTTATCAGTATAAAAGACACCTGTCCACAACCTCAGTCACACTCCAAATTCCACTATGGTGAAGACCAAAAAGCTGTCGAAGGACACCAGAAACAAAATTGTAGCTCTGCACCAGGCTGGGAAGACTGAATCTGCAATAGGCAAGCAGCTTGGTGTGATGAAATCAACTGTGGGAGCAATAAGTAGAAAATGGAAGACATACAAGACCACTGATAATCTCCATCGATCTGGGGCTCCACACAAGATCTCACCCCGTGGGGTCAAAATGATCACAAGAGCGGTGAGCAAAAATCTCAGAACTACATGGGGGCACCTAGTGAATGACCGGCATAGAGCTGGGACCACCGTAACAAAGTTTACCATCAGTAACAGACTACTCCGCCAGGGACTCCGATCCTGCAGTGCCAGACATATCCCCCTGCTTAAGCCAGTACATGTCCGTGCCCATCTGAAGTTTGCTAGAGAGCATTTGGATTATCCAGAAGAATATTGGGAGAATGTCATATGGTCTGATGAAACCAAAGTAGAACTGTTTGGTAGAAACAAAACTCATTGTTTTTGGAGGAGACAGAATGCGGAGTTGCATCCAAAGAACACCATACCTACTGTGAAGCATGGGGGTGGCAACATCATGCTTTGGGGCTGTTTCTCTGCAAAGTGACCAGGACGACTGATCCGTGTACATGAAAGAATGAATGGGGCCATGTATCGTGAGATTTTGAGTGCAAACTTCCTTCCATCAGCAAGGGCATTGAAGATGAAACGTGGATGGGTCTTTCAGCATCATAATGATCCCAAGCACACCGCCAGGGCAACACAGGAGTGGCTTCGTAAGAAGCATATGAAGGTCCTGGAGTCGCCTAGCCAATCTCCATATCTCAACCCCATAGAAAACCTTTGGAGCTATTTGAAAGTCTGTGTTGCCCAGTGACAGGCCCAAAATATCACTGCTCTACACTGTGTTCTAAATTATTATGCAAAAATTGTTTAGGAGTGATAAGGTAAGAATTTTTTTTGTTTGTCAGTTAAACTCATTGATGGTGATGTGTGTCAGGGCTCTTTATATCACTGTAAGCAATTGCAGACACCTGTGCTAATTAGTTTGGCAGGTGTGTCCAATGAAAGCCAAGACTACTTAAGAAGGCTGTCCCACATTATTAAGCAGCCTACATTTTCTGCCAAAATGGGAAAGAAAAAGGATGTGTCGGCTGCTGAGAAGCAACAAATTGTGGAGTGTTTAGGTCAAGGCATGACTACAATCAACATTGCCAAGACACTTCATCGCGATCATCGCACAATCAAGAAGCATGTAGCTAATTCACAGTACACACGTGTGCGTGCTGATAAGGGAAAATTGAGGACTCTTTCCTACAGGCAATTACGTCAGGTTAAAAGAGCAGAGGCAAAAAAGCCTTGTCATAGCAGCAGACAAGTTTTGAAGCTGCTGGTGCCTCCAAAGTCCCCCGAACAACAAGATGCAGGGTCCTTCAGAGGTTTGCAGCTGTGCGTAAGCCATCCTGTCGACCTCCTCTATCCACTGCACACAAGCAGAAACGGCTCCAGTGGGCCAAACAATACATGAAGACTGACTTCAAAACTGTTTTGTTCACCGATGAGAGCCGTGCAACGCTCGATGGTCTAGATGGATGGAGTGGAGGATGGCTGGTTGATGGACACCCCATGCAAACACGGCTACGGCGCCAACAAGGAGAAGGTGAAGTAATGTTTTGGGCTGGAATCATAGGGAGAGAGATTGTCGGCCCCTTTAGGATCCCTGAAGGGGTAAAGATGAACTCCACAGTGTATGTTGAGTTTCTCAAACAGCACTTCCTGCCATGGTTCAAGAAGAAGAACCGTGCATTCCGCAGCAATATCATTTTCATGCATGATAATGCACCGTCTCATGCTGCACATAACACATCTGCATCTCTGGCTGCTATGGGCATAAAAGGGGACAAACTTATGGTGTGGCCCCCATGCTCCCCTGACCTCAACCCCAT
The DNA here is from genome assembly GCA_033576555.1 of Oophaga sylvatica. NCBI lineage: Eukaryota > Metazoa > Chordata > Amphibia > Anura > Dendrobatidae > Oophaga > Oophaga sylvatica. The sequence continues at coordinate 79,412,359 of JARQOD010000002.1, read as the reverse complement.
TGAGAACCTCTGGAGCATCATCAAAAGGAGTGTCTATGATGGCGGGAGGCAGTTCACATCTAAGCAACAGCTCTGGGAGGGTATTCTGTCCTCATGCAAAACAATTGAAGCAGAAACCATCCAAAACCTGACAAATTCAATGTACGAGAGAGTTCAGAAGCTCCTTTCGAACAAGGGGTCCTATGTGCAAATGTAACATCACCTAGAATAACGTTTTGAGTTGAAAACTTTGATTTCAGTTTGTAATAACCTGCTAATGCTTATAATTTCAAAAATGACCATTTTTTTGTTCTTTATTAAAATGAAAAGGTTGAGAACTCTGCTGTGCATAATAATTTGGAACATGCATTTTGAGTGCAGTTTGAGTGTTTTATTTTTTAAAAAATATACTGTTATCATAGGCAGTTTGTACAAAAACCTTTCAATTGTACTCTAATAGTTATGTGACTGGAAAATTACAATGACTGAAATTCATATAGAATAATATGATGAACACCCCGAGCACACTGAAAAAAATAGTCCAGAGGAAATATATTTGTCAATGATATTTATTTCGGCATTCCGATGAAGCTCCAGCAAAACACAAAAAAATCAGAAAAAATTAAGCCCCAACTTTTCGGCCTACCCGGCCTTCATCTAGGGGGATTTTCTGTTTTAAAACAAAGTATAATACAAAACAAGAAACATGTCACAATAAAGAAAAACATGAAAAAATCATATCAATATATTCAGTTATTTACCCCATCCTCTGTCTAATTGCATAATGAAGGGATACAAATGTTATATGTAGCTATACAACATATGAAAATATTTTTATATGCCAATCTGATTACAAAGGTGAAATAATCATATTAAAAGGAATATCTCCATGATAATCTATATGTGTATGACCCTACGAGTGATAATCCCTTGACGTTGTTGGGAGGGGTAATTACTTCAAGTCTCATCCTGTGGTGCATAACCCTGTGCCGGGTTTTACCTTAATATGTGAGATATAGGTCATGTATAGTTGATGCGATCAATCCTGCACGGTTCAGTGGTTCCACAGGAATGCCTGCATATAATGTTAAGTGCTATATTTAGGACACGAATATGTCAAGAAGAGAAGCAGCCGTATAAAAACAGAAACAAAAAAACTTATATCGCCCATATATATCTCATGGCAAAAGTGGTTGCCAGGCAATCGGGTACCGAGTTCCAGACTCCGAGTATAAGCGCTTCTATAATTGCGATGCCAGGATGCTCAAAGCACAGTTACCAGCCACATATGCGTGTTACCTGTGATGGCGTGAGCGACGTGCGTGGTGCGGTCCGGTGGAGCTCTGTACAGATTGTGCCCTGTCGGCTTCTTATGCTCGTGGTGCGGAGTGATAGCCGTAAGTGAAGTGAAACTCTGATTGAGGTCGTAAACCGGTGCCGACGTCACGCGCATGCGCATAGACATCCAAAGTGAACTTAGTGCAGCAAAGGTCATCCACTGTGCCAGCGGTATAAAACGAGGTCATATTCGTACATGACAGTGATGATAAATGCCCAACTCTCTAGGACATCTAAAAAAGGGAAAAGAAAATACAACAAATCAATTGGATATTTCATAATAACGATCTTAACGACTGGTATAGAATCTAAGAGAAAACTTCGTATTCTCTATTTAAGCCCATGGGTTCCAATGTTTGTAATGTAAAAATCCAGAAGGCTTCCCTGGTTTTTAGCAGTTTAACCCTGTCTCCCCCTCTGCGCGGAACAGGTATATGGTCTATCACCTGGTACTTCAGCTGGGAAACATTATGTCCCATGGCAGCAAAATGTGCTGGTATTGGTAACATTAGCTTATTACACCTAATGGTGGATTTGTGCTGTGAAATGCGGTCCCGGATATGTTGGGTGGTCTCACCCACATTGTAATGTATGTGATACAGTTCATATAGCGTCTTGTGCTTGGGTGCGATGAAAATACTTGAGACACAGGTTGAAAAAGAAAGTCTTGTATTGCTTCATACAAATTGGCAAAAATAAACATACAGGTTGCAAACACAGAAGCAGGAGACACAGCAGGCCAAAGTAATCTAAGTTCATCAATAACTCTCCACAACAGATTCAGATCTTCTTCTATGTTACCGCAAGTCCATGCAACCGTGAGGCTTTCAAGAGCAGAGTTCAGAGTCCACAAGAGCTCCAGAGTTTCTCAGTAGAAATGGCTGGAGTACAAAGTCCAAGGCTTCAGGAGTCAGAACACAGGTTCACTGCAGGCCAGATTCTGAAGCACTGATTGCTCAGGTGTGGCTGTTTAAGAAGCAAACGGAGAGAATCAGGGCGGGAACATGCAAGCTGGAAAACTCCATTTTAACTGAGGGCAAGATAGCTGCAGCAAAACAGAAAGCAAAATGGCCGACGAACAAACTGAGTTTCAGAAACAGATATACAGAACCTTACATTACTCCCCCCTTAGGGGCAACCTCCGGATGACCTCAGACCAGGCTTGTGTGGGTACCTCTGATGAAACTGACGGAGCAAGCGAGGAGCATTAACGTTATTGACTGGTTCCCATGAGTTGTCCTCCACTGGGTAGCCCTGCCATTTGATCAAATATTGTAACTGATTTCTATACAACCTGGAATCTAAAATCCTTTCCACCACAAATTCTTCCTGACCATCGACTAGCACTGGGTCAGGGCAAGGAGAAGAACGTCCAGGAAACGTATTGGGTGTTGCAGCCTTCAGTAGGGATACATGAAAGACAGGGTGGATTCTCATAGTTCTGGGCAATTGAAGACGACAAGCAACGGCACTTATAATCTTACTGATTTTATAGGGTCCAATGTACTTATGTCCCAACTTAGATGATGGAATCCTTAACTTAAGATTTCTGGTTGACAGCCAGACCAGGTCTCCTACCTTAAAAACTGGTGCAGGTTTACGAAATTTTTCTGCTGCCTTCTTGTACCTTTCCTGAGCCGATTCCAGATTCTCCTTTAGAAGATCCATATTCTTCTGTAAAGTCGTGACTCTTTCAGCCACTGCTGGCAAAGGCGTCTCTATGGGAAATCGTGGTAGAATATTAGGATGATAACCTAAATTAGAGAAAAAAGGAGACTGTTTAGTGGAGGCACTCTGAGAGTTGTTGTAAGAGAACTCAGCCAATGGAAGTAGATCCACCCAATCATCCTGTAGGTGGCAGATAAAGCAGCGGAGATACTGCTCCAGGGTTTGATTGGTTCGTTCGGTTTGTCCATTAGTCTGGGATGAAAAGCAGAAGAAAGGTTTACTTTAATATCCAATGCTGCACAGAAATTTTGCCAAAACCTAGAAGTGAATTGCACCCCTCGATCCGAAATAACCTCATCCGGTACTCCATGTAAACGAAACACATCTTTAATCATCAAATCTGATGTCTGTTTTGCAGTGGGTAAGCCGACACAAGGGATAAAATGAGCTGCCTTTGTTAAACGATCAACCACCACTAGAATAGTGTTCTTCCCTTGAGAAGTTGGTAATTCGACAATGAAGTCCATAGAAATGGATCCCCACGGGCGGGACGGGGTGGGAAGAGGCTGTAACAGACCAGTTGGTGAAGAGCGAGGTGTTTTGCATCTTGCACAAACCTCACATGAAGTGACATAATCCAAAACATCCTTCCTACAAGTGGGCCACCAAAAGAAACGAGAAAGAAATTCCTGTGTCTTTAGAATTCCTCTATGCCCGGCTATTTTGGAATCATGAATGAGTTGCAATACTCTCAATCTGACTGTTTCAGGTATATACAGACGTTGTCCCAGAATCCACACACCATTCTTAAAGACAAGACTTACGTCCCTTGGGGGTTGAGCCAAAAAAGAATCCGCATGGTATGCTTCCTTGATGTCTTTAATTAGGTCTTGATGATGAATCACTCCTAGGAATCTAGAGTCAGGAAGAATAGTCTTAGGAGGAGTAATTGGACGTGTCTCTGCTGAGTAAATCCTAGAGAGTGCATCAGCCTTTCCATTACGCGATCCTGGTCTATAAGAAATAATAAAATTAAATTGATTTAAGAAAAGATTCCAGCGAGCCTGGCGAGGAGTCAGGCACTTAGCCGACCTGATAAACTCAAGATTACGATGATCTGTCAGAACGACTATTTGCTGTGCAGCTCCTTGCAGAAGGTGTCTCCATTCTTTGAAGGCGGCAATAATGGCCAACAACTCTCTATTGCCCACATCGTAGTTCTTCTCAGCCGAAGACAACTGCTGGGAAAAGAAGGCACAGGGATGCAAGACATTCTTCTCACCTGTTCTCTGAGAGAGTATGGCTCCCACGGCACAGTCTGAAGCATCCACCTCTATTATGAAGGCAAGCTCTGGGTTGGGATGTACTAGAATAGGTGCAGTGGTAAATTTATCTTTTAGACGGGAAAATGCTTCCTGGGCTTGGGAGTCCAGGAGAACTTAGACTCTTTCCGGGTAAGTTGGGTGATAGGTGACACTACCTCAGAGAAATTTCTAATGAAACGTCTATAGAAGTTTGCAAACCCGATGAAGCGCTGTACCTCCTTCACATTTCTAGGACTTGGCCAATCATTGATGGCTTGGGTTTTACTTCCATCCATACTAATTCCTTGTGTAGACAGTACATACCCCAGAAATTGAATTTCGGTCTTATGGAATTCACACTTTTCAAGCTTGATGTAAAGATGATTTTGTCTTAGACGTTCCAAGACCATTCTCACATGTCCATGATGTTCCTCTGTGGAGTTAGAAAAAATTAAAATATCATCCAAATAAATTACCACGAATGTATCTAGGAGATCCCTGAAGATGTCATTCACCAAGTGTTGGAAAGTGGCTGGGGCGGTACTCAGACCAAAAGGCATAACCAGATATTCAAAGTGTCCATAGCGTGACCTGAATGCAGTCTTCCATTCATCCCCAGGTCTAATACGGACTAAGTTATAGGCCCCACGAAGATCTAGTTTAGAAAAAATTTTAGCATGTCGCACTCTCTCCAATAACTCAGGGATTAAAGGCAATGGATAACGGTTTCTAATAGTAACCTTATTAAGTTCCCTATAGTCTACGCATGGTCTCAGGGATCCATCTTTCTTCTTTACAAAGAATATGGGTGCCCCTGCAGGAGATGAAGAGGGGCGTATGAAGCCCTTGGCTAGATTTTCGTCTATGTACTCTTTTAAAGCCTTCAGCTCGGGCCCCGCCAGGGGTAGATCTTACCAAAAGGTATCTCTGCTCCAGGCAATAATTCAATTGGACAATCATATGGACGGTGAGGAGGAAGCTGGTCAGCGTTCTTCTTGTCACATAAATCCACATAGTCCTGGTATACAGCTGGTAATTCAGGGACTGACATGGTTCCTTTAGGAACAGAGCAAGCTGAAATTTTTTGACTCATCTGTTTCTCTGGGAAGTGTAATTCCTTGGTCTCCCAGTTAATGGTAGGATTCTGAGCCTGTAGCCATGGTAGCCCTAGAATAATGGGAAAGTGAGGAGAAGAGATAAGCATAAAGGACAGTTTCTCTTGATGATCTTTACCCATAAGAACCTTTAAAGGCTCTGTTTCCTGATCCACTGGTCCAGAGGTCAGCAGGGAGCCATCCACAGTTTCCATCTGTACGGGAGCAGCCTTCTTCACTGAACGTATTCCCTGTTTTAGAGCAAAGGAGACATCCATAAAATTTCCACTTGCACCTGAGTCGATCATGGCAGAGCTAGACACCCAGGCTGAGTCAACCCAGAGTTTGATGGAAAGAAAACAGTGAGAATTGTTTTTCTTACAACTCAGCTGGGACACCGCTGAGGAAACTTGAAAGATGGCAGCATTTACACAGTCAACGTCCTCAGAGGTAACGGAGTTTAAGTCCGAGAAATCAAGATCTGTTGCGGCAGCTATCTCTGGAGCCTGAGGCTCGGACCTGACAGATCCCCTCTCGCAACACTCACAATGAATGAGTGCTGCAGTAGTCTTGCGAGAACGGCTGGGACAGTTAATAATAAAGTGCCCTGACTTACCACAGTAAAAACATAGATTCTCCTTAAAACGATGTTCCTTGCGTGCATCACTAACCCGTCGTAGTAAAGAGTCTACCTGCATGGGTTCAGGTTCAGGTTCCCGTGTAATCCTATTCAAAGGTTCCTTAGCTGGAGAGGAAGGCAGGAAAAGGTTAGTACGATTGCTCTCGAACCATCTCTCTTGCCTGCGTTCAGTTAAACGAGTATCAATACGGATGCAGTAGTTAATAAAGTCACCTAACGCAGTGGGAGGGTCGGCACGAGCAAGTTCATCCTTAATTAGTGGGGATAACCCCTTTCGAAAAATAGATTTTTTGGCGGAATTGTCCCAGGTGGTATCAAGGGCCCATCTCCTGAAATCCAAGGCATATTCAGCTACTGAGTGCTTACCTTGGCGCAAAGCTAACATGGCTGCTTCAGCTGTTGCACCTCGATTGGGGTCATCAAACACCTGCCCCATGGCTGAAATAAAGTCATCAAGGTGATTCAAACAATCATCCTCAGTCTCAATCAGAGGGTTTGCCCATATCAAAGCCTTGTTGGTAAGCAACATAATTATAGTAAGCACCTTAGATCGTTCAGTAGGAAATTGTGAAGCATGTGCAGAAAAAAAAAGATTACATTGATTAACAAATCCCCTGAATTTTTCACGTTCACCACCAAAACGAAAAGGGGGCAACTTGGGAATCCCAGAACTCGGGGCCATGGCAGGAGCCTGGACTTGCCCCTCCAGAACCTCAATCCTGGCTCGCAAATCCTGAGTAGTCTGTCCAACCACTTGCAAATTGTGATTATTTAGGTCCTGAAGATTTGTAAGACGGGTCTTTATATTCTGCAAATCTGCAAGGATATTATCAGTCACTCCACAAAGTTCCTTTATGCGGGCCTCCATTTTCCAGATCTTTTAAGACAGGATACTGGAAGAAGAGGAGAGAGAAAAAAAAAACAATAGTGTTCACCTGTGGCAACACTGAAGAAAGAAAAAACTTTAAGGGAACTGCTCACCTGGAATGGTTGTGAGAAGTCACAACCACTATCATCACAGAAAGCTTTCAACCAGACATCTGATATCCAGAGTTTCAGCAGACAAAAGAGAAGAGGAAAAAAAAAACAATAGTGTTTACCTGTGATAACTCTGCAGAAAAAAAACTTAAGGGAATTGCTCACCTGGAATGGTTGTGAGAAGTCACAACCACTGTTATCACAGAAAGTACAACCGGACATCCGATATCCACAGTACAGCAGACAAGCCTTTCCAGACCCAGCAGACACTAACGTTTGGCTTCAGAATCTTGTAATGTATGTGATACAGTTCATATAGCGTCTTGTGCTTGGGTGCGATGAAAATACTTGAGACACAGGTTGAAAAAGAAAGTCTTGTATTGCTTCATACAAATTGGCAAAAATAAACATACAGGTTGCAAACACAGAAGCAGGAGACACAGCAGGCCAAAGTAATCTAAGTTCATCAATAACTCTCCACAACAGATTCAGATCTTCTTCTATGTTACCGCAAGTCCATGCAACCGTGAGGCTTTCAAGAGCAGAGTTCAGAGTCCACAAGAGCTCCAGAGTTTCTCAGTAGAAATGGCTGGAGTACAAAGTCCAAGGCTTCAGGAGTCAGAACACAGGTTCACTGCAGGCCAGATTCTGAAGCACTGATTGCTCAGGTGTGGCTGTTTAAGAAGCAAACGGAGAGAATCAGGGCGGGAACATGCAAGCTGGAAAACTCCATTTTAACTGAGGGCAAGATAGCTGCAGCAAAACAGAAAGCAAAATGGCCGACGAACAAACTGAGTTTCAGAAACAGATATACAGAACCTTACACACATATCCGAGACCGCATGGGCACTTAATTAGATAAACCACATATGTGGAGTCACATGTGAAAACATTATTGATCTGATAAATCTTTCCGGATCTGGGGTGGGAAAAAGTACTACCTTTTGTTATATTTGAGCATTGCATGCATCGTAAGCATGGAAAGGTGCCTTTTCTAAAGGGGGCGAGAATCCTCTGTCTACTTGATGTTTTTTCAGACCCAATATCAGCCTTCACTAAGAGACTTCTAAGATTTGGTGGTCGCTTATAACACATAAAAGGGCGATGGTTAAATTCCGCGATATCTGGATATGATTTGTTAAGTAACGACCAATGTCTATTGATACAGTCTCTGAAGGCGGGTATAAATGGGTGGTAGGTAGTCACGAACGGTATTCTGTCAAGACTTCGTGCGTTCTGTGCAGGGGTGTCTGATATAGTAGTTACTGGTAATGCTAAATTCGGAGGATAGCCCCATTGTGTAAATTTATCCGTCATTTCACTGTGTCTCTGTTTTCTTCTAACCGGATCCGATACTATTCGTGCTACCCGCTGATGTTGGGATCGGGGCAACGATTTTTTGATGTGTGGAGGATGGCAGCTACTGAAGTGTAGGAGGCTGTTCTTATCGGTGGGTTTGGTATACAAATCTATATCCACAGTTCCAGTGGCATTAAGTGTGACTAAGGTGTCTAGAAAGCTAATGTCCGTTTTACTATATTGCATAGTAAAAGTCAAATTTGGTGTAACGGAATTGACGTCGTCGACAAATTCCTTAAGGGTCAGTTCGTCCCCTTGCCATATCATAAAGACGTCGTCGATAAAACGTTTCCAAAATTTCGAATGCTTGCGAAACAACTCATGACGGTAGACATGTGTTTCTTCAAATACAGCCATGTAGATATTAGCGTACGGGCACGCCATGTTCGATCCCATGGCAGTGCCCGTGCGCTGAATGTAAAATTGATCAGCATACAGAAAAATTTTTTGATATAAAACAATTGTCATTAAATCAATACAAAACAGTATTTGTTGTTGTGTCATTGTCGAATACCGTGTCAGGAATTCTTTAGAAGCCTCAATGCCCTTGTTATGATCAATACTAGTGTACAAACTGTTGACATCTAGTGTCACTAATATACTGTCGGATGGTATCGGACATGCTTCTTTTAGTTTAACAAGAAAGTCTGTGGTGTCCTTCAAATATGACTTAATATGAATCATCAGAGGGGTTAGTACACGATCCAACGTGATTGATAAAGGGGAAAGAATTGAATCTATTGACGCCACTATCGGACGACCAGGTGGATTATGGAGATTTTTATGCACTTTTGGCAAAATGTAAAAGACCGGTATTCTAGGGTGCTTGTTTATCAGGTAGTCACACAATTTAGTGTCTATAGTGCCCAATGATGCATACTTATCAATCAAGGCCTTAATCTTATTTTGATAGCACAAGTCGGATCCCTATCAATGGGAGTATATGTGGTAGTATCTTTTAATTGGTTTATGATGATATTATTGTAGTGGATCTTATCCATCACCACAATTGCTCCACCCTTATCCGCGGGTTTAATTACTATATTAGTATTATCCTGAAGAGATTTAATCGCTGTTGTTTCAAGGGGAGATAAGTTTCTCTGAACCCTCAATGTACCTTTGTGGATATTTTTCGAAAGTACAGTAATATCCTTTTGAACAAGGGCAATATACGTCTCAATTGGGTGGTAGAACCGCGGTGGTTGGAAGTTGCTCGGTATATGTAAACCTAAATCTTTAAGTTTGAATTGATCCCTATCTTCAGAAGTGGCCTGTGTCACGGGCTCGTTATTCCTAAATGCTATTAAAATGTACCTTAAGACGTAACGATCTGAAAAATCGATTTAACTCCTGATCGAACACAAAACCATTAAAGGAAGGGGTGGGCAAAGTGACAACCCTTTTTGCAAGACAGTGTACTCTGATGGTGACAGATTATAAGACGAAATGTTATACACAATCAAGGAGTCTCTACCTGAGACCGAGTTCTTATTTGGTAATTGTCCGTGTGTTGGACGTCTCTGTCCCCTCCGCGTTGCCCTCTTATTGGCCAGTTTCTTCGTTGACCTAAAAAAGAAGAAGTAAAAGAACGTGCAGAAGAATCGTTTTCCGAGCCAGAAGAAGTTGAGGAGTAACCTCTGCGATAACCTCGCCTTTCTCTTTGGAAACCAATGTCCCGCCATTTGTATACTCGATCTCGGTGATAGTCTTCCGTATCACGGAGGAATTTATTTTTCTTCTTTTCTTGTAACTGGGTCCTAAAGTCCTGAATAAGTTTGTCCGTTTTAGATAGAAATGCTTCGTACTTGTCTACAGTCAACGAATTGTTAAGCTGCTGTTTGAGCGTCGCGATCTGGTCGTCTATAGTCGACAATTCCTTTTGTAAAAACTCTATGGTTAGAACAATAATGTCCATGGAACATTTGTTGAGGATGCCTTCGAACTTGGAACAAATTCCGGTTTATCCTGAAATAAGGTGGGGCGAAGCGAGACACGAAGTCCCCTTGGGATTCTCTTAACCTTATGATACTCGGCTTGTGTAACATAATGCAATTCCAAAGCAGTTTTTCGTCTGAGTTCTCGTTCCAGATCCCTGGATCGGATATCCTCAGCCGGCGTGTGGAGAAAATCTCCAGGAATATTTACACGGGAGATGATATTTTCAATCTCCGATGGTTCGTATGATACTGTGTTAAAGGCCATGGAAAAACAGTTTAAAGAAAAAATAAAAATATAACTAAAATATATATACGGCAATTATAGGTGCAAAGAGACCAAGCATATATAGTCGAACAAGTAAGGTCTCATGCACACTAATGTTTAGGTGCTACTGGGGAAAAAGGGATATCGAATAATATGATGAACACCCCGAGCACACTGAAAAAAATAGTCCAGAGGAAATATATTTGTCAATGATATTTATTTTGGCATTCCGATGAAGCTCCAGCAAAACACAAAAAAATCAGAAAAAATTAAGCCCCAACGTTTCGGCCTACCCGGCCTTCATCTAGGGGGATTTTCTGTTTTAAAACAAAGTATAATACAAAACAAGAAACATGTCACAATAAAGAAAAACATGAAAAAATCATATCAATATATTCAGTTATTTACCCCATCCTCTGTCTAATTGCATAATGAAGGGATACAAATGTTATATGTAGCTATACAACATATGATATCTCGGATATGTGGGTGAGACCACCCAACATATCCGGGACCGCATTTCACAGCACAAATCCACCATTAGGTGTAATAAGCTAATGTTACCAATACCAGCACATTTTGCTGCCATGGGACATAATGTTTCCCAGCTGAAGTACCAGGTGATAGACCATATACCTGTTCCGCGCAGAGGGGGAGACAGGGTTAAACTGCTAAAAACCAGGGAAGCCTTCTGGATTTTTACATTGCAAACATTGGAACCCATGGGCTTAAATAGAGAATACGAAGTTTTCTCTTAGATTCTATACCAGTCGTTAAGATCGTTATTATGAAATATCCAATTGATTTGTTGTATTTTCTTTTCCCTTTTTTAGATGTCCTAGAGAGTTGGGCATTTATCATCACTGTCATGTACGAATATGACCTCGTTTTATACCGCTGGCACAGTGGATGACCTTTGCTGCACTAAGTTCACTTTGGATGTCTATGCGCATGCGCGTGACGTCGGCACCGGTTTACGACCTCAATCAGAGTTTCACTTCACTTACGGCTATCACTCCGCACCACGAGCATAAGAAGCCGACAGGGCACAATCTGTACAGAGCTCCACCGGACCGCACCACGCACGTCGCTCACGCCATCACAGGTAACACGCATATGTGGCTGGTAACTGTGCTTTGAGCATCCTGGCATCGCAATTATAGAAGCGCTTATACTCGGAGTCTGGAACTCGGTACCCGATTGCCTGGCAACCACTTTTGCCATGAGATATATATAGGCGATATAAGTTTTTTTGTTTCTGTTTTTATACGGCTGCTTCTCTTCTTGACATATTCGTGTCCTAAATATAGCACTTAACATTTATAGCAGGCATTCCTGTGGAACCACTGAACCGTGCAGGATTGATCGCATCAACTATACATGACCTATATCTCACATATTAAGGTAAAACCCGGCACAGGGTTATGCACCACAGGATGAGACTTGAAGTAATTACCCCTCCCAACAACGTCAAGGGATTATCACTCGTAGGGTCATACACATATAGATTATCATGGAGATATTCCTTTTAATATGATTATTTCACCTTTGTAATCAGATTGGCATATAAAAATATTTTCATATGTTGTATAGCTACATATAACATTTGTATCCCTTCATTATGCAATTAGACAGAGGATGAGGTAAATAACTGAATATATTGATATGATTTTTTCATGTTTTTCTTTATTGTGACATGTTTCTTGTTTTGTATTATACTTTGTTTTAAAACAGAAAATCCCCCTAGATGAAGGCCGGGTAGGCCGAAACGTTGGGGCTTAATTTTTTCTGATTTTTTTGTGTTTTGCTGGAGCTTCATCGGAATGCCGAAATAAATATCATTGACAAATATATTTCCTCTGGACTATTTTTTTCAGTGTGCTCGGGGTGTTCATCATATTATTCGATATCCCTTTTTCCCCAGTAGCACCTAAACATTAGTGTGCATGAGACCTTACTTGTTTGAAATTCATATAGGTAATTTGGGAAAATCTGAGAAAATATTATTTGCATAATAATTTGGAACACAGTGTAGAGGAGATCTGCATGAAGGAATGAGCCAACATATCAACAGTGTGTGGCAACCTTGTGAAGACTTACAGGAAACGTTTGACCTCTGTCATTGTCAACAAAGGATATATAACTAAATCTTGAGACTAAATCATTAACTTGTGTTAATGACCAAATACTTATTTTCCACCATAATTTGCAAAATAAATCTTGCCAAATCAGACAAGGTGATTTTCTGGATTTGTTTTCTCATTTTGACTCATATAGTTGTGGTCTACCTGTGATGTCAATTACAGGCCTCTCTCATCTTTTTAAGTGGGAGAACTTTCACAATTGGTGGCTGACTACATACTTTTTCCCCACTGTATATAACTTGCCTACAGCTGCCCTAAATACAGGAAGCTATATTAATAAATCTATTATCTCCAAGAAATTGGAGGATGAAACAGTAAAAGTCCTGGAAAATCCTTTTTCACATCACCAACTGGAGGCCTCTCTTCAAGATCTTCCAGGTAATAAAAGTCCAGGGCCTGATGGTTTTACAGCTGTACTCTATTAAGCATTTTTTTGAACAGTTGTCCCCGTTAATACTGCAGTCCTTTAATTCCATATGAGTCTACATTTTTTCCTCGTCATTCCACAACAGCACATGTTGCGATCACTCCCAAACTAGGAAAAGACCCCAACTCCTTTAGTAGCTATAGGTATGTATCTTTATTAAATGTAGTCTTAAAGTTATATGCCAAGCTCTTGACCAACAGACTTAAATCTCACCTCCCTAATTTAGCATAAATCTTACATATTCCGTCTGACTTATGGGTGTGCCCTCGTGGCCCCTATAAATATTTCTTCCCTCTTATCTTTTCCTCTTTGTCACTTAGTCTAAGTAACAGATTACCAGTTGTTTATTGGAGATTACTAATGGTACCATATAATGTTGCTTGTTTTCTTGTAACTAATCATTCTTTGAAAAGTTAATGTACCATATGTTATTATTATTATTATTATTATTATACATTTATATAGCGCCATTTATTCCATGGCGCTTTACATATGAAAAGGGGAAAAATATAGACAGGTACAATAAACATGTGCTGGACAAGGGACACACAAGTACAGAAGGAGAGAGGACCCTGCCCGCGAGGGCTCACAGACTGCAGGGATGGGTGAGAATACACTAGGAAAGGGTAGAGCTGGTCGTACGATGGTTCAGTACACTGAGGATCATTGCAGGTTGTAGGCTTGTCGGAACAGGTGGATCTTCAGGTTTTTCTTGAAGGTCTCCGTTGTTGGTGAAAGTCTGATGTTTTGCGGCAGGGAGTTCCAGAGTATGGGGGAAGCCCGGGAGAAGTCTTGTATGCGGTTGTGGGAAGAAGAGATGAGGGGGGAGTCGAGAAGGAGATCTTGAGAGGATCGAGGGTTGCGTGTAGGTAGGTAGCGGGAGACCATGTCACAGATGTATGGGGGAGAAAGGTTGTGGATGGCTTTGTATGTCATGGTTAAGGTTTTGAACTGGAGCCTCTGGGCAATAGGGAGCCAGTGAAGGGCCTGGCATAGGGGGAGGCTGGGGAATAGCGGGGAGACAGGTGGATTAGTCGTGCAGCAGAGTGTAGGATGGACTGGAGTGGTGCCAGAGTGCTAGAGGGGAGGCCAGACAGTAGGAGGTTGCAGTAGTCGAGGCGGGAGATGATAAGGGCATGCACTAGTGTTTTTGTGGTTTCATGGTTGAGGAATGAGCGGATCCGGGAAATATTTTTGAGTTTGAGGCGGCAGGAGGTGGCGAGGGCTTGGATATGTGGTTTGAAAGAGAGGGCAGAGTCGATGATCACCCCAAGGCACCAAGCATGTGGGACTGGGGAATATGTTGTATTTGTTTAAATCTGCTGGTATGTTTCTGTCTGTTGATTATCATAAATTCAAAATTTTGAATAAGAGAAATGCCACTGTAAGAGATTGACAGCAGCATTTAACTTGTTAAGAGCCACAGCTGGATCCAGGCTGTTAGAGACACATGACAGCTGATCTGATGAGGGAAAAGGTGCGGGCTCAGAAATTTAAATTTTTCAAGTATCCTCCTGTTAAACACTAAAGGCAGCCGAAGTGCTTTGTAGCATTATGACCGCTATTATGCTACGTTACTCCCCCCTCCCCTTTTGGGTGTTGGTAACTGGAAGTCGGGGAGGATAATATTTTGAACCGCAGTGCCATTTTAATTGCACTGATTCCAGTGTCTCATATCCCAAGTGGTGCAGCTCAAAAAGAGCAGCGCTATGAACAGTGTTATAGGGCCATGGTGGGGAGCACATACAGCGCTATAAGAGTACGGCCGGAGATCAAGGTGAGCGCATCCAGTGCTATGAGACTATGGACGGGGGTCATGGTGGTGAGCACATACAGCACTATGAGAGTATGGCCGGGGGTCATGGTGAGCGCATCCAGTGCTATGAGAGTATGGCCGGGGGTCATGGTGGGGAGCACATACAGCGCTATGAGAGTACGGCCGGAGGTCATGGTGAGCGCATCCAGTGCTATGAGACTATGGACGGGGGTCATGTTGGTGAGCACATACAGCGCTATGAGAGTATGGCGGGGGTCATGGTGGGGACACATACAGCGCTATGAGAGTATAGCAGGGGTCATGGTGGGGAGCACATACAGCGCTATGAGAGTATAGCCGGGGGTCATGGTGAGCGCATCCAGTGCTATGAGAGTATGGACGGGGGTCATGGTGGGGAGCACATACAGCGCTATGAGAGTATGGCCGGGGGTCATGGTGAGCGCATCCAGTGCTATGAGAGTATGAACGGGGGTCATGGTGGTGAGCACATACAGCGCTATTAGAGTACGGCCGGGGGTCATGGTGGGGAGCACATACAGTGCTATGAGAGTACGGCCGGGGGTCATGGTGAGCGCATCCAGCGCTATGAGAGTATGGCCGGGGTCATGGTGGTGAGCACATACAGCGCTATGAGAGTACGGCCGGGGTTATGGTGGTGAGCACATACAGCGCTATGAGAGTATAGCCGGGGGTCATGGTGAGCGCATCCAGTGCTATGAGAGTATGGACGGGGGTCATGGTGGTGAGCACATACAGCGCTATGAGAGTATGACCGGGGGTCATGGTGGTGAGCACATACAGCGCTATGAGAGTACTGCCGGGGGTCATGGTGGGGAGCACATACAGTGCTATGAGAGTATGGCCGGGGGTCATGGTGGGGAGCACATACAGCGCTATGAGAGTACTGCCGGGGGTCATGGTGTGGAGCACATACAGCGCTATGAGAGTACGGCCGGGGGTCATGGTGGGGAGCGCATCTAGGGCTATGAGAGTATAGCAGGGGTCATGGTGGGGAGCACATACAGCGCTATGAGAGTATGGCCGGGGGTCATGGTGAGCGCATCCAGTGCTATGAGAGTATGGACGGGGGTCATGGTGGTGAGCACATACAGCCCTATGAGAGTATGGCCGGGGATCATGGTGGGGAGCACATACAGCGCTATGAGAGTATGGCCGGGGGTCATGGTGAGCGCATCCAGTGCTATGAGAGTATGAACGGGGGTCATGGTGGTGAGCACATACAGCGCTATTAGAGTACGGCCGGGGGTCATGGTGGGGAGCACATACAGTGCTATGAGAGTACGGCCGGGGGTCATGGTGAGCGCATCCAGCGCTATGAGAGTATGGCCGGGGGTCATGGTGGTGAGCACATACAGCGCTATGAGAGTACGGCCGGGGTTATGGTGGTGAGCACATACAGCGCTATGAGAGTATGGCGGAGGTCATGGTGGGGAGCACATACAGCGCTATGAGAGTATGGCGGGGGTCATGGTGGGGAGCACATACAGCGCTATGAGAGTATGGCGGGGGTCATGGTGGGGAGCACATACAGCGCTATGAGAGTATAGCCGGGGGTCATGGTGAGCGCATCCAGTGCTATGAGAGTATGGACGGGGGTCATGGTGGTGAGCACATACAGCGCTATTAGAGTACGGCTGGGGTCATGGTGGGGAGCACATACAGTGCTATGAGAGTACGGCCGGGGGTCATGGTGAGCGCATCCAGTGCTATGAGAGTATGGACGGGGTCATGATGGTGAGCACATACAGCGCTATGAGAGTACGGCCTGGGGTCATGGTGGTGAGAACATACAGCGCTATGAGAGTATGGCCGGGGGTCATGGTGGGGAGCACATCCAGTGCTATGAGAGTATGGCCGGGGCCTGGGGGTCATGGTGGGGAGCACATCCAGCGCTATGAGTATGGCCGGGGGTCATGGTGGGGAGCACATACAGTGCTATGAGTATGGCCGGGGCCTGGGGGTCATGGTGGGGAGCACATCCAGCGTTATGAGTATGGCCGGGGGTCATCGTGGGGAGCACATACAGCGCTATGAGAGTATGGCCCGGGGTCATGGTGGGGAGCACATACAGCGCTATGAGAGTATGGCCAGGGGTCATGGTGGGGAGCACATGCAGCGCTATGAGAGTATGGCGGGGGTCATGGTGGGGAGCACATACAGCGCTATGAGAGTACGGCCCGGGGTCATGGTGGGAGCACATACAGCCCTATGAGAGTACGGCCGGGTGTCATGGTGGGAGCACATACAGCGCTATGAGAGTATGGCCGGGGGTCATGGTGGGGAGCACATACAGCGCTATGAGACTACGGCCGGGGGTCATGGTGGGAGCACATACAGCGCTATGAGAGTACGGCCGGGGGTCATGGTGGGGAGCGCATCTAGTGCTATGAGAGTATGGCCGGGGGTCATGGTGGTGAGCACATACAGCTCTATGAGAGTATGGCCGGGGGTCATTGTGGGGAGCACATACAGTGCTATGAGAGTACGGCCGGGGGTCATGGTGGGGAGCGCATCTAGTGCTATGAGAGTATGACCGGGGGTCATGGTGGTGAGCACATACAGCGCTATGAGAGTATGGCCGGGGGTCATGGTGGGGAGCACATACAGCGCTGAGAGTATTGCCGGGGGTCATGGTGTGGAGCACATACAGCGCTATGAGAGTACGGCGGGGTCATGGTGGGGAGCGCATCTAGGGCTATGTGAGTATGGCCGGGGGTTATGGTGGTGAGCACATACAGCGCTATGAGTACGGCCGGGGGTCATGGTGGGGAGCACATACAGCGCTATGAGAGTATGGCGGGGGTCATGGTGGGGAGTACATACAGCGCTATGAGAGTATGGCCGGGGTCATGGTGGGGAGCACATACAGCGCTATGAGAGTATGGCGGGGGTCATGGTGGGGAGCATACAGCGCTATGAGAGTATGGCGGGGGTCATGGTGGGGAGCACTACAGCGTATGAGAGTATGGCCGGGGTCATGGTGGGGAGCACATCAGTGCTATGAGAGTATGGCCGGGGTCTGTTATGAATGTGCTAGAGATGGTTTCTGAGCAGAGGCTCCCTCTGGTGGTTACAGACAGTACTGATCCTTTCAGCGAGGAATGGCAATCTGGGATCACGGACTGGATGATATAAGGGAGGTTCCCTCCCATGATGGTCGCCGGTGATCAATTGTTCATTTCTCAATTGTGGTTCTGGTTCATTTGGAAGTTTGCTGGAGTCCTGCCTGCATCATCTGCTTTCAGATAAGATATTTTCTGCTTTTCTTTTAGTGCTTGCTTTTGCATAGTTTTCTGCACTTTTGTGGAGGTCAGCCGGGTCCCCTCCTGGGGCCTGTGCTCCTCTCAGTTTATCTGTAGCCACTGTTATTTGTTCATTTGTTTTTTCAGTGGCTGCGGCTTAGTTTTGTTACACCAGAGATCTGATTTAGGTGGTGGAGATCGTGTGATCTCAGGTGTTTTTGCAATCAGAAGAGTTGGTATTTTTTAGGGTTTTTTGTTGAATT
Organism: Oophaga sylvatica; assembly: GCA_033576555.1. Classification (NCBI taxonomy): domain Eukaryota; kingdom Metazoa; phylum Chordata; class Amphibia; order Anura; family Dendrobatidae; genus Oophaga; species Oophaga sylvatica. The sequence continues at coordinate 79,393,923 of JARQOD010000002.1, read as the reverse complement.
GCAGTCAGAATTCTTTCCTGTACTTTTCTTTCTAGACAGATTGGGCCCCAGCGTTTGCTCATTCTATTTTCTGTCTGTGTCCGTGCTCTCTTCTTGTCTAACCGCCATTACATGTTTGGGGGCTTCCTATTTTCTTTGGGGATCTGCTCTTTCATCTTTCTGCCTTTAGGTGTAGTTATCTCTCAGGCTGTGACGAGGTGTCTAGGATCAACTTAGGAACGCTCCACGGCTACCTCTAGTTGTGTGGTTAGTTCAGGTTACTGCAATCCAATATGTTCCAGCCTCTCTGGTGTATTGCAGTTTTTGCTTTTTCTCCTCAGCTACCTAAACATAACAGGGGTCATGGTAGTGAGCACATCCAGTGCTATGAGAGTATGGCCCGGGGTCATGGTGGGGAGCACATACAGCGCTATGAGAGTATGGCCCGGGGTCATGGTGGGGAGCACATACAGCGCTATGAGAGTATGGCCGGGGGTCATGGTGGGGAGCACATCCAGCGCTATGAGAGTATGGCGGGGGTCATGGTGGGGAGCACATACAGCGCTATGAGAGTACGGCCTGGGGTCATTGTGGGGAGCACATACAGTGCTATGAGAGTACGGCCGGGGGTCATGGTGGGGAGCGCATCTAGTGCTATGAGAGTATGACCGGGGTCATGGTGGTGAGCACATACAGCGCTATGAGAGTATGGCCGGGGGTCATGGTGGGGAGCACATACAGCGCTGAGAGTACTGCCGGGGGTCATGGTGTGGAGCACATACAGCGCTATGAGAGTACGGCCGGGGGTCATGGTGGGGAGCGCATCTAGGGCTATGTGAGTATGGCCGGGGGTTATGGTGGTGAGCACATACAGCGCTATGAGTACGGCGGGGGTCATGGTGGGGAGCACATACAGCGCTATGAGAGTATGGCGGGGGTCATGGTGGGGAGTACATACAGCGCTATGAGAGTATGGCGGGGGTCATGGTGGGGAGCACATACAGCGCTATGAGAGTATGGCGGGGGTCATGGTGGGGAGCACATACAGCGCTATGAGAGTATGGCCGGGGGTCATGGTGGGGAGCACATACAGCGCTATGAGAGTATGGCCGGGGTCATGGTGGGGAGCACATCAGTGCTATGAGAGTATGGCCGGGGGTCTGTTATGAATGTGCTAGAGAGGTTTGAGCAGAGGTCCCTCTGGTGGTTACAGACAGTATGATCCTTTCAGCGAGGAATGGCAATCTGGGATCACGGACTGGACTGATATAAGGGAGGTTCCCTCCCATGTGGTCGCCGGTGATCAATTGTTCATTTCTCAATTGTGGTTCCTGGTTCATTTGGAAGTTGCTGGAGTCCTGCCTGCATCATCTGCTTTCAGATAAGATATTTTCTGCTTTTTTTGGTGCTTGCTTTTTGCATAGTTTTCTGCACTTTTGTGGAGGTCAGCCGGGTCCCCTCCTGGGGCCTGTGCTCCTCTCAGTTTATCTGTAGCCATTGTTATTTGTTCATTTGTTTTTTCAGTGGTGCGCTTAGTTTTGTTACACCAGAGATCTGATTTAGGTGGTGGAGATCGTGTGATCTCAGGTGTTTTTGCAATCAGAAGAGTTGGTATTTTTTAGGGTTTTTTGTTGATTGCAGTCAGAATTCTTTCCTGTACTTTTCTTTCTAGACAGATTGGGCCCCAGCGTTTGCTCATTCTATTTTCTGTCTGTGTCCGTGCTCTCTTCTTGTCTAACCGCCATTACATGTTTGGGGGCTTCCTATTTTCTTTGGGGATTGCTGCATCTTTCATCTTTCTGCCTTTAGGTGTAGTTATCTCTCAGGCTGTGACGAGGTGTCTAGGATCAACGTTAGGAATGCTCCACGGCTACTCTCTAGTTGTGTGGTTAGTTCAGGTTACTGCAATCCAATATGTTCCAGCCTCTCTGGTGTATTGCAGTTTTTTGCTTTTTCTCCTCAGCTACCTAAACATAACAGGGGTCATGGTAGTGAGCACATCCAGTGCTATGAGAGTATGGCCCGGGGTCATGGTGGGAGCACATACAGCGTATGAGAGTATGGCCCGGGGTCATGGTGGGAGCACATACAGCGCTATGAGAGTATGGCCGGGGTCATGGTGGGAGGGAATCCAGCGCTATGAGGTATGGCGGGTGGTCATGGTGGGGAGCACATACAGCGCTATGAGAGTACGGCCCGGGGTCATGGTGGGGAGCACATACAGCGCTATGAGAGTACGGCCCGGGGTCATGGTGGGGAGCACATACAGCTCTATGAGAGTACGGCCCGGGGTCATGGTGGGGAGCACATACAGCCCTATGAGAGTACTGCCGGGGGTCATGGTGGGGAGCACATACAGCGCTATGAGAGTACGGCCGGGGGTCATGGTGGGGAGCACATACAGCGCTATGAGACTACGGCCGGGGGTCATGGTGGGGAGCATATACAGCGCTATGAGAGTAGGGCCGGGGGTCATGGTGGGGAGCGCATCTAGTGCTATGAGAGTATGGCCGGGGTCATGGTGGTGAGCACATACAGCGCTATGAGAGTATGGCCGGGGGTCATGGTGGGGATACATACAGCGCTATGAGAGTACGCGTGGGTCATGGTGGGAGCGCATCTAGTGCTATGAGAGTATGGCCCGGGGTCATGGTGGGGAGCACATACAGCGCTATGAGAGTATGGCCCGGGGTCATGGTGGGGAGCACATCCAGCGCTATGAGAGTATGGCCGGGGGTCATGGTGGGGAGCACATCCAGCGCTATGAGAGTATGGCGGGGGTCATGGTGGGGAGCACATACAGCGCTATGAGAGTACGGCCCGGGGTCATGGTGGGGAGCACATACAGCTCTATGAGAGTACGGCCGGGGGTCATAGTGGGGAGCACATACAGCGCTATGAGTACGGCCGGGGTCATGGTGGGGAGCACATACAGCGCTATGAGAGTACGGCGGGGGTCATGGTGGTGAGCACATACAGCGCTATGAGAGTATGGGCGGGGGTCATCGTGGGGAGCACATACAGCGCTATGAGAGTACTGCCGGGGGTCATAGTGGGGAGCACATACAGCGCTATGAGAGTACGGCCGGGGGTCATGGTGGGGAGCGCATCTAGGGCTTTGAGAGTATGGCCGGGGGTCATGGTGGTGAGCACATACAGCGCTATGAGTATGGCCGGGGGTCATGGTGGGGAGCACATACAGCGCTATGAGAGTGTGGCGGGGGTCATGGTGGGGAGTACATACAGCGCTATGAGAGTATGGCCTGGGGTCATGGGGGGAGCACATACAGCGCTATGAGAGTATGGCGGGGGTCATGGTGGGGAGCACATACAGCGCTATGAGAGTATGGCCGGGGGTCATGGTGGGGAGCACATACAGCGCTATGAGAGTATGGCGGGGTCATGGTGGGGAGCACATACGCGCTATGAGAGTACTGCCGGGGGTCATAGTGGGGAGCACATACAGCGCTATGAGAGTACGGCCGGGGGTCATGGTGGGGAGCGCATCTAGGGCTATGAGAGTATGGCCGGGGGTCATGGTGGTGAGCACATACAGCGCTATGAGTATGGCCGGGGGTCATGGTGGGGAGCACATACAGCGCTATGAGAGTACTGCCGGGGGTCATAGTGGGGAGCACATACAGCGCTATGAGAGTACGGCCGGGGGTCATGGTGGGGAGCGCATCTAGGGCTATGAGAGTATGGCCGGGGGTCATGGTAGTGAGCACATACAGCGCTATGAGTATGGCCGGGGGTCATGGTGGGGAGCACATACAGCCTATGAGAGTATGGCAGGGGTCATGGTGGGGAGCACATACAGCGCTATGAGAGTATGGCCGGGGGTCATGGTGGGGAGCACATACAGCGCTATGAGAGTATGGCCGGGTCATGGTGGGGAGCACATCCAGTGCTATGAGAGTATGGCCGGGGGTCTGTTATGAATGTGCTAGAGATGGTTTCTGAGCAGAGGCTCCCTCTGGTGGTTACAGACAGTACTGAACCTTTCAGCGAGGAATGGCAATCTGGGATCACGGACTGGACTGATATAAGGGAGGTTCCCTCCCATGATGGTCGCCGGTGATCAATTGTTCATTTCTCAATTGTGGTTCCTGGTTCATTTGGAAGTTTGCTGGAGTCCTGCCTGCATCATCTGCTTTCAGATAAGATATTTTCTGCTTTTCTTTTAGTGCTTGCTTTTTGCATAGTTTTCTGCACTTTTGTGGAGGTCTGCCGGGTCCCCTCCTGGGGCCTGTGCTCCTCTCAGTTTATCTGTAGCCACTGTTATTTGTTCATTTGTTTTTTCAGTGGCTGCGGCTTAGTTTTGTTACACCAGAGATCTGATTTAGGTGGTGGAGATCGTGTGATCTCAGGTGTTTTTGCAATCAGAAGAGTTGGTATTTTTTAGGTTTTTTTGTTGGATTGCAGTCAGAATTCTTTCCTGTACTTTTCTTTCTAGACAATTGGGCCCCAGCGATTTGCTCATTCTATTTTCTGTCTGTGTCCGTGCTCTCTTCTTGTCTAACCGCCATTACATGTTTGGGGGCTTCCTATTTTCTTTGGGGATCTGCTCCGGGGCAGATAGCTTTCATCTTTCTGCCTTTAGGTGTAGTTATCTCTCAGGCTGTGACGAGGCGTCTAGGATCAACGTAGGAATGCTCCACGGCTACTTCTAGTTGTGTGGTTAGTTCAGGTTACTGCAATCCAATAGGTTCCAGCCTCTCTGGTGTATTGCCGTTTTTTGCTTTTTCTCCTCAGCTACCTAAACTTAACAGTATCACCGGCCAAAACTGAAAATTATATGGTACTCACAGAAGGGAAAAATAGTGTGGAAAGAAAAAAAAGTTGTCAGAGTTGTCAGAGATTTTTTTTTTCTGTTTGTTGCATTTTTTCCCTCTTTTTCTCTGGGTGCTGAGGAGGATTTTTTTTTTCTCTCAATGGAGTTTGCACAGTTGTCTGTCCGTGTGGATCAGCTTGCCACTGAGGTTCGGAGAAATTGCTACCTATCTTGCTAGGTTGCCGGTTGTGGAACCTAGGATTTCCATGCCAGATTTGTTTTTGGGGGATTGGGCTAAATTTCTGAATTTCAAAAATAAGTGTAAGTTGTTTTTTGCCTTAAAACCTAAGTCCTCGGGGAGCGCAGCACAGCAGGTTCAAATTGTTATCTCTCTCCTGCGCGGCGACCCTCAGGATTGGGCTTTTTCCCTGACACCTGGGGATCCTGTCTTGAATGATATTGATGTATTTTTTCAAGCTCTGGGATTATTGTACGATTAACCTAATGTCACTGATCAAGCTGAAAAAACCTTGTTGGCATTAAATCAGGGTCTTGAAGACGCTGAGTTGTACTGTCAGAAATTCCGAAAGTGGGCAGTCCTGACCAAATGGAATAATTATGCTTTGGCAGCCCTTTTTCTGAAGGGGCTGTCAGAGAATGTAAAGGATGTTATGGTGGGATTCCCTGTCCCCTCTGGTCTCAATGATTCTATGTCATTGGCTATTCAAATTGACAGACGTTTGCGTGAGCGCAGAGGTATGCGTGAGATGGTGTTGCCTTGTGAGCCAGATCCTGGGCCCATGCAGTGTGATGGAGTGACTTCTGGGGCTCAGCGTCAGGAGTTTTGAAAGCGCAATGGGTTGTTTCTACTGTGGTGATGCCTCTCATGCTCTTTCCGTCTGCCCTAAGCGGGGAAGACGTTTTGCACGCTCAGTTGTCTTGGGTAGTGTTCAGACTAAATTTCTGTTGACTGTTACCCTGCTTTGCTCCCTGTCCACATTTTCTGCTCAGGCTTTTGATTCAGGAGCAGCTATTAACCTGATGGATTTTGACTTTGCCGAACGTTGTGGGTTTCCCATGATACCCCTGCGGAAGTCTATTCCCCTACTGGGCATTGATTCTACCCCTGTGGCGGAGAATAAACCCCAGTTTTCTACTCAGGTGATAATGAGGGTTGAACCAGACCATCAGGAGAGTTGCAAATTTCTGGTGCTGCATAATCTGCATGACATTATTGTACTAGGTTTCCCTTGGTTACAGTCTCATAATCCTGTTTTGGATTGGAAATCTGTGTCTGTGACCAGTTGGGGCTGCCAATGTGTTAACACTGACACTCCTGTTTTTTCTGCCTCTCCCCAGTCTCAGGATGTTCCTGACTTTTTGACTGATTTTTCGGATGTATTTAGTGAAAGTAAATCTGCATCCTTGCCCCCTCACAGGAGCTATGATTGCGCTATTGAATTAGTGCCTGGTGGTAAATTTCCTAAAGGTCGCCTTTTTAACTTGTCTGCACCTGAACACGATGCTATGCGATCTAATATCAAGGAGTCATTGGAGAAGAGTCATATCAGACCATCCTCTTCACCCTTGGGTGCCGGTTTTTTTCTTTGTGGCCAAAAAGGATGGTTCATTGAGGCCGTGTATTGATTATCGTCTCTTGAATAAGATCACTGTGAAGTATCAATATCCGTTACCCTTGATTTCTGACCTGTTTTCCAGAGTGAAAAGTGTTAGTTGGTTTACCAAGCTTGACCTCAGGGGGGCGTATAACCTTATTCGCATTAAGCACGGGGATGAATGGAAGACGGCGTTTAATACCCCAGAGGGGCATTTTGAGTACCTAGTGATGCCCTTTGGGCTCACTAATGCTCCTTCCGTCTTCCAATCCTTCATGAATGATATTTTCAGGGATTTTGTGGATAAATTTCTGATTGTTTATTTGGATGATATCTTGATTTTTTTCCAATGACTGGGACTCTCATGTGAAACATGTTCGGACTGTGTTCCATATTTTGAGAGAGAATGCTCTGTATGTGAAGGGTTCAAAGTGTCTTTTGGCGTACAGAAGGTCTCATTTCTGGGATTCATTTTGTCTCCGTCTGTTATTGAAATGGACCCAGGCAAGGTTCAGGCCATCTGTGATTGGGTCCAACCTACTTCATTAAAGGCTCTTCAGAGATTTTTGGGTTTTGCCAATTTTTATCGTAAATTTATTGGTAATTTCTCCGGTATTGTTAAACCATTGACTGATTTGACCAAAAAGGGTTCTGATGTGGTGAATTGGCCTCCTGAGGCAGTTTCTGCGTTTCAGGAACTTAAGCGGAGATTCACTTCTGCTCCTGTTCTACGGCAGCCTGATGTTTCGCTACCGTTTCAGGTGGAGGTTGATTCCTCTGAAATTGGGGCAGGTGCCGTTTTGTCCCAAAGAGATCCAGAGACCTCTAAGAGTAACCCTTGTGCCTTTTTCTCTCGAAAATTTTCTCCAACTGAACGTAATTATGACGTGGGTAATCGGGATTTATTGGCCATGAAGTGGGCCTTTGAAGAGTGGAGACATTGGCTGGAAGGAGCCAAACATCAGGTGGTGGTCCTCACGGACCATAAGAACCTGGTTTATCTCGAATCAGCCAAGCGACTTAATCCTAGACAGGCCAGGTGGGCCTTGTTTTTCACACGTTTTAATTTTGTGGTTTCTTTTCTTCCTGGCACTAAGAATGTTAAGGCGGATGCCCTCTCGAGGAGTTTCTTTGCGGACTCTCCTGAGTTATCTGATCCTTCTGTTATTTTGAAAGAGGGTGTAGTACTTTCCGCCATCTCGCCCAATTTGAGACTGGCTCTGGAAGGGTGTCAGGAGGATAAACCTGAGCGCTGCCCTATTGGGAAATTGTTTGTCCCAGACCAATGGAAGAAGAGTGTGATGTCTCAGATTCATTGTTCCGCGTTGACTGGTCATCCCAGGATTTTTGGTACCAGAGACTTGGTGAGTCGGTCCTTTTGGTGGCCTACTTTGTCTCGTGACGTCAGGGAATTTGTGCAGTCCTGTGGGACTTGCTCTCGTTCTAAGCCTTGCTCTCGCTCTAGTGGTTTGTTAATTATTATTATTATAGATTTTTATAGCGCCATTTATTCCATGGCGCTTTACATGTGAAGAGGGGCAAGTATAGACAAGTACAGTAAACATGAGCAATACAAGGCACACACAAGTACAGAAGGAGAGAGGACCCTGCCCGCAAGGGCTCACAGTCTACAGGGATGGGTGAGGATACACTAGGAGAGGGAAGAGCTGATCGTGCGGTGGTTCAGTAGACTGATGATCACTGCAGGTTGTAGGCTTGTCGGAAGAGGTGGGTCTTCAGGTTCTTTTTGAAGGTTTCCATGGTAGGCGCGAGTCTGATGTGTTGGGGTAGAGAGTTCCAGAGTATGGGAGAGGCACGGGAGAAGCTTTTTATGCGGTTGTGGGAAGAAGAGATAAGAGGGGAGTAGAGGAGGAGATCTTGAGAGGATCGAAGGTTGCGTGTGGGTATGTACCGGGAGACCATGTCACAGATGTATGGAGGAGACAGATTGTGGATGGCTTTGTAGGTCATGGTTTGGGTTTTGAACTGGAGCCTCTGAACGATAGGAAGCCAATGAAGGGCGTGGCAGAGAGGAGAGGCTGGGGAATAGCGGGGAGACAGGTGTATTAGTCGTGCAGCAGAGTGCAGGATGGATTGGAGTGGTGCCAGAGTGCTAGAGGGAAGGCCAGAGAGTAGGAGGTTGCAGTAGTCGAGGCGGGAGATGATGAGGGCATGCACTAGTGTTTTTGTACTTTCATGGTCAAGGAATGCACGGATCCGGGAAATATTTTTGAGTTTGAGACGCAGGAGGAGGCTAGGGTTTGGACATGTGGCTTGAAAGAGAGGGCAGAGTCGAGGATCACTCCGAGGCACCGAGCGTGCGGGACTTGGGAAAGTGAGCAGCCATTGATGTTAATGGACAGGTCTGGTGGGGGGGTAGAGTGAGATGGGGGAAAGATGATAAATTCTGTTTTGTCCATGTTCAGTTTTAGAAAGCGAGCAGAGAAGAAAGCAGAAATAGCAGACAGACATTGTGGGATTTTGGTCAGTAAGGAGGTGAGGTCAGGTCCAGATAGGTAATCTGCGTGTCGTCGGCGTAGAGATGATACTGAAGACCATGGGATTCTATGAGCTATGAGAGTACGGCCCGGGGTCATGGTGGGGAGCACATACAGCCCTATGAGAGTACGGCCGGGGGTCATGTGGGGAGCACATACGCGCTATGAGAGTATGGCCGGGGGTCATGGTGGGGAGCACATACAGCGCTATGAGACTACGGCCGGGGGTCATGGTGGGGAGCACATACAGCGCTATGAGAGTACGGCCGGGGGTCATGGTGGGGAGTGCATCTAGTGCTATGAGAGTATGGCCAGGGGTCATGGTGGTGAGCACATACAGCGCTATGAGAGTATGGCCGGGGGTCATGGTGGGGAGCATATACAGCGCTATGAGAGTACGGCCGGGGGTCATGGTGGGGAGCGCATCTAGTGCTATGAGAGTATGACCGGGGGTCATGGTGGTGAGCACATACAGCGCTATGAGAGTACGGCCGGGGGTCATGGTGGTGAGCACATACAGCGCTATGAGAGTACGGCCGGGGGTCATGATGGGTAGCACATACAGCGCTATGAGAGTACGCCGGGGGTCATGGTGGGGAGCACATATAGCGCTATGAGAGTACGGCCGGGGGTCATGGTGGGGAGCACATATAGCGCTATGAGAGTATGGCCGGGGGTTATGGTGGGTAGCACATACAGCGCTATGAGAGTATGGCCGGGGTCATGGTGGGGAGCACATCCAGTGCTATGAGAGTATGAGTATGGCCGGGGGTCATGGTGGGGAGCACATACAGCGCTATGAGAGTACGGCCGGGGGTCATGGTGGTGAGCACATACAGCGCTATGAGAGTACGGCCGGGGGTCATGATGGGTAGCACATACAGCGCTATGAGAGTACGGCCGGGGGTCATGGTGGTGAGCACATACAGCGCTATGAGAGTACGGTCGGGGGTCATGATGGGTAGCACATACAGCGCTATGGAGTACGGCCGGGGGTCATGGTGGGGAGCACATACAGCGCTATGAGAGTATGGCCGGGGGTCATGTGGGGAGCACATACAGCGCTATGAGAGTATGGCGGGGGTCATGGTGGGTAGCACATACAGCGCTATGAGAGTATGGCGGGGGTTATGGTGGGAGCACATACAGCGCTATGAGAGTATGGCCGGGGGTCATGGTGGGGAGCACATCCAGTGGTATGAGAGTATGGCCGGGGGTCATGGTGGGAGCACATACAGCGCTATGAGAGTACGGCCGGGGGTCATGGTGGGAGCACATACATCGCTATGAGAGTATGGCGGGGGTCATGGTGGGGACACATACAGCGCTATGAGAGTACGGCCGGGGGTCATGGTGGGGAGCACATACAGCGCTATGAGAGTATGGCCGGGGTCATGGTGGGGACACATACAGCGCTATGAGAGTATGGCGGGGGTCATGGTGGGGAGCACATACAGCGCTATGAGAGTATGGCCGGGAGTCATGGTGGGGAGCACATACAGCGCTATGAGAGTATGGCCGGGGGTCATGGTGGGGAGCACATACAGCGCTATGAGAGTATGGCCGGGGGTCATGGTGGGGAGCACATACAGCGCTATGAGAGTACGGCCGGGGGTCATGGATGGGAGCACATACAGCGCCTATGAGAGTACGGCCGGGGTCATGGTGGGGAGCACATACAGGCTATGAGAGTATGGCCGGGGGTCATGGTGGGGAGCACATACAGCGCTATGAGAGTATGGCCGGGGTCATGGTGGGGATCACATACAGCGCTATGAGAGTATGGCGGGAGTCATGGTGGGGAGCACATACAGCGCTATGAGAGTACGGCCGGGGTCATGATGGGTAGCACATACAGCGCTATGAGAGTATGGCCGGGGGTCATGGTGGGGAGCACATACAGGCGTATGAGAGTATGGCCGGGGTCATGGTGGGGAGCACATACAGCGCTATGAGTATGGCCGGGGGTCATGGTGGGGATCACATACAGCGCTATGAGAGTATGGCGGGGGTATGGTGGGGAGCACATACAGCGCTATGAGAGTATCCGGTGGGGAGCACATACAGCGCTATGAGAGTATGGCGGGGGTCATGGTGGGGATCACATACAGTGCTATGTGTAGTATGGCGGGGGTCATGGGGGGAGCACATACATCGCTATGAGAGTATGGCGGGGTTTGGGTGGGAGCACATACACGCTATGAGAGTATGGCGGGGGTCATGGTGGGGAGCACATACAGTGCTATGGAGTATGGCCGGGGGTCATGGTGGAGTGCACATACAGCGCTAGAGAGTATGGCCGGGGGTCATGGTGGGATCACATACAGCGCTATGAGAGTATGGCGGGGGTTATGGTGGGGAGCACATACAGCGCTATGAGAGTATGGCGGGGGTCATGGTGGGGAGCACATACAGTGCTATGTGAGTATGGCCGGGGGTCATGGTGGGGAGCACATACAGCGCTATGAGAGTATGGCGGGGTCATGGTGGGGAGCACATACAGTGCTATGTGAGTATGGCCGGGGTCATGGTGGGTAGCACATACAGCGCTATGAGAGTATGGCGGGGGTCATGGTGGGGAGCACATACAGTGCTATGTGAGTATGGCCGGGGGTCATGGTGGGTAGCACATACAGCGCTATGAGAGTATGGCCGGGGTCATGGTGGGGATCACATACAGCGCTATGAGAGTATGGCGGGGGTCATGGTGGGGAGCACATACAGTGCTATGAGAGTATGGCGGGGGTCATGGTGGGGAGCACATACAGTGCTATGTGAGTATGGCCGGGGGTCATGGTGGGGAGCACATACAGCGCTATGAGAGTATGGCCAGGGGTCAGGTGGTGAGCACATACAGCGCTATGAGAGTATGGCCGGGGGTCATTGTGGGATCACATACAGCGCTATGAGAGTATGGCCGGGGGTCATGGTGGGGATCACATACAGCGCTATGAGAGTATGGCCGGGGGTCATGGTGGGGAGCACATACAGTGCTATGTGAGTATGGACGGGGGTCATGGTGGGGAGCACATACAGCGCTATGAGAGTATGGCCGGGGGTCATGGTGGGATCACATACAGCGCTATGAAGTATGGCGGGGGTCATGGTGGGGAGCACATACAGTGCTATGTGAGTATGGCCGGGGGTCATGGTGGGTAGCACATACAGCGCTATGAGAGTATGGCGGGGTCATGGTGGGGAGCACATACAGCGCTATGAGAGTATGGCCGGGTCATGGTGGGGAGCACATACAGCGCTATGAGAGTATGGCGGGGGTCATGGTGGGGAGCACATACAGCGCTATGAGAGTATGGCGGGGGTCATGGTGAGGAGCACATGGTTAGGAGCCCACTGAGATGTTACCCCCGAGCTGAACCCCTAGCTATGCGGCCTCTGAGCTCAGGACATGGGAAGGTGCAGTCACTGTACGGCTCTGAGATCTGTCTCCAAAAGTAACCGGAACCATGTTCCATAGAAATAACAGCCTGATGCAGGAAGGACTGGCGACTCCCTGCGGGTTACTGCAGCTATAGGGTCATGTACCAGACCTGTCCTCAGCCTCCTCCAATAGGAGAACACTGCACATGGGAAGCTGCTTTTCTATTGGAGGACACCGATGGACAGGTCTGGTCACATGACAATATACACGCAGCCAGTGTGGTGTGAGGAGGGGAGGACCTGTGCAGCCCACCCGCCTCCTCCCCGATCACGCGTCACCTCTGCTGCCTGACTCCCGCACTACGGCCCTGTGGAGTCCGCGGCAGTGACTGAGGCCGGGCACACCGGAGCCACACAAGACGCGCCGCGACAGCTATATTGAGAACAATCCCCGTCGGCTTCGAACGGGGCGTGACGGGAAGGCGCGGAGGGGAGACCGGGAGCTTCCCTGTGATCACTGCCACCCGCTATAACGTCGCCGCCTCTCGAGTCCTGACAGCAGCGCTGAGGCGACCTACGGGGGCGGGGCAGTCTGCATTCTGAGGAAGGGCGGTGCTCGAGGCCAAGCCCACCAATCGGCTCTGGGCGGTCCTCTGAACCACGTGATGTAGCACGCTACAAAGGCCCGCCAACAAAAAGAACTTTATTAAACGTTTCCAGAAACCAGTACTCAGCACAAATCAGCAGCAGCGGGAGGAAATGCGGAGCGCCAGCAAAGCGTCGCTACAGATAGAGGCGCGGTCATGCCTGTGCCTGAATGACCACGACCGAGAGCGAAGGAGACGCAGCCAGTGCCGGCTCCCTCTGCCGCTCGGAGTCCGCGGTCTCCTCCCATCACTGTGACCCCGCCCACCAGCAGCCCTCACTCTGACCCCGCCCACAGCAGCCTCACTCTGACCCCGCCCACCAGCAGCCCTCACTGTGGCCCCTCCCACCAGCAGCCCTTACTCTGACCCCGCCTATTAGTGTTTCCCATGTTGACTCCGCTATCACCGCTCCTCTCGGTAACTCCGCCTCCCTCCTTACCTCGCACACACAGCCCCGCCCCACGCCTTCCCCTTTGAGTGACGTCAGCGCCCCTCCCCCATTCCCTCCTCCTCCTGGAAGCGAGTGCGCGCAGGGCGGGGGAGTGCGGCTGGCGCGGTCGTTGTGGTGTCGCAGCCGGTAACGGAAAGAAACAGAAAGAGCCGCCATGGCGGAAAGCGCCGGCCTGGAGAACCACCGGATCAAAAGCTTCAAGAACAAGGGCAGAGATGTAGAGGTGAGGGCGCCGAGCCGCCGGCGGACTCCGGCTAGTGACGGGGCCCCTGAGCTAGCTCTGCCAGTCTCCAACATGGTGGCCTCCGGGATGAGGTGCCGGCCACCCTCGCCCAGCACGGGCCGGGGGTCAGAGTGTGGCCGGGGTCAGGCCGCGGGCGGTGTGCTGGCGGGGCGGCCGCTGTCATGGTGACGGTCCGGGGCCGCGTCCTCCGCTCTGCATTGCAGGCCCCGCGCTCTGGATGGAGGTGACTTCCGGAAGTGGCCGTGTCCCGTCCTCCACACACGGATGTGGGGACCGGAGCGGAGCCGCCTGAGCGGTGACCTGTGTACATCCACTGCTGGCCGGAAGAGAAGGCGCGACCCTTCATTGTTAGGCCTCATTCACACCTTCAGTGTCTTACCTCAGTATCTGTAGCCAAAACCAGGAGTGGGTGATAAATCCAGAAGTGACGTGTTTCTATTAGACTTTTCCTCTGTCCCACTCCTGGTTTTGGCTACAAATACTGAGGTGAAATACTGACCGTGGCCTCATGCGGTGCATCTGTTACAGTGTGTCAGCGCAGGGAGCGGTCATGTGTTGTGTATATAGGAGAGCCCGGGGTGTGTGTATATAGCACCATTACTCCACAGCACCTTCCAGACGTCACTGTCCCCATTGGGCTCTCAGTCTAGATCCGCTATCAGTGGGTCTCTGGAGTGTGGGAGGAAACTGAAGGAAACCCACCCAAACACAGGGAATGTACAAGCCCCCCGCAGTAGTTGTCCTTGGTGGGTTTTCAGCCCAGGACCACAGTGACACTGCTGTCCCAGCTAACCTTTTCACTTCTACGCTTGTATTTTTCCTTATTCCCAGAGCCGTCACTGTTTCATTACTTTCATAGTCATCCGAGGGCTTGTTTTTTTTTCACTGGACGAGTTGTAGTTTTGTCGGACACCCTTTACTTTACCGTATAATGAAATGGGAAGAAATTGCAAGTGCAGTAAAAAAAAAAACTAAAACCTAAGAATCTTTTTTTTTTTTTTTTTTTTTGTGTATTTACAATGGTCATTGTGCTGTAAAAATGATGTTGGCACAATCCTGGCAATGCCAAACTTAGTGTTATGTATCATTTGAAGAAATCTAAAATATACTAACTAAAAAAATGTTAGTTTTTCGTCGCCGGGTCTTTGCCATCAGTACAGCTGTGTGACAACCTGTCTTTGATCTGTAGATTTGGTTCCTACTTGAGTTGATGGCGTTTGATTCACAGGATCCAGTCTGTCGGCCATATCATTCATCTATGGCCATTGGACAGTGGCCCTCAGAGCTGCCTCCCGACATCCGTGGCTCTGTTGATTATCTGGCCTGATGAAACACCCCCCATATGTGTGTCCCGCCGCAGTGATAATGTGGCGCCGAGCCCGCAACTGAAAGGAAGAGCCGTGGATGTCGGGAGTAAGGTTTCAGATTTTGGGGCTTCTGTCTGGCAGTCGCCGATTACTAACTTGACCACTGCAAATCAATTCACACCATTTCTAATTGATACCAGGTTGGGGTACATGCAACTTCTTGATTTCTTTTTATTGTATTTTATATGATTGGGTGTGACTATGCTGGCATTTACCACGTGCATTGAGTTTTGTATTTTGATTGCACTTTTGTGGATGTGGCAAAACCAAATGTTTTTTTTTTTAATTTCATTTTAGGAAATTAAGGATTTTTCAAACTTTTGTGCATTTCTTTAAAAAAAAAAATAATTTTTTACTTGTATGCCCTCTAGTGGGCTTAAACGCTGCAGCCAATCACTGCGCCCAGCGGTCATGCCAAGTTAAAGATCAGCGTTAAGCAGCCGAAGGCCAGCAATAGGTTTGGCGGCAATTCAATAACCTGTTAACACGGGCCAACCAGGTTTCAGATGTGCACTGAACAATCAGTTACAGTTCGTTCTGCCGTCACAGGGCGAAGTGCTGCTGCCATTTTGAAACCCATCGAAGGTTGGGTGCTCAGCTGCCACTTTACACGGCACGATTATTATGTAGTCCGCGTTCTAGGAGTGCTCATTCACAATGATCGAGCAGTGCATGAATCCTGAAAACATGACTACTCAGGTTGTACATAGATCACAGGATAAGTTGCTGGTCAGTGATACGTGTGGGGGCCGCCCGCAATAAGCAGCTTATCATTAATCTGGGGGTCGGCGATTACCTAGTTGCCGTCTTGTTACAACTCTTTAACTGAATACATACCGTATTTGTACAGTCATGGCCAAAAGTTTTGAGAATGACACAAATATTAATTTTTACAAAGTCTACTGTTCACTTTTTCTAATGGCAATTTGCATATACTCCAGAATGTTATAAAGAGTGATCAGCTTAACAGCAATTACTTGCAAAGTCAATATTTGGCTAGAAAATGAACTTTATCCCCCAAAACACATTTCAACATCATTGCAGCCCTGCCTTAAAAGGACCAGCTAACCTCTTTTCAGTGATTGCTCCATTAACACAGGTGTGGGTGTTGATGAGGACATGGCTGGAGATCAATCTGTCATGATTAAGTAAGAATGACACCACTGGACACTTTAAAAGGAGGCTGTGCTTGGCATCATTGTTTCTCTTCTGTTAACCATGGTTATCTCTAAAGAAACATGTGCAGTCATCATTGCAATGCCCAAAAATGGCCTAACAGGGAAGAGTATCGCAGCTAGAAAGATTGCACCTCAGTCAACAATCTATCGCATCATCAAGAACTTCAAGGAGAGGGTTCCAATGTTGCCAAAAAGGCTCCAGGGCGCCCAAGAAAGACCAGCAAGCGCCAGGACCGTCTCTTAAAAGTGTTTCAGCTGCGGGATCGGGCTACCAGCAGTGCAGAGCTTGCTCAGGAATGGCAGCAGGCAGGTGTGAGTGCATCTGCACGCACTGTGAGGTGGAGACTCTTGGAGCAAGGCCTGGTCTCAAGGAGGGCAGCAAAGAAGCCACTTCTCTCCAGAAAAAACATCATGGACAGACTGATATTCTGCAAAAGGTACAGGCAGTGGACTGCTGAGGACTGGGGTAAAGTTATTTTCTCTGATGAATCGTCTTTTCGATTGTTTGGGACATCAGGAAAACGCCTGATTCGGAGAAGACAAGGTGAGCGCTACCACCAGTCTTGTCTCATGCCAACTGTTAAGCATCCTGAAACCATTCATGTGTGGGGTTGCTTCTCAGCCAAGGGAATCGGCTCTCTCAGATCTTGCCTAAAAACACAGCCATGAATAAAGAATGGTACCAGAATGTCCTCCAAGAGCAACTTCTCCCAACCCTCCAAGAGCAGTTTGGCGATCAACAATGCCTTTTCCAACATGATGGAGCACCTTGCCATAAAGCAAAGGTGATAACTAAATGGCTCAGGGAACAAAACAGAGATTTTGGGTCCATGGCCTGGAAACTCCCCAGATCTTAATCCCATTGAGAACTTGTGGTCAATCATCAAGAGACGGGTGGACAAACAAAAACCTAAAAATTCTGACAAAATGAAAGCATTGATTGTGCAAGAATGGACATGTCTGTCAAGAAGTGAGAGCATGCCAGGGAGAATTGCAGAGGTCCTGCAGAAGAAGGGTCAACACTGCAATATATGACTTGCTGCATTAACTCATTCTAACTGTCAATATAAGCTTTTGTTACTCATATGTTTGCAATTATATTTCTGTCTGTGATAAAAACATCTGTCAAAACACACATAAAAACCAGAGGGCAGCAGATCATGTGAAAATATAATATTTGTGTCATTCTCAAAACTTTTGGCCATGACTGTACATTGATGGACCCACGAGGCTAAGATTTACGAAATATTTGTCATTTACAGTGCCCATTGTGAGACACAGACATTGTTGAGTGGCATCATATTTATGCCATCTGATACAGGAGCCCTGGTGACCACTGTGGACCTGCTGTGTGGTGTTAGGCTATATGTAAATATAGTGATCACCTGTACCTTGCCTATGCCCTCTCATTACTGTAAGGGCAGTGATCGGCATAGACAGGGGCACCTGCTAAGAACACACAGAGCAGTCATCCAGCCAAGAGATGTCTATTGATTGTCTATCACTTATGCCAGCCTTCCAGTGGCATCATGTTGGAAATGCTGTGCCAAGAGTTGTGCCTGCTTCTGGATGGGATCTATTGCTCTGTTATCAGTTTGGGCAGGGAGAGGCGGCTGTTGTATTATTCTGCATGATGACTACTGAGAGGTCAGAATAGTCTCCCCCCTTCCCTGTGATCACTCTTATATACAGCAGTTCATCAGACTCCATTGTCTTATTCTTGCAGTAAACATGATGGAAACCAGATCTTGATTATAACACTGTATACTGTACTGTTCCTCCTGTCAAATGTGAAGGCACGCTTGGCAGAGTGTGGTGCCAGGAATGTGAACAGTGCTTTTCCACCCAGTTCCCATTTGTTCACTTCTTCTGTATAGAAATGTAACTGAAGACGTGCTGGAGGTATAACAAGAACCAATCCGGGCCTCTTGGTAACCATACAGCGGTTCCCTGGGATTTAAAAAAAAAAAATGCTATCAGGGCAGGAAATGGTATAAAATAAGAATTCTCCAGGGTTACTGAGGCCAGTGATTGGCTGTACACCATGGACTTTTTTATTATTATTATTATTTGGGTAATACCAAAGGGCCTGATTAATCAAGGCCCATTGTTCACACTAGATGATGATATGGGTTGGAGTCACCTCCTACCTCTGTGTGCACCTCTCCACAAATCCTACTCCATTTACTGCTGGAGGAGTAAGATTTGTGGCCTACATGGTCGTAGCTTGGTGAAAGTGTCAATGAAAATCAAAAAATTTTTAGAGTATACTCGAATTGCTCCAAAATTATGGTCCTCTGTCACGGAGAAATCAGTGTTTGCAAATGAGGCTGAAGAGCTATGGTGGATCTGAACATCTGTCACTCCAGCTCTATTTACTGACTGCTACCTTGCTTGAAGTCACACAGCATAGAGGCTGTTTGTTAAGCAGGAAGCAGCGGCACTAGGCAGGGAATAGAATTGGAGTGACGGAGGCTTCAGATCTACCATAGCTCTTCGGCCTCATTTGCATATCAATTCAAAGGCTGATTTCCCAGTAAAGAACGGGGACTGGTAATGTAAAGGTATTGCTGGACTTGTATTTGAATGATCGACTTGCTTGTATAAATATGTTTAGGTGGTGAATCCTGCTGACGGATCCCATTTAGTTTGAAATCCACCCTCCTGCTTTACACTAGCTCTCCGTGTTTAGGTGAGTTGCTATGTAGCCGACCGTATGCTTGACAGGAAGTCATGTGCCAGGTCTTAAGATAACGACTATATCTGAGTGAGAAAGTGTCAGATATGTGTTTAAGCCAGTTTATTCAATACAATCTCATCAATTGTTGTTTGCCAGCCTAACACCACTGAGGCAGCGGTGGTTGTAGATGGGCATCACTGCAGCCTCCTCAGCAAAAGCTGTGGACGATGGACATTTCCTCTATCCCATAGTCATTTAATCCACCATAAATCTATTCTTCGGTATTGGCAGAGCATTGATGGTATCAGTGCGTTACCGCACTACGACTACTGCCAGACACTCCCTTTCTTCAGGAGGCCACTGTGCACACTACATCGCTGGCAGTTCACACAATACATATGTCGCCAGCTAGAATTGTTTCCGATATCGGGGCATCGATGGCTGACGTGCATCCTGATAATGAAAACAATCAGGAGAAATTGCGTTTTGAGCGATCGTTTTCTGAGTTAATAGTAAAAACGAAAGTGTGGGATGGCACACCTGTTGGCATAAGTGCAGTGTGTAGGTGCACATTCACACTCCGACCAGTAACAGAACGAAACTAGAATTAAAACAATGTATACCCTAAAGTAAATAATGGTAATATAAAAAGGAATGTACTTTCAAGGGTACCAGCCACCTGCAAACACTTTTAACTTGCAGGTTAGTAGTGTGAACCTGCCCGCCCCCGCACTTAGACGCCCCCCACACCTGGAGGAAACCCATTTTATTTCCTCCCGGCAGCGTACGGGTTCTAGTCATAGGGGCGGTGCTGGCACGGGTTCAGTCACCGCTCAGTGAAAAGAGAGCGGCAGCTGTAACTGCCCCCTGGCTGACACTAGTTCAGCATTAGGGCCGGGGCACCGATACAGCCTCTGTACACAGAGCGATGAGTGAACTCGTGCTGGTGCTGCCCCTGTGACTAGGACCTGAATGCTGCCAGGGGGAGTAAAGTTAATTTTCTCCCAGCAGCGTGGGTCTAAGTGTTGGTGCTGGGCAGGTTCACAATGCTAAGAACCTGCCGGTTAATATCGTTTTTTTTCTGGTAACAGGTTCCCTTTAACACTATTTTGATTAAAGTGTAAAAGCCATCCCACTAACAATGTGTTCCCAATCAGATGATCCCTAACTCTAGTAACGCACCTCTCAATGTGCCAGTGGCCTTGGAGGAGATGACTTTTGACTGTTTTGCACCTGACTGTGGAAAGTTAAATAAACAAGGTGCGCAGCCTAAAGGGGAGTGGACCCTGCACCAAATGTACCAGGTACAAGAAACTGAAGCAGAACCGAGACCATGGGCCAGCGCTCCTGTCAGTATAAGTGCAATGTGCAGGTGCACATTCACACTGGCCATTACCAGCCAAAATCTAGAATACAATCAACAAACAGTTACGCTGAAGTACAGAATTAGTAATACATGTAAGAAACATAGGGTATGCTTAGTTAACACTATTTTAATGAAAGCGTAGAAGCCTTCCCTGTGCACATTGTCTATTTAGCTTTCCATAGCCATGACTGCCAGGTCCTGCTCGCCCCCACCTCCGCCTATTTTGAGGCTTGCTGGCACATAGCGATGTGAAACACTAGAGTTTGGGATCATCCTGAGTGGGTACACCTTGTTGCGGTGGGATGGCTGTTACGTTTTTTGATCAATAGTGTTAACAAAGTACCCTATGTTATTTACATGTGTTACTACTTCTAGGTTACCAGTAGTAGTAAATGGCCGTGTGATGTGCCTTGTAGTCCTACAAGTCTTTTACTGTGTGTTTACTCTTACGGGTTATTTATTTCTCACTAACAGGAAGCGCTTCCTGAATACTGTTTAACTGTGAGACATGTGATTACCGTATTTTTCGGATTATAAGATGCACTTTTTTCCCCAAAATTTTTTGGGAAAATGGGGTGCCTCTTATAATGCGGATATAGCTTACCTGCCACGGTGGAGCGGGGTCGCTGCTGGAGGATACAAGAGTGGAGCGTTGCTGCAAGCTGGGATGAGGGGGGTTCTGATGTCCGCCGCTACGGGTGTTTGGTGGTGCGGGGGATCTGCCGACATTTTGTGAAAGCCCAGAGCCCCGCACATGGTTTACTGTGCGGTGGACTCCGGGAAAATGGCTGCTGGGGCATGTTCTGATGGAGATCTCAGCTAAGCACTGAGATCTCATCTCCCGAGATCTTGGTACCGAAATCTCCATCTGCACATGCCCCAGCAACCATTTTCCCAGAGCATGTGGTAAATTTTGATCAGTTTCTGAATCTCGTTCAGATTTTAACAGTGGTTTAGGTATTGGATCTTATAGGCCCTCCAAACACTTTTTTGTGATTTTTGTCTTGACATTTTTGCATTTTTTTCCCCATGTATTTTTTAAGTGTTAAGAGAAGCCTATTGAAAAAAATAAGATTTGTAAGAATGCGACAAAAAAAAAAAACCTTTAAAATGGCTTTGGGTTTTTTGTTTCCTTATCAGCTCACAACCAATGCCTGGCTTAAAAAGACAGTGCTGCAAAAAACGCCTTGTGTGAATCCTCCCTCAAGAACATCTGTTACTAGTTTTACCTTTCCTCTTTAATTCTATTAGTTGCTCTAGTCAGGTTTCATGTGGACTCTTTAGCCCTTAGCATGACAAGCAAGCAGCCTCTGGCCCCCAACAATTAAAGTGTTGGTCTTCATATTTTTTTTCCCATATGCCCAGTTAGGGATATAGACATCAGAGAGTTTCAGAACAGAATCCCTTGTGTTTGTGCTGGTTCAAACAGGTGTACGTCACTGTCATTATTCAGACTACAATGCCTGGACTGACTGCAAGTCTGACCTAAACGTGCAGCTCCGTAGCCACAAATAAGGCTGTACGATCTTGTCTGGAGACCTGTGGTCAGTCCAGGAATTGCAGTCTGTATACGGACAATGAAATGGGCCCATCTGATCCTAGCCTTAGGAGACTGACTCATTAACGCATTACTTCAGCAACGAAAAACTAAGTTGATCACAGCTCTAAAATTATACTCCGGTAATGATAAAAGGACATATGGACGGGTTGTCACTAATGAGAAAGCTTTGAACAGATTATCACTTAAGCCACTTTCACACGTCTTTTACTTTGGTCTGAGTACAGACTGTGATGCACGGGCCGGCTGCGGGACTCCTGACCTGAAATTGCCAGCATTTATGAGGCTGTAGAGTTTGTGTCGTGAGACCTGTGGCCAGTCTGTGCATCCATATTGGTGCTGCACAACATGTATATGTGAAACTAGCCTAAACGAAATTGTTACTGACTATATACACTGCTCAAAAAAATAAAGGGAACACTTAAACAGGTTTTAACTCCAAGTAAAACTTCTGTGAAATCAAACTATCCACTAAAGCCCATCTCAATAGCGAATCGCTAGCGAGATCGTGCGAGTCACTAGTTTTGTGACGCAGCAGCGAGCTCACCAGCGATATCGCTGTGTGTGACATTCAGCGATGATCAGCCCCCCTGCCGGGTATCGCTGATCGTCGCTGAAATGTCTGGACATTTTTTTGATCGCTGGTCTCCCGCTGACAGGCACGCATCGCTGCGTGTGACAGGCGGGAGACCAGCGATCCGCTGGTAACCAAGGTACACAGCGAGTTTCCAGGCGCGGGGCTGTGCCTAGAAACCCGCTGTGTACCTTGGATACCAGCGCCCTGATGCAGGGAGCTGGTAACCAAGGTACACAGCGGGTTTCCAGGCACCGCGCAGCGCCTGGAAACCCGATGTGTACCTTGGTTACCAGCTCCCTGCATCAGGGCGCTGGTATCCAAGGTACACTGCGGGTAACTAGCGATGTTTACCCGCAGTGTCCTTGTGCTGATCGCTGCCTGTTTGGCAGCTCAGCAGCGATAATATAACGATACACCAGCGATCCTGATCGTTGTCTGGATCGCTGGTGTATCGCTATGTGAGACCCAGCCTTTAGGAAGCAACACTGATTGACAATCAATTTCACATGCTGTTGTGCAAATTATCAAGACACACTCAATAAAGGAGTGGTTCTGCAGGTGGGGACCACATCTCAGTACAAATGCTTTCTGGCTGATGTTTTGGTCACTTTTGAATGTTGGTTGTGCTTTCACACTCGTGGTAGCATGAGACGGACTCTACAACCCACACAAGTGGCTCAGGTAGTGCAGCTCATCCAGGATGGCACATCAATGCGAGCTGTGGCAAGAAGGTTTGCGGTGTCTGTCAGCATAGTGTCCAGAGGCTGGAGGCGCTACCAGGAGACAGGCCAGTACACCAGCAGACGTGGAGGGGGCCGTAGGAGGGTAACAACCCAGCTGCAGGACCGCTACCTCCGCCTTTGTGCAAGGAGGAACACGAGGAGCACTGCTAGAGCCCTGCAAAATGACCTCCAAGCAGGCCACAAATGTGCATGTGTCTGCACAAACGGTTAGAAACCGACTCCAAGAGGATGGTCTGAGTGCCTGATGTCCACAGATGGGGGTTGTGCTCACAGGCCAACACCATGCAGGACGCTTGGCGTTTGCCACAGAACACCAGGATTGGCAAATTCACCACTGGCGCCCTGTGCTCTTCACAGATGAAAGCAGGTTCACACTGAGCATGTGACAAAGTCTGGAGACGCCATGGAGAGCGATCTGCTGCCTGCAACATCCTTCAGCATGACCGGTTTGGCAGTGGGTCAGTAATGGTGTTAGTGGCATTTCTTTGCAGGGCCGCACAGCCCTTCATGTGCTCGCCAGAGGTAGACTGTCTGCCATTAGGTACCAAAATGAGATCCTCAGACCCCTTCTGAGACCATATGCTGGTGCGGTTGGCCCTGGGTTCCTCCTAATGCAGGACAATGCCAGACATCATGTGACTGGAGTGTCAGCAGTTCCTGCAAGATGAAGGCATTGAAACTATGGACAGGCCCGCCCGTTCCCCAGACCTGAATCCGATTGACTACATCTGGGACATCATATACACCAGGAGGAAAATGAAGCAATCAGGTGACAAATAGAAAGATAAAATGTGGATTTTATTAATTCAATTATCAAAAAGATTTTAGAATAGCAGTATATATAGAACATTAGTATACAGACAAATACATGCAGGAAAAACCCAAGGCGCCAAACAGGGCAGAAAACCACCCAGACAAACGCAAATGTATCTCAATGAAGTAAGGGGAATAATACCTCAAAGTGCCAGTGCATAGTATACAGATACAAGCCATAGGTAAATGTTCCCAAGTAAACAAGTGCTGAAACAGCAGTAAATCAATTGAGTACTGGGTTCAAAAAGATCCCTAAAGTAAAGGGAAAACTTACCCAGATAAGGGAATGCTGGGGGAGTGCCCTGGGCCAGGTAGCTTGACGAAACCCCCCCCCCCCCCCCCCATCATTCCCTTATCTGGGTAAGTTTTCCCTTTACTTTAGGGTTCTTTTTGAACCCGGTACATTTGTATTTGTCTGTATACTAATGTTCTATATATACTGCTGTTCTAAAATCTTTTTAAATTGAATTAATAAAATCCACATTTTATCTTTCTATTTGTCACCTGATTGCTTCATTTCCTCCTGGTGTATATGTATTTTGGAAGCGGGTGCTGCTTCGTTTCTTATTGGACACATGTCTACTCCCACTGCTGGCATTTTTCCCATGCCATTATGGGGGCTTATAATGTTGATCTGGGACATCATGTCTCACTCCCATCGACTGTCACGTTGCACCACAGAATGTCCAGGAGTTGGCGGATGCTTTAGTCCAGGTCTGGGAGGAGATCCCTCAGGAGAGCATCCACCGCCTCATCAAGAGCATGCCCAGGCGTTATAGGGAGGTCATTCAGGCACGTGGAGGCCACACACACTACTGAGCATCATTTTGATTTGTTTTAAGGATATTACATTCCACTTTAATTTTGTGGGTGACTCCAAATCCAGGCCTCCATTGGTTAATAAATTTGATTTCATTGATGATTTTTGTGTGATTTTTGTTGTCAGCACATTCAACTTTGTACAGAACAAAGTATTCAATGAGAATATTTCATTCATTCAGATCTAGGATGTGTTATTGAGTGTTCCCTTTATTTTTTCAGCAGTGTATTTAGCAGGAAAGGTCCTTGCCTCCAAATGTGACACATGAGAGTCTGTCACCAACAAGAACGCACATAGCCGAATGCTGCGGGGAGAAAATGAACTTTATTCTCCGGCGGCATTCGGTTTCAGTCACTGGAGCGGCGCAGGTTCAGTCACCGCTCTGAGACTACAGAGTGGCTGCTGTAAGTGCGCCCCCAGCCCTAACTGACAACTGGCCTCATTGCAGCGCAATGGATATGGATACAGTCGCCACTCTGTATTCTCGGAGCAATGACTGAACCCGGGCTGATGCCGCCCTTGTGACTGAAACCAAATGCTGTCAGAGGAATAAAGTTCATTTTCTCCCTGCAGTGTTCTGCTACGTGCGGGTGCCAGCAGGTTAATAACTGTATTAGATTAACCCCATATCTGCAGATTAATAGCTTTTTGCTTGTTCTCGGGTGACACTGACATCCTCATTGGGAGGGAAGCAGGACTGATGGCATTGCGTTGACATAAACATGCATGTTGTCCTGAAAATCTCACGTTTCTTGCTCTTAATGAATTGTAACTGCCAGTGTAACATCAAAGCCACACACCTACCTATTCGAAAGTGAGTGGCTCCAAGCAATCTATGACTTCTGCTTCTAGAGATTATAACCTTTGATTTCACTCTATCCCCTTTTTTCTTTTAGAACCAAAGGTCCTTGTGTGATGCGTTAGGCCATGTGCACACGTTCAGTATTTGGTCAGTATTTCACTTCAGTATTTGTAAGCCAAAACCAGGAGTAGGTGATAAATACAGAAGTTGTGACGTGTGTCTATGATACTTTTCCTCTGATTGTTCCACTCCTGGTTTTGGCTTACACATACTGATGTAAAATACTGACCAAATACTCAACGTATGCACATGGCCTTATTCTCACCTGTAAAGGCCCATTAACAGTAGCCAGTCGGCGGCATTAAATGACCACTGATCAACTACAGGTTTGCTATTTGATAGTTTAATAGTCTGTTCACACAGGCAAGACCGCACTCCTGAGGCACGCAGAACAATCAGTAATAGCTCGTTCTGTGTGCATAGGCTGCCAATGTTCTCTGTAGCTCAGGTCCTGTTTACACAGGCTGATGCACTGCCGAAAACACTGATCTTCTGTGCACCACACAAGATCTTTTCAGCTGATGAACAGGCGATTTGCTCTTTTGTAGGATGATCGTCAGTCTGTTTTATACTGCATGATTATTGGTACTATCCTAAGAGCGCTTGTTCCTGAACATAACCATGGCAATTAAAGGAATCGGTCACCCCATTTTAGCCATATCAGCTAAAGATATAACTGAATAGTCATAAGCAAGCTATCGGTATGTAGCTTATATCCAGATACCCCTTTTTGATAGCAAAATACCTTTGTAAAGTTCTGATTCTTTTCTGTAAATCAGGGCGGTCCAGTCCGGAGGGCGGCGTTTTCTCTCTTCTTCCGCACCCCTCCTCTGCATCTCTTGCGTATGGCCATCTGTGAATCGCACAGACGGCGTTCTGCTTCCCGCGATTGCGCTTTTCAAATTCCCCCCCTCGCGCATGCGCAGTGTGCTTTGCCCAACAGTGGGCAAAGCATAAAATCATTACAGCGCATGCGCAACTCTTTCCTTGCCCCGGAAATGACTGCTTGCCTTGGACGACTTCCGGGGCAAGGAAAGTGAATGACAATAGTTGCACATGCGCCGTAATGATTTTATGCTTTGCCCACTGTAGGGCAAAGCACACTGCGCATGCGCGGGGGGTAATTTGAAAAGCGCTATCGCGGGAAGCAAAATGCCGTCTGTGCGATTCACAGACGGCCTACGCAAGAGATGCGAGGGGGGGGGGGGGGAAGAGAGAGAACACCGCCCTCCGGACCGCCTTCATTTACAGAAAAGAATCCGAACTTTACAAAAGTATTTTGCTATCAAAACGGGGGCTTATCTGGATATAAGCTACATACCGATAGCTTGCTTATTGGACGCACTATTCAGTCATATCTTTAGCTGATATGGCTAAAATGGGGTGACAAATTCCCTTTAAATGCGCATTTAGGCCTGAATACAACTTTATAATACATCCGTCTAGTGAACTTCCACCACTCTATTTTGCTGACATGGGCACATTTCAGATTTACATAGGGCAATTAACTAATGTCCTGGATTACAATGCTTTCCTTGAAGAGGAAAATCTAATTAGCCTAGTACTCTTAAGAGTTTCCATTTGCTAATGTGAACGGAGTCAATATGTTTCGTGAAGATTAATTTGACACCAACCAATAAAAAATGATACACAAAGGTCAAGACAGAGTCAATATGACTGCATGCTGGCATCACATGTGAGTCGCTGCCCGTATCAGGGAGCCCTGGCCTTATTTTTAGTATTAGTAATCAGTAGACCATACAGGGATCAATGTAAAAACGTCTGAACTCTGTCAACCTGGAAAAGTCTGCCCATTTTTAGCAAAGCATCGGTAACAAGAAAACTGCAATTAAAAAGAAGGTATCACCAATATGTACATTCAGAATCTACACCAGGGGTCTCAATCACGCGGGCCGCATGCAGCCCCTGAGGCAGGCATCTGCGGCCCGCGGTGCACCACATGTCAGGAGGTTGGAGGGGGCGCGGGGTGTCAGATCATGCTCCCCCCCCTCCCTGGCGCGTCTCTGCGCCCCCCACCCCCACCCTTCTTCTCCCAAGATCGCAGGCTCTTTCCTTCAGCGGTCACAAGGTACCGTTCATTAAAGTCATGAATATGCACATAATGAGCGGTACCACGTGACCGCTGAAGAAAGAATTGCTGCCGGAGACCGCGGGAGAAGCAGGGGGGCTGCAGAGACGCGCCAGGAGGGGGTAAGTATATGCGATATTCACCTGTCCCCAGTCCACCGCTGCGTGTCATTCTCTCCTCTGCGTCCTCTGGCTGTGATGTTCAGGTCAGAGGGCGGATGACATAGTTCAAGCACGCCGCGCCCTCTGCCTGAACAGTCACTGACAGAGGAGCCGGACGATGGAGCGGGGACAGGTGAATATCGCAGGTGCTGGGGCCCTGAGCCAGCGGTGACACTGACACCTGTCCCCATAGCGCGTCGGTGTCCCCGCCTGCTCAGGACACTGGCTCCCAGCGACAAGAGGTGTGTCATTTTTTTTTTATTTGCAGCAGCATATGGGGCATAAAATATATGGAGCATCTTATGGGGGCATAATCTATGGAGCATTTTATGGGGGCATAAAATATATGGAGCATTTATGGGGGCATAAAATAAATGGAGCATCTTATGGGGGCATAATCTATGGAGCATTTTATGGGGGCATAAAATATATGGGGCATCTTATGGTGGAATAAAATATATGGAGCATCTTATGGGGGCATAAAATATATGGAGCATCTTATGGGGGCATAATCTATGGAGCATTTTATGGGGGCATAAAATATATGGAGCATCTTATGGGGGCATAAAATAAATGGAGCATTTTATGGGGGCATAAAATAAATGGAGCATCTTATGGGGCATAAAATATATGGAGCATCTTATGGGGGAATAAAATATATGGAGCATCTTATGGGGGCATAAAATATATGGAGCATCTTATGGGGGAATAAAATATATGGAGCATCTTATGGGGGCATAAAATATATGGAGCATCTTATGGGGGCATAAAATATATGGAGCATCTTATGGGGGAATAAAATATATGGAGCATCTTATGGGGGAATAAAATATATGGAGCATCTTATGGGGGAATAAAATATATGGAGCATTTTATGGGGCCATAACCTTTATGGAGCAGCATATGGGGCATATTATTCTATGGAGCATCTTATGGGGCCATTATTAACCTTTGTGCAGCATTATATGGGACGTATTTTGTATGGAGCATCTTATGGGGCCACTATGAACTGTATGGAGCATTATATGGGGCTCCTGATTCAATATGGATATTCAAAAACATTTAACCTACTGATGTCTCAATTAATTTTACTTTTATTGGTATCTTTTTATTTTTGAAATTTTAGTAGCTGCTGCATTTTCCACCCTAGGCTTATACGCGAGTCAATAAGTTTTCCCAATTTTTTTGTGGCAAAATTAGGGGGGTCGGCTTATACTCTGGTCGGCTTATACACGAGTATATACTGTAAGCTGTACATCGCAGCTGACAGCTTATTTGAACGGCCACAGAGAGGGGGAGGTCCGGAGGGAGATAATTGTTATAGTAGTGCAAATAAACAATTGTTTAACAATAATTTTGTACTGTATTAAGTTTGAATGGAATGCGGCCCCCTAGCTTAAATTTTTTTTTATGTGCGACCCCTTTACTCTGCCGAGTTTGAGACCCCTGATCTACACAGAAGTGTCCTACACAAATCTTTGTAAGTGGAGTACCCCTTAGGCTGTGTGCACACGTTGCGGATTTATTTCGGATCCACAGCGGATTTGCCGCTGCAGATCCGCAAGTGTTTACAGTAAAATGTTAACCTATGTAAAAAAAAAAATTGCTGCGAAAAAATCAGCGCGGAATCGCAGCTTTTTTTTCCGCATCATGTCAATTATTTGTGCGGATTCCGCTGCGTGTTTACACACATTCCATTATAGAAATCCGCAGGTGCAAAAGCGCGTTCCAAATCCGCACAGAAGCTGCAATAAATCCGCAGGAAATCCGCATAAAAAAACACACGGATTTAGACCTGCGGATTTTGCAAAGAGAAGCAGATTCCGCACATAAAATTCCGTACAGCAATCTGCAACGTGTGCACATACTCTTACACAAATCAATGATGTTACAGTACCCCCATGACTGCTCATACGATGTGCAGCATGGTATAAGTCTATTCACATTTTTCTTATGCTGTACATTGGTGGTACAAGTGCTTCTTGCTAAATTAGAATATCATCAAAAATTTAATTGATTTGAGCTCTTCAATACAAAAAGTGAAACTCATTATAGTCATTACAGAGTGATCTATTTCACGAGTTTATTTCTGTTAATGTTGATGATTATGGCTTACAGCCAATGAAAACCCAAAAGTCATCTCAGTAAATTAGAATACTTTATAACACCAGCTTGAAAAATGATTTTGAAATCCAAAATGTTGGCTCACTGAAATGTATGTTCAGTAAATGCACTCAATACTTGGTCGTTGCTCCTTTTGCATCAATTACTACATCAATGCGGCGTGGCATGGAGGCGATCAGCCTGTGGCACTGCTGAGGTGTTATGGAAGCCCAGGTTGTTTTGATAGCAACTTTCAGCTCATCTGCACTGTTGGGTCTGGTGTCTCTCATCTTCCTCTTGACAATACCCCATAGATTCTCTGTGAGGTTAAGGTCAGATGAGTTTGCTGGCCAATCAAGCACAGCGATAGTGTGGTTTGTAAACCAGGTATTGGTACTTTTGGCAGTGTGGACAGGAGCCAAGTTCTGCTGGAGAACGAAATTTCTATCTCTAAAAGCTTGTCGGCAGAGGGAAGCATGAAGTGCTGTAAAAATTTCCTGGTAGACAGCTGCACTGACTTTGGTCCTTATAAAACACAGTGGACCTACACCAGCAGATGACATGGCTCCCAAACCATCACTGACTGTGGAAACTTCACACTAGACCTCACGCAGCTTGGATTGTGGCCTCTCCACTCTTCCCCCAGACTCTCGGACCTTGATTTCCAAATAAAAAACAAAATTTACTTTCCTCTGAAAACAACACTTTGGACCACTGAGCAACAGTCCAGATCTTTTTCTCCTTGGCCCAGGTAAGACGCTTCTGGCGTTGTCTATTGGTCATGAGTGACTTGGCACAAGAAATGTGACACTTGTAGCCCATGTCCTGGATACGTCTATGTGTGGTGGCTCTTGAATCAATGACTCCAGCAGCAGTCCACTCCTTGTGAATCTCCCCCAAATTTTTGAATGGCCTTTTCTTAACAATCCTTTCAAGGCTGCAGTTATCCCGGTTGGTTGTGCACCTTTTTCTACCACTTTTTCCTTCCACTAAATTTTCCATGAATATGCTTGGATACAGCACTCTGTGAACAGCCAGCTTCTTTAGCAATGACCGGTTGTGGCTTACCCTCCTTGTGGAGTGTGTCAGTGACTGCCTTATGGACATCCGTCAAGTCAGCAGTCTTACCCATGATTGTGGAGCCTACTGAAACAGACTAAGGCTGGTTTCACATTTGCGTCTGTGTGTGCAGCATTTCATCTGCATGCGTCATGCTTACATATCTTTAACATGGTGTATGCAGAGAAATGCGTTCGCATGCCAACGCATACATATGCGTCATTTCGCGGTGTCTGGCGAATGCAACATGTTGCTTTTTTTTTTTTTTGAAGCGACAAAAATCTGTCAAATATGCACAGTCATGTGCTTACGGATAAATGCGTCTAAACAACACATTACTGTCTATGGGAACGCATTGGTACGCATGGACATGCGCATAGATGCGTTCTTCATGAGACTTCCTTTGTCATATCGAATGCATGCGCATAAACAACGCAAACGCATGCAAAGACGCATACAAACGCATGCACACAGAGCGGTTTTTTGGCGTCATGCATAAGATGCGGATAAAAAAAACACTGCGTAAACATGCGTTTTTGCATGCGTTTGCGTATGCAGATGATACGCTGCGCACATATACATAACTGTGAACCTAGCCTAAGGGACCTTTTTAAACGCTTAGGAAGCCTTTACAGGTGTTTTTGTTAATTATTCTAATTTACTGAGATAATGACTTTTGGGTTTTCATTGGCTGTAAGCCATAATCATCAACATTAACAGAAATAAACACTTGAAATAGATCACTCTGTTTCACTTTGTATTGAAGAATTGAAATAAATTAACTTTTTGAACATATTCTAATGTTGTGAGAAGCACCTGTATAACAGGAAGGTTCCTGGTGGGAGCCTTGGCCTCTTGTGCCTCATTACTACTTGCCATGTCACAATGTGGCATTCTGATCTTCATGTCACAGCACCCAAGTCATCATATAGCCCTAGCCTTAATGCCAGCTGTTGTATTGTGGGTGGCCCTCCATATTTGATGCCTTTTGGCATTCAAGTTACCGTATATTTTTTATGCCCACTTACTTGCCGCTGATGTGCTTCCGTTTTCCTCTGGTGAGGGTAAATCTAAGCTGTGCGCCATGCAGGTAACTGTTATTTATTATTTAGCCCTGATCTCATGGCACTCACTTGGCCAATGTCTGTGGAAGTCATTAGTAACATCTCACATTTATGATGTTAGTTCATAAGGGAAACTGATATGGATGTCTATTTCAAGACTGGACGCCGTTCTGTGCCTTGCTAATTTTGGAATGCATACTACTATTGCTAGGTGTGAACATGACCAAATGCTTCCTCTCTTTAGTAGGACTTGTTCTCCATATGTGCTAGCGGGATCTTTTTGGTAATAAGCTTCTAATTCATTTATTACCATAGTTTTCTGTGTATATAAGCAATATTTCAGACTCCAAAAATGATCACTTATCCATTGAATAGGTGATTATGTGTTACATTGGTGTAGCTATGACTGGACCTTCACCATTCACCAGAGGAACTTACCGTATGTCTTCAATTTTTCCCTGTTCGTGAAACTGGTCAGAAGAAAAAAACTGATCAGCTGACCACATGTGCACCCTGTGGCTTCCTTCCTTGTCTATGATGATGGTATAGGAGCACATCACTCGCCTCTTCATTTGTCTGATAAAG
This sequence comes from Oophaga sylvatica, assembly GCA_033576555.1. Lineage (NCBI taxonomy): Eukaryota > Metazoa > Chordata > Amphibia > Anura > Dendrobatidae > Oophaga > Oophaga sylvatica. Next base: position 79,361,311 of record JARQOD010000002.1, on the reverse strand, counting down.
CTGGAGTGAAGTGGCGGAGTGCAACAGGCTTTCCCATTCAGCTCCTCCTGGCTGCCATCACAAGGTCAGGGGGAACTGGGGAAATAAAGGTGACCAAACACCTGCTATTGGCCAATAACTCTTTCCTCATTTCCCCGTTGGAATGAAGATTGTCCGATTGTTTGTTTTACATAGTACCGTATATACTCGTGTATAAGCCGAGATTTTCAGCACCTTTTTTCGTGCTGAAAATGCCCCTCGGCTTATACACGAGTCATAGGGCAGAAACCAGCGGGGTAGGAGGTGCCGCGGCAGGAGCCGGTGGCTGGGATCATACTCACCCCTCCCCGTGCCATCGCTGAACTTGCCTGCAATCCTGCAGCTCTCCCCGGCTTCCTTCAGCTCTCCAGCGCTGAGCGGTGATGTAATACCGCTCATTAAGGTCATGTAATATGGACGCGACACCACTCCCATGGGCGTCGCCTCAATATTCATGGCCTTAATGAGCGGTATTACATCACCGGTCAGCGCTGGAGAGCTGAAGGAAGCCGGGGAGAGCTGCAGGATTGCAGGCAAGTTCAGCGATGGCACGGGGAGGGGTGAGTATGATGGAGGAGAGGACAAGGAGCACGAGCAGGACCGGGGGAAGCATGGAGGAGGACAGGGGGAGAGGGGAGGACGGGGAGGAGAACGGAGGACGGGGGAGGCATGGAGCAGGACAGGGGGGGAGAACGGTGGATGGGGAAGCATGGAGGAGGACGGGAGGAGAACGGAGGACGGGGGAAGCATGGAGCAGGACGGGGGGGCACAGGAGGACGGAGAAGGAATGGGGGAGCACAGCGGAGGGGGGAGTACAGAGGAGAATAGGGGAGCACAGAGCTGGTATGGGGGAGCAAGGAGCAGGACGGGGGCAGCACAGAGCAGGAGGGCAGTTTATACACCCGGCTTATACACGAGTCAATAAGTTTTCCCAGTTTTTTTGTGGCAAAATTAGGGGGGTCGGCTTATACACGAGTATATACGGATAGTGGAGAAAGAATGCTTCATACTGCACAATCCTTCTCTCCCCAACATACCTTCCTGAGGGAGAGTGAGGCGACCCCATAAACGTTAGATAATTATCTGGTCTTCCCTGAAACTGATGCACTACACAGTGATCTGTCAGTGTGCCGGGGAATACTTCCAGCCGATGCTCACTGTGTACTGAGCTGTGACCCTAGCCGCCCTGCGCTCGCCTTTATGACTGAAAGCCAGAGGCTCCCGGGAGGTATGAAGTTAATTTTCTCCGGTAGCTGCACTTTCAGTGTGGCGACCATACAGCTATGTTCACTTTTAACCTGCATCTCAGGGTTAATGGCATTGAGGACATGACAGGTTGCCTTTAACGTGTACTCTGCTCTTAAAGGGAATCTGTCACCACATTTGAGCCATCTAAACTATTAATATGGGCATACAGGTTATAGCCTGCTGAGGAGAGTGATCCCTGTATGCCTCATATCAGATGCACTGTTGATAAATCATTTATCACTTTATATAAATGACCTCTTCTGGGCTCTGTGGAGGACGCTGCCTGGAAGACGACTCTGACTCCATAAATTATTTTACATGAATTGGAGTTACCTGTGTGATGGCCGCTCTGTTCTCCTCAGCTGTCTGCAGAGCTGTGTGTGATTATAACAAGTGACACATCTGCAGATTCCTCTCAGCTTCTATCTCACAGGCAGACAAGGCTGCAATATTGTTATAATTTTGCAGAGCTGTGAGAACTGCAGCAAATGTGCTTGCAAGAAGACAGTTAATTTCTTGTATTCTGTGTTTGTTACATGTCTCACACTGGTAACTCTGCCTTTTATATAAAATAAGTTTTTGGGGGCAGAGTTATCTTCCAGGCAACATCCTCCCCATATCCTGGAAGAGGTAATTTACATGGATATCTCTGGAATATGACATCAGATCACACATGTTGACGGTATAATTTTATTCATCTTCCTATGACCTATATGCCCATATAGATGGCTTAGGAGGGTTGATTCCGCTGGCGGATTCCCTTTAGATGAAATCTGTCAGCATGGTTTTGCGTCCTGACCCTCATTCCATTCCTTGTCACCCCTTGGAAGAAGACTATGCGAAACGCGCGTCGGGGACTTGCTCCCTCACGTCTGTTTAGCTATCAGGTGTTTCATTATTAATTTTCTTGTACCCCCTTGGATTTATGCTATTACTTTCTGTAATATCACTTTTGCAAATGTTTACAATTTATTATATCCATTATGTATATGCACTTTGTTCATGCTCTGTTATGTACCTGTCTGCTTTGAGGTGTACAGATTGACACTGTATCTTTACATTTCAGCATCAGCAGACACAGGTATAGAGGTGTGTATATACCGCTACATCTATCTTGTATGTATTTTGAGGCTGTTTATAAAGACCTGACCCTGGATGTGAGATTGGAAGTATATTCTGTGTTTCACAATCTCCATTTTATGTTTTTTTTATCTTGATTGTTCTGATTCAATTAATAAAATTTGTTTTTGGATATTTTGGATTTTTCTTTGAAGGGAACCTGTCAGGTCCCCCGTGCCTCCACTACTACCAGGAGTTGTGTTTACATATCTAAATTAATTCCCTACAGTCACTTTTTACATTAAACTCAAACAGATCTTTAGAAAAAGTATTTCTAAAGTCTGTTTATGATATGTAAATTAAACCTCTGACTAGGCGATGGGACATTGGTGTCCCCAGACTAGTCGGCTCCCCTTACATGTTAACAAGCTCCTGTGGGCGTAATAGCATGACTTAAGGTACTGCCACACTAAGCTATCCCGCTAGCGATCTCGTTAGCGTTGCATACTAATGCGATCGCTAGCGGGATTGTTTCTATATCGCTAAGTGCGGCCACATTTAGCGATATAGTTAACGACGCTATCGCCGTTAGCGATCTTCTTAACGACTTTAGCGGTACAAAAGTACCGCTAAATCGCTAAGAAAAGGTGCCACACAGCGATAAGATACTTACCCAGCGGGAGCGCCGACGAGAAAATAGGGTCCGGAACGATTCCAGCGACGAGCGAGATCACAGCAGGAAGCTCGTCGCTGGAAGCTGCCGCACTGAACAACATCGCTAACAGGATCGCTAAATAGTGACGTTTTTTAGCGATCCCGTTAGCGATATTGTTTAGTGTGGCATACCCTTTACAAGCGCCGGCGTCATCGCCAGCGCTGTACAAACCTTGCGCATGTGAGCGGCTTCTTTCCCTCTCTATGTTGATCTAGCTTCAGAGAGGTTCATGGTGCATGATCAGAAGTGCAGGAGACTTCTTTCTGCTCATGCACAATGCGTCTCTCTGAAGCCGGAACACGTACACCTAGCTTCAGAGGATAAATGTAATGAGGGAAAGAAGCCGCGGTTTGTGTAGCGCTGGCGCTTGTAAGTCAAGGTTTCATGCCCACTGCTAAGTGGGTGGACTAATCTGAGGGCACTAACGCTCCATCGACTAGTCAAAGGCTTCATTTACAAATCATAAACTGACTTTAGAAATACATTTTCTAAACATCTGTTTGTGTTTAATGTAATAAAGGGAATGAATTTAGATATAGTGAGGAAAATAAGTATTTAATACTTTTTCCCACCAACAAAGAATGGAGAGGTCTGTAATTTGTATCGTAGGTACACTTCAACTGTGAGAGACAGAATCTTAATGAAAAAAATGCCAAAAATCACATTGTATGATTTTTACATAATTAAATTGCATAAAATATTTTTCTGATCACCAACCAACTAGTGGGAATTCTGGCTCTCTCAGACCTCTTAGTTTTGTTTGTTTTTTATTGGAGAAGCCCTCCTACTCTGCACTCAGGTGCAATTTATACAGGTAATGTTTGAACTCGTTACCTGTGTAAAAGACCCCTGTCCACACAATCACACTCCAACCTCTCCACCATGGCCAAGACCAAAGAGCGGTCTAAGGACACTATTGAAAATTGTAGACCTGTACAGGGCTAGGATGGGCTATAGAACAAAAGGCAAGCAGCTTGGTGGGAAGGCAACAACTGTTGGCACAGTTATCAGAAAATGGAAGAAACACCAGATGACTGTCAATCTTCATCGGCATGGGGCTCCATGCTAAATGATCCTGAGAAAGGTCATGAATCAGCCCATAACTACACGGGAGGACTTGGTCAATGACCTGAAGAGATCTGAGACCACAGTCTCAAACATTACCATTAGCAACACACTACGCTGTCGTGGATTAAAATCAGCACATGTACAGGCCTGTTTGAAGATCGCCTGTTTATTTAATTTATTCACTTATCTAGCACTTTACAGACATTATTCAATGACCATCTGGATGGGAGAAGGTCATGTGGTTATATGATACCAAACTAGAACTTTTTAGTATCAACTCCGCTCGCCGTATTTGGGGTAAGAAGGATGAGTGCAAGCCCAAGAACACCATCCCAACTGTGAAGCATGGAGGGTGAAATCATCATACTTGGGGTGCTTGTTTTTTTGCAAAGGTGACAGGACGACTGCACTGTATCCAAGGGAGGATGGATGGGGTTATGTATCGCGAGATTTTGGCCAGCATCCTCCTTCCCTCAATAAGAGCATTAAAGATAGGTCGTGACTGTATCTTCCAGCATGACAATGACCTGAAACAAACAGCCAGGGCAACTAAAGAGTGGCACCGTAAGAAGCATTTCATGGTCCTGGAGTGGCCTAGCCAGTCTCCAGACCTGAACCCATTAGAAAATCTTTGGAGGGAGCTAAAACGCAATGTTGCCCAGTGACAGCCCTGAAACCTGAAAGATCTGGGAAAGATTTGTGGAAGAGTGGGCCAAAATCCCTGGTGCAGTGTGTGCAAACTTGGTCAAGAACTGCAGGAAACGTCTGACCTCTGTAATTGCAAACAGAGGTTTCTGTACCAAATATTAGTTCTGTTTTTCTATGATCAAATACTGTATTTTTCAGATTATAAGATGCAATTTTCCCCCAAAATTTTGGGGGAAGTTGGGGGTGCGTCTCATAATACAGATATACCTTACTGGCCACGGTGAAGCAGGGTCGCTGCTGGAGGAGGCAAGAGTGGAGCGTTGCTGCAGCCTGGGATGAGGGGTTGTTCCGATGTGCACCGCTGAGGGTGTTCGGTGGTGCGGGGGCTCTGCCTACATTTTGTGAAAGCCCAGAGCCCCCGCACTTACATGATTTACTGTGCGGTGGACTCCAGGAAAATGACTGCCGAGGCATGCGCTGATGGCAATCTCGGGAGATGAGATCTCCATCTGCGCATGCCCAGTCAGCCATGTTCCCAGAGTCCACCGCACAGTAAAACCATATACGTAAGTACGGGGGCTCTGGGCTTTCACAAAATGTCGGCAGAGCCCCCGCACCACAACACCCTCAGCATCACACATCAGAACACCCCTTTCTCTCAGTCTGGGGTCCGCAGCATCACCCCATTCCTGCGTCCGCCAGCAGCGAGCCTGGGACCCCGCTTCACCGCAGCCACCAACCCCGGTAATCAATCTGACGCATGGATTATAAGAAGCACCACCATTTTATTTTTTTTTAAAAAAAAAGTTTTTTTTCCTATTTTTCTCCTCAAAATTTGGGGTACATCTTATAATCCGCACAATACTGTACTTGTTTCATGCAATATAATGCAAATTAATTATGTAAAAATCATATAATGTGATTTTCTGGATTTTTCTTTTTTTTTTTTTAAGATTCTGTCTCGCAGTTGAATTGTACCTACGATAAAAATTACAGATCTCTCCATTCTTTTTAGGTGGAAAACTTGCAAAATCGGCAGTGTATCAAATACTTATTTCCCCCACTATATGTAGACGCAACTGCCGGTGGTTCTGGGGGCACGGGGAACCTGACAGGTTACCTTTTAAAAGACAAGTCCAGCAATAACTTTACATGATGAGTCCATTTCATCTGTTACTAAGAAATCCGCATTGAATTGATATGCAAATGAGGCTGAAGAGCTATTCGTAGATCTGAAGCCTGTCACCCCAACCCTTGTGCAGCGTGCCACCTCTTACTTGACTGACAGCCTCTGTTCCATGTGAATTCAGGCAAATGGGCAAACAGGAGGAGGCAGCACTGGGTGAGAAGTAGAACTGGTGTGACAACAGGCTTCAGATCTACCACGGCTCTCATTTTTATATGAATTCAGATGTTGATTTCTTAGGAACGGAGCGGCCATGTAAAGGTTTTGCTGGACTTGTCTTTGAAAGAGCTACATGGACGTATAGTTTGGTGCAATCCTGCTGACAGGTTCCCTTTAAGTCTCCCATTTTTAGGAATTATCACCTATCCAGTGGATCGGTAATCATTTTTCGACACTGGAGTTAACCCTTTCAGATTAGTTTTTCTTATTCTGGGGATTAAAGTTTGCGTGATGTCTGAATATGAAATGTGTCAGAGTGCCACCATGAAGAATTCTATCTTTGGGCCTGGAAATATCATGCACGGAGCTTCCAGCGTCTCCGTTCTTTGTTTCCTATGTCAGGATGAATCCAGACTGGAATGTTCTTACGTCTCTCTGTTGGATTATTCGGTGACGGTGCAGGAGAGTGAATGTCAGACTCTCAGCCTCCAAATGAGCACATGCTCCATACATTCCTTGCATTCTTCTGGCCTCACACAGGGACCTGAGCGTTCTTGGAAGTGTGCAATGGGATGATTGTGACATAGGGATGTTGTTTGGAGCTGTGACATAAATCAGTAACTTTTTAGGTGATTTTTATTATCTTGAATAAGAGGTCATTGCACTGAGACCTTCATCAAAACTATAAAGAATGGTGACCAGCACTGTCTGTAGACTTTATGGAGCTGCTGGCTCCTGTGATCCAGCCTATTTTCAGGGCAGACGTGTACAGTGATCAGCCAATAAATGGTTATGGAGATGGTGGCTGGTGCATGGCAGCTTGAATACTCAGCTACTGGCGAGTCTGCCCTTGTGAAACTTGTCTAGAAATCTGTATAGGGCTGTCCACTAAAGGGTATGCCACACTAAACAATATCGCTAACGGGATCGCTAAAAACCGTCACTATTTAGCGATCCGTTAGCGATGTTGTTCAGTGCGGCAGCTGCCAGCGACGAGCTTCCTGCTGAGATCTCGCTCGTCGCTGGAATCGTTCCGGACCCTATTTTCTCGTCGGCGCTCCCGCTGGGTAAGTATCTAATCGCTGTGTGGCACCTTTTCTTAGCGATTTAGCGGTACTTTTGTACCGCTAAAGTCGTTAAGAAGATCGCTAACGGCGATAGCGTCGTTAACTATATCGCTAAATGCGGCAGCATTAGCGATATAGAAACAATCCCGCTAGCGATCTCATTAGTATGCAACGCTAACGAGATCGCTAGCGGGATAGCTTAGTGTGGCAGTACCTTAAGTTATGTTGTGTTCCTGGTATAATTGTATATGGCTTACTAATGCACTCGTAGAAGCAAAGCTCCTCTAATGTCCCTATTTCACTTATGCGCTTGGCAAATCCGCTTCCTGCCCTGTGCTGAACATAGGAGTGCCGACACATCAGGGCAGTATGTGAATAGCTAAGCCAGCCCCCTTCTTAGGGAGACCGTGTAGACTAAGAGGACTGGCCTACCTATTGGAATGAGCAGTCAGCCAGCCCGCTTCATACACAGCACTAGTAATGTATAATTTTACCGCACACTCATAAAAGGTAAATATGAAAATTTATTGTGAACAGCAAATCATGGGAGTCAAACAGAACAGAAGCAATGGCATAAGCAGAAGCGAAATATAACAATGTTTCGGCTCAACCTGAGCCTTAATCATGTGCTTGCTGCAAAAATAAAAAAACAGTATATCAAAATTCAGTTCATTGACAAAATAACAGTATAAAGTCCCATACATGGTAAGAAAATATAGTCGGTGTAAAAAAGAACACATTAATGAACATATTTATGCAAATGAGCTTATTAGATATATTAATACATATCACGTGCTGGAAAAACATGAAAAATAATGTGGAAAATTATTTTACCTCAATCCTGGAATAGTGGATAAGTGCTCAAAAAAGAGAGGAGAGATCCCCCATAGAAAGATATTGCTATAAGGAACAGTGATATATATTAGCCCATAGAATGAAAAAGCTTGTATATTATATTTAATGCAAGTAAATACCTAGTCAAGAGTCCTTTAAGTATTGGAATTAACCTGTATGGTCTGTTGAAAAAAATAGCAAGATGACATAGTGAAAAAGCCTGTCAGCATGTAATGGCACACAAGTTTCATGTTGCAGCAGCTGACACATTGTAACAAAATTGGTGATTCAGCTGAAGCGTCACATAGTGAAATTTTTTTTTCATATTTACCTTTATGAGTGTGCAGTAAAATTATACATTACTAGTGTTTGGACCTATTGGCCCATTGTACCAGTACCTCTCATCACTAAGACTAGAGTGCACGCCAATTACCTTTTTCATACACAGCACTGACTGTCTCCTCTGTGGACAAATATTGTCCTGTAAGGTGGGGTAAACCTTTTGTTTATTTTTTTTTTACAACTTGACTGTTTGAAAACCACTTCATGACTTTCAAATAAATCTGAGATGTCATCCTCTGAACAGTTTAGTCAAGACGTCAGATTTAGGCTAAGTTCACACGTTGCGGAATTGCCGCGGAAAATTCCACGGCAATCCCGCACTTCTCTGCCGCGGGAAATACGCATTTTTATTGGTATGCGTATTCCCGCCAGAAACTAGCGTTTTGCAAGTGTAATTAGCTTGCAGAATGCTAGCGTTTTCCTAGCGATCTGTAGCATCGCTTGGAAAACTGATTGACAGGATGGTCACACGAGTCACACAGTGTTTGACAAGTGTGACCAACTTTTTACTATTGATGCCGCCTATGCCGACTTCAATAGTAAAAAGATCTAATGTAAAAATAATAAAAAATAATAATAAATCGTGATATTCTCACCTTCCGGCGTCCCCGCAGCCTCCCCCCCATCACGCTACGTCATCTGGGGTGATTCTCGCAATGCATTACTGGAAACGGGATTGGCCGGGAGCGTCGCTGAGAGGCGGGAAAGCTGCGGGGGCCGCGGAAGGTGAGAATATCATTATTTTTTATTTTTTTATTTTAATTACTGTTTTACCAGGGATATGGTACCCAGGGCCTGGAGGAGAGTCTCCTCTCCTCCAGACCCTGGGTACTATCCGCACATGAACCGCTTACATTGCGCATGGTGGGCATAGCCACATGCGGAAAGTAAGCGGTTCAATGCATTCCTATGGCGGCGGAATCGCCGCGATTACGCGAAATTAATGAACATGTTGCTTTTTTTTCCGCAAAGCGTTTTTTTTTTTGCAGAAAAAAAACGCTGCATGTGCACAAAAATTGCGGAATCCATTTAAATGAATAGAATGCTTAATGCTTGCGTTTTTTAAGCGTTTGTGCCGTGGGGAAAAACGCGGAAAAAGCTAGAAAATTCCTGACGTGTGCACTTAGCCTAAAGAAATGAGAAGAGCTTACATTTCCTATCTTCATGGTCCTGGGCTAGCCTTTACATATGAGCTCATCCATCGGTCTGGACACTCAGTGAAGCATGCCATCTACTCCGATGAGAGCTACTCAAATGATGTATTGAACATGTAAAATTATCAAAACACAATCTTTTTCCTTTTTTTGTCCCCCTGGCATCGGACTCTCATTCATGTAAGACGGTGGCTGATCCTGTTGAAACTGTGTCCAGATGTTTCTCAGTCTCTGACCATTAGACACGCTTACAGCCGTTTTTTTTTTTTTTTTTCTTTTTCATGCACGTTCCATCACATGTCTAAAAAAAATAAAGTGCACTGATTATTTTTAAGGTATTGACTTGGTGTGACAGCTGAGGGTCATCGGTATTGATCAGGCAGCTAAAAATTGTCCATGGTGCAATGAAGGTTAATAAGGTGATAAACCCATTAATTATGTAGCCATGTAATCTTACGTATATGAGTGGGCAGTCGGCATTAGGGCAGCGATCATTCTGAGAACCACGGCTATTCTTGTTCCTTTAAATGTCAGGCATATCTGAGAGGAAATGTATAGGACGCACTGTCATCTTAGAGAAGCTCCGCTGCCAAGAGTGACGCGTAGTGCTGAATTATGGAATAGCACACTTTTCTCAAAGCTGAGCTGCATTAGGACTTGGTGACTGATACATGAGTCACCTTGGTTAGATGATGAGTCAGAATCCAGAGCTGTACGCGTCCAGGGTTTGGCTCTGGCACCTCCCGTACTTCTGACTAGTGGCATCGTACCAGCTTTTCCTTTGGCGATCTCATATTTACTATGGAGAGCTCGCATTAGAGTGAGAGGATTGCATCCTGAATATATGTGAATCCTACATGTACTGAACTGCAGTATAATTCCTATACTGTCCTGCAGCTTTTAAAAATAGCGTCTGTGTAAATGTGGAATTACTGGCAGTCGTGGCATCCGGGGCATGCAGAAATGAGTGCGGCAATCATCGCCTGGGCCACATATCGAGTCCTGGACTTCCAGGAGGCCAGGGCCAGTATTACATGGTATAACAATAATCTAGGAGGGCACCTGTGCCCCGCGGGGCTGTCTGTGTTTGTAAACCTCTTCTTGTTTTGTTTTGAATTTTAACACACTCTTTGTATTTTTAGACTATGAGAAGACACAGAAATGAAGTGACCATAGAGCTACGAAAGGTAATATAATTATATCATTTCATGGTGATTGTGCAATTGTCCTATCTCCAAGAAAAGCTTATGTCCCGTTTAGCTGTGCCAATCTGCAGATTGAGGGTATGTAAGACTGCTCGTTCTTGACTGGCAGCCCTTCTAAACAGGGTTTGATATCGCCTTGGCATTAAGATCATCTTTATCAGCAGCACATCGCCCAGTGTAAATAGGACATTCTGCCGATAACCCGATACTGTGGGGCAGGACGATAGGACACGGGATCACTAATCCTATCACTTGTCGGACTATGTTAAAAGGTCGATGATTGAACGCTGATCACCTTCGATCACTTGGACTTTTAATGGCCTGGATCAGCTTATCTAAATGGACCCATAGAATATATTAGTAACACGCTCATAGCCATTGAAGCAGCAAACCTTTCTATTGTATTGGGAAGCATAGTGAATTGTACATGGCACCCTGCAGTATTGTGGGAGATTGGGAAGCGTAGTGAATTGTACATGGCACCCCTGCAGTATTGTGGGAGATTGGGAAGCATAGTGAATTGTACATGGCACCCCTGCAGTATTGTGGGAGATTGGGAAGCGTAGTGAATTGTACATGGCACCCCTGCAGTATTGTGGGAGATTGGGAAGCGTAGTGAATTGTACATGGCACCCCTGCAGTATTGTGGGAGATTGGGAAGCGTAGTGAATTGTACATGGCACCCCTGCAGTATTGTGGGAGATTGGGAAGCGTAGTGAATTGTACATGGCACCCCTGCAGTATTGTGGGAGATTGGGAAGCGTAGTGAATTGTACATGGCACCCCTGCAGTATTGTGGGAGATTGGGAAGCGTAGTGAATTGTACATGGCACCCCTGCAGTATTGTGGGAGATTGGGAAGCGTAGTGAATTGTACATGGCACCCCTGCAGTATTGTGGGAGATTGGGAAGCGTAGTGCATGGTACATGGCACCCATGAAGTATTGTGGGAGATGGTAGTTTTGCATCTAGTCCTGGGGATCTTGACCATTGCATAATGCCCATGGGAATCGATGTTGTGAAACGGCCCTTTCTCTGCTGTCCTGTATCTTACACTTAGCAAAGTCCATAATTGTTTTTTTGTACAACGTACATATAAAGTAATGGTGTTTTATCAGGACTTGGCATTACAGTGTCAGTTGGTCCAAATTCAGGGACCACTACTGATCCTGGGAATGCAGCCACATCTTTAACTTGAATTGTACAAGAACAGTGGAGGGAGGTCCCAGTTTGTCAGACCCCCACCGATCATAAAGTGATCACTCATTCTTAGCAATATAAGACATATATACTTGAGACTAAAATACCCCTTTGACATGCATTAAATCTTTAGCAGATTTTTATTTATTTTTTTCTCCACTTGTCTTGTGAAAAATTACATGCATGTCACAAGTTGTTAGTACACAGTGCTTAGAGGGAAGCTGTCAGCTAAAAAGAAACAAACAACTGCGGGTATAATAATGATCTGCAGGTAAACATCATTTAAGACATATTCAAGGGTTCCTGGATGAACAGTAGGGAGAAAATAGTTACATTCCCCCTTCAGCGGCTTGCCTCACAGTAAATGTGCTGTGATCAGTCTCTTCTCTGATTTTCACACGACCTGATGCCATTCAGTTTTCAGGGGTGTGATAACCGCGCGCTCACTGTGTAGCGGGTGGTGACTCTAACCGCCCCCTGCACAGCCCTGATGACTGGAAGTGAGCAGCTGCTGGGAGAATATAACTTAAGTTTCTCCCTGCTGATGTGGAAGGTGTTTACTTACCATTTTGGGGGTGAGAGTGGAGAAGGGGGATTTGGCTAAAAGGTGCCCAGAAATGTATACCTTTAGATCACATCAGTTGCTCTATAATTCATGACCTAAAAGTGCATCATTCAGGCAGCGTCTATAGTCACTTATTGTAATGATGCGGCTCAGACCTCCTGCTGTAACATAAGACGCATCTTGACACCAGGTATTTCTTCCTTTTTTTGCATCATGGCTAGCTAACTTTCCTATTTCTTGCTTGTGAGTTTGCCGCTTGCACCTGATGTCCTGACTCTTCTCTATACCCACCGCCTGTTCCCACTTCATAACCTCTGCTGAACTTTCTTGTTATATTTCCCTTTCAGAACAAAAGAGACGAGCACCTCTTGAAGAAGAGAAATGTTCCCCAAGAAGAAAGCTTAGAAGATTCTGATGTAGATGGAGATTTCAAATCAGTATGTATTGCATTGTCATTTTCGGTGTGGTCCAGGGTGACTGGTGAGAAGCCCTGAGTAATGTTTAGTTATAAGGCCTCTAAATGGCCACTATAGCCTTCATCTACAATGATCTTGAAAATAAAAAGTCTCTATTCAAGTCTAGAAGACTTCAGCAGCAGGCTTGGCATTAGGTTTACTTTTCTGTGACGTCCATAGACTCTGACATTTGTGGCCATCTCTCCATTCATTCCCTATTGAGTTCATGGCAACGGCTGCCTCCAGGGACTTCCATTCTCTTGATAAGTCAGACTCTGTGTATCTTGTTTAGTGCATGTCCTGAGGATATGCTGAGAATATCCAATTAACCTTACCCTTGTTTTTTACCCATTGAAGCACCCACATTGACCACACTAGTCTTAGAAATGCCAAAATCAATAATACTGTACCAATCTTCTGCTACTGCCATGCCAAAGCTCCCCTGGTTCCCCACTGGTTTAGTTTTACCAAGACCTACCACTAATGCAGTCGGTTGACATATAAACCGCTGCAGCCAGTCATTGGCTCTAGAAGGCAACCTGTCTGAACCACTGAAGTCGTGGATGGCAGTGGTCACATGTTGTCGACAGATCATCACTGATGCCATGTAACCAGGCACTGCCAGAGGAGCTGCAGTGTGTAGTTTATGCCACCATCATATATAAGATTACATCCTGGAAGAACAGCAAATTGTACATGTTTTCAGAGGTCACGTAGCATTAGTGATTGCTGGCTTATGGCTGAGAAATAGAGGAATCAGTATACGCATCAGTGTACCCACTAGTCAAAAAATAAAAAGCAAGCTATATAAAAAAAACATACTGTGTTTTACTCGCCATGCCTTGGTCCAATGTGGAGTCTCTACTGCTCCTCGTGTCTGTTATTGTCTGCAGCGCTGAATACACGATGCAATAAAAATAAGTTTCACAACTGAATGTGTTAAAAAAAAAAAGAACCTGTGCCGAGTTAATGTTATAACTGTGCCCCTGCTGTTCACTGTCTGTGTCTGACCGTACAGGGACATGGCCTGATCAAACCACAGCTCCTGGGCAGGGGAGGAAGCAATAGAGAGGATACAGACAGGACAGCTTGGGTTTGTAGCTGATTCTTCCTGTGATGTAAAAGGCAGGGAAATGTTTTGCCTCACAAAAAGAATCCGCTGTGAACCCATGGTGTCCTGTCTGTATAGTTTCCTCCCCTGCCCAGGAGCTGTGGTATGATCAGCCCATGTTCCTGTATGGTAAGACACAGCCATTACACAGTACACAGCAGGGGCACATTCATGTACATTATTCATGTGGGAAACCCCTTTAAGCACAACCTATTCCTGTCCGCATGCAATCTACTAAACTATAACTTTGCTTCCATTGCAGCAAAATGTAACACTAGAAGCAATACTACAGGTATGTATCTGCATCCGAGTTTTTGTGGAACTTGCTTTGGCTTTGCTTTGTCTATCTGTCAGCTAATTTACTTTCACCTTTCAGGAATGTTCACACAGGGTGGATTTATTTTGCAGAAATGTTTGCGAGCATTCCTTGTATTCCATGTATGGACTGAATTTGAAATCTGCCACATGTGAACATGATACATAATAATAATCTTTATATAGCGCCAACATATTCCGCAGCGCTTTACAGTTTTAACCATTTCAAAACACAAGTCATAAGTAACAATGTTAACAATACAATAATTAAAGCAAAATAAGACGACCTTGCTCGTGAGAGCTTACAATCTACAATGAGGTGGGGGAGATACAAAGTACAGGTGTGTGTATATACAATGGTGCATTTACAATGATGGTCCAGCCATCTTGAGGGAGTGAGGGATGGATGGAGATAGTGAATGGGCTACACACGCACACTTAAGGTCAGGGTGGATTGATTTAAATCACGCCGATTTAAATCAACGATTTAAATCATGATTTAAATCAAATGATTTTTTTCTATTTAAATCAGATCGATTTAAATCGTGATTTTAATCATGATTTAAATCACTGATTTAAATCAAAAGATTTTTTTAATATAAATCACGATTAAAATCTAAAACTTTCAATCATTGTTCAATTAACTCCACACTTCTAGCTTGGTTTCACTTTCTGTAGCTTGGTTTCAGTTTCTTTTTCCATTCAGTTGACATGCACAAACTTGTTGGATAGTCAGTCAGCAGTACTTGGCTGTAGTAACAATCAAACTTCGAAGTGATCTGCGTGAGCCATGGCAGGTCGTAAGAGAGACCCTATTTGGGTTCATTTTGTTGAGATGCCAGCAGAGCTTGGAAAGAAAGGTGGGAGAGCAAAGTGCAAATACTGTCAAAAGGATATCCAAGGACTTGTTTGCCGTTTGAAATCACATTATGAAAACTGCAACCAGAAGGGAAATGAAGATGTTGATAGTGATACAACTAATGTCAATGAACCCCCACAGCTTCTTATGCACCAGGACCCTAGCACTAGTGGTAAGTCTGGCAATTACAACCTATTTTAACAGACGTTTTACTGGGATGGTTAAAGTCTATGAAAAGAAAAATTTCTAGCACTAGTTCTGGAGTATAGAATTTAAATTTATGTTAAGGCAATATTTCACAGAAGATTAACGTTAAGTAAAAATAAAAGAGTGTGTATACGCCTATTTTTTTTTATTGTAGGCTACAATTCACTTTTGAAGTCTGCCAAATTGACCATTTTTTTAAAAAAACATTTTTAAAACTTTTGTGACATAATTTTTTTCAGTTGCTCTGATATTACTAGTATTACAGCAACTTCACCGGAAACTTGAGTAGCATAACTTTTGAGACAGCCCTTATAGGACGAGGACCATTACATTGTTCAAAAAGTTTGTTTCAAAATATTTTCGTTATATTTCTTCAAATACGCAGTCGAATTATATTTTTAATTACTGTGCTTTCAGGGTCAAATATGGCTTGTGCTGCACGTGACAATCAATATCTGGGTACAACTTCAACAAAGCAGCCCAACAAAAAACTTTGCGTGCAAAGTGTAGAAAAATTCCTCTTAAAAACTACGATGAGCCAGAAAGAACATTTTGATGAATTAATTGCTAAATTCATATTTGCAACCAATTCTTCTTTCCGACTAGTTGAACACCCATTGTTTGTACAAATGATCGAAGGAAGGTACTGCCACACTAAACAACATCGCTAACGGGATCGCTAAAAAACGTCACTATTTAGCGATCCCGTTAGCGATGTTGTTGTGTGCGGCATCTACCAGCGACGTGGCCCCTGCTGAGATCCTGCTGTGATCTCGCTCGTCGTTCTCATCGTTCCGGACCCTATTTTATCGTCGGCGCCCCGCTGGTAAGTATATATCGCTGAGTGTAGCACCTTTTGTTAGCGATTTAGCGGTACTTTTGTACCGCTAAAGTCGTTAAGGAGATCGCTAACCGCGATAGCGTCCTTAACGACATCGCTAAATTAGGCTGCTACTAGCGATATAGAAACAATCCCGCTAGCGATCGCATTAGTATGCGTCGTTATCGTGATCGCTAGCGGGATTGTTTAGTGTGTGAAAGCCTTGTGACCAGGCTACAAACCACCAAGTAGATTTGATATCTCAGGAAAACATCTTCAGGCTGTATACGACAAAGAAAGAGCGGCTTAAGTCGCAATCACTTGTTCTTCCAGCGAAGATAATAAATGTAGCTACTCAGCTACTGACTGCATCGGCTTCATCGGCAGGAGTAGAGAGATTGTTTTCTTCATTTGGTTTTGTGCACACAACAGTCCGAAACCGCTTAGGAACTGCTAAAGCAGGACAACTAGTTTTCCTATTAAAAGTCCTAAATAAACCAGTAGGCTTAAAGGACTTATGTATTCACTGAAGATGTTTGCTTACTTCAAACGTTAGAGATAGGCTATTGTTAAAAAGTACTTACTCTCTGTAGTTCAATTCTGATTGTTTAATAGTGCAAATAAAAATTATTAGGTTTCATAATCATCAACTGTTTTAATATTTTTATTTGTGTAAAATAATTTGATTTGCAAAAAGACAAAGTTTTGCTTGTGTACAACTTGATTAAAAAATCCTATTTAAATCAAAAAAAATCCGATTTAAATCAAAAAAATCGATTTAAATCAAAAAAATCCGATTTTTTTGATTTTTTTAAAAAAATCATGATTTTTATCCACCCTGCTTAAGGTACTGTCACACTAAGCGATCACACCAGCGATCACGACAACGACACGACCTGGCAGAGATCATTTGTACAAGGCTATAAGGTCGCTAGTAGCTTCCAAACAGGAAGATCTCATAAACGACACATCAGCGATCTGTATAACGACCTCGGCGGTCGTTGAGACCTGTCACACAGCATGTATTGTTAAAGATCCCGACCTCGATAGGCGTGATTGAGCGCAACCTTTTCCACGCCCCTCAGCACAGATTGGTGGTCACTGTATGTCATATGTCACAGCTCTCGCTTTGTGATTGGACGTCCGCGTCATAAAAGACGACGTATTAGCGCTCCCTTCCATTGTTCTCGAGCGCAAGTGGTTCATAGGAATTTCCAGCATCGTTTCATACTGCGTCCTGCTAGCCTTCTGCTTTGCAGCTACTGCGATCCAGTCTGTGCCGCTATTGCGTTTGCCCCGGTTTCATTTTTTCAGGATCCCAAAAATGTCTTGTATAAATGGCAAAGATGAAGCTCTGTAGCGACTCTGACAAGATCGCAAAACCCCCACACACGATAGTATCCTCGCAACAACGCACAAAGGACTAGATGTTGTGGCCACCAATCGGAGCTGAGGGGCGTTAAAACCTAGTCCCGCCTGCGCCGCTGACATATGAGTCGCCAACGAGGTCGCTCGTCGTTCATAATGGGTGTCAAACTCAGCGGTTCAGGCTCACCAGCGGGACGCCAACGATCAAAAAACGGTCCAGAATGTTCGTGCTCGATCAGCGACATCGCAGCAGGGGCCACATCGCTGCTACATGTCACACACAGCGACATCGCTGACGATGTCGCTGCTGCGTCATAAAATCGCTGTCGCTTAAGCGATCGCTAGCGATCTCGCCTAGTGTGGCAGTACCTTAACACCTAGAATGACTTTGATTAGTGAACGTGATAGGCCGCTCTGAACAAATGTGTTTTGAGGGAGCGCCAAGGCTGGAATCACATGTGGGTTTTATGGAAGTTTTTTATCCATTTTTTTTTTTTAAGGTGAAGTCAGAATACCATAATATTGTGTAAAGTAAATACACATAATATTTTTTGAGTAAAATCTGTATTCAGTGAAGACAAACTTTCTATCACTTAGATAGTAGATGGCACTGCTACTGATGAGACAATGTAGATAGTAGGGAGAAGCTAGAGGCAGAACTCCTCCCTCCTGTCCACATAGTCTCATCAGTAGCAGTACCATGTGGATAGTAGGGGGGGCCAGAAGCAAAGCTCCTCCCTCCTAACCACATAGTCTCATCAGCAGCAGTACCATGTGGATAGTAGGGGGGGCCAGAAGCAAAGCTCCTCCCTCCTAACCACATAGTCTCATCAGCAGCAGTACCATGTGGATAGTAGGGAGGGGCCAGAAGCTAAGCTCCTCCCTCCTAACCACATAGTCTCATCAGTAGCAGTACCATGTGGATAGTAGGGAGGGGCCAGAAGCAAAGCTCCTCCCTCCTAACCACATAGTCTCATCAGTAGCAGTACCATGTGGATAGTAGGGAGGGCCAGAAGCAAAGCTCCTCCCTCCTAACCACATAGTCTCATCAGCACAGTACCATGTGGATAGTAGGGGGGGGCCAGAGCTCAGCTCCTCCCTACTAACCACACAGTCTCATCAGTAGCAGTACCATGTGGTTAGTAGGGGGGGCCAGAAGCTAAGCTCCTCCCTCCTAACCACATAGTCTCATCAGTAGCAGTACCATGTGGATAGTAGGGGGGGGCCAGAAGCAAAGCTCCTCCCTCCTAACCACATAGTCTCATCAGTAGCAGTACCATGTGGATAGTAGGGAGGGGGCCCGAAGCTAAGCTCCTCCCTCCTAACCACATTGTCTCATCAGTAGCAGTACCATGTGGATAGCAGGGAGGGGCCAGAAGCAAAGCTCCTCCCTCCTAACCACATAGTCTCATCAGTAGCAGTACCATGTGGATAGTAGGGAGGGGCCAGAAGCTAAGCTCCTCCCTCCTATCCAGTGTCTCATCAGTAGCAGTACCATGTGGATAGTAGGGGGGGCCAGAAGCTCAGCTCCTCCCTCCTAACCACATAGTCTCATCAGTAGCAGTACCATGTGGATAGTAGGGGGGGCCAGAAGCTAAGCGCCTCCCTCCTAACCACATAGTCTCATCAGTAGCAGTGCCATTTCCTATGTTGATAGGAGGGAGGAGCTAAAAGCAGAGCTCCTCCCACCTCTCACTGCAACCATTACATCCTACATCCCCCATTGATCTAGAAGTTACTACCCATACTATAAGTAGTGATAGCCTGATATACCCAGAATATCCCTTTACTCGCTTCCCACAAATGGACATTGACTGTACGTCCAGATTGCAAATGATTTCCAGCAGTCGGGCCTATAGTTATGTCACGGAGATAGCATGGGCACAGAAGCTGTGCCCTATCCATCCACAGCAGCAGAAGTCTGTATACTGCGGTGCTGCTATGTACCCTGGAGCACAACCAATACCCACCACTTGATACCCTCACTGTGTCACTGCCGCTGTGAGGAGTTTGACAGAGGGAGAACACTTTGTCAGCCTGTCAGCACCTCTGCAGCTTGTGCGCAGGGTGCCCATGGTTTGCTATGGCAAACAGTCACACACAGTGGCTACAGAGATCCAAGTCCCCTTGTATTGTAAAAAGAAAAATGTATCTCTGTGCTTGTAATGACCTGTACTATAAAAGTAGATTATTTTTTTTTACCCTGAGTGGTGAACGCTGTAATAGAAAATATGAGAAACAAGGCCAGAATTGTGTTTTTGTTACTTTATACTCAAATAAAAAAAGTGAACAAAAAGTCGTACATACACTGAAATGTTATCAATAAAAACGTTCTAGAAAAAAACAAGTCCTTACGCTCCTTGTAGATGTAATGAGAAAGTTAGGGCTTTTACAGTGATGACCAGGAAAAAAAGATTTAAAGGGAATCTGTCACCCCAATTTTGCCATATCAACTAAAGATATGGCTGAATAGTGCGTCCTAACAAAGCTATCGGTATTTACCTTATATCATGATACCCCCGTTTTCATATCAAAATAACTTAGTAAAGTTTGTATTTGGCGCTGTCAATCAGGGCGGTCAGGTCAGGAGGGCGGCGTTTTCTATGTCCCCCACCCGCTCCTCGGCATCACTTGCGTAGGGCCGTCTGTGAATCCCACAAACGGCGTTCGGCTTCCTGCAATTGCCCATTTCAAATTCGGCCCCGCACATGCGCAGTGTGCTTTGCCCAACATGGGCAAAGCATAAAATCATTACAGCGCATGCGCTACTCTTTCCTTCCCCGGAAGTCGTCCAAGGCAAGCAGTCATTTCCGGGGCAAGGAAAGAGTAGCGCATGCGCTGTAATGATTTTATGCTTTATGTTCGGCCCTGATGATATAATAAAGCCTATACTCGCCTCCGTGCCGGCGCCATTCCAGAGATGACAGCACTCCTCTCCCTGGGGCTGTGATGCGGTGTTGTGACGCCGGCGCCCAATCAGCGCTGGCATCACTGTCTCTGCCTTCATATGATCTGAACATAGAGGAAGTCAGGGGCTGCCACTGCTCTCAGACTTCCGATTCATGTTCAGTTTGTCCGAAGGCGGAGACAGTGATGCCAGCTCTGATTTGGGCGCCTGACATCACATGTCATTGTACCGCATCACAGCCCCGGGGACCACGAGTGCAGACACCGCGAGAACGGCATGGGATGTGAGTATAGGCTTTATTACTTTATCGGGGCCGAACATTTAGTTTAAGAAGGGGGTTGTCCTAGTAGTGGACAATGCCTTAAGTGTTTTATTCTTGCATAAAGTAGTAAAATATAAAAAAAAAAAAAAAGCTAAATTTGGTCTCCTTATCGTACTGACCCGCAGAATAAAGTTAATGTCAATTATACTACACGGTGGCTTTATTGCCTCTTTCTCTCGGTATCTGGCAGTATGTATTTCGCAGGTCCCATATGCACTGATTCTTATATACTAGGCTCCTCTTGTTAATGCTTCTTTTTCTGCATTATGTTTTAGAATGCGACCAGTGATAATCAAAAACCAATTAAGTGCTGTCCAGGCTGCGAGGTAAAGTAGCGCATTATCTGCCATTTTATCAGAGTTGCATATGCCTCCCCTGACATACTGCTTCATTGTTTTCTCTGATCATTTGTTCTTTCTTTATTCAGGAAATTGCTTTCAAGTGACAGAAATCCACCCATTGACGACCTCATAAAATCTGGAATCCTCCCAATATTGGTGAAATGCTTAGAGGCGGATGATAAGTAAGGGCTGCAAGTCTTCTTTTTCTTTTCGTAATGCTCCACCAGATCCTGTCTAAGCTTTGAGGAATGAGACCCGTATATATGCCAGTAGCATCATACTGCTCTTATAAGGCTAACCTTTATTATTTCTTTTGCAGCCCTTCTTTACAATTTGAGGCTGCCTGGGCATTAACCAATATTGCATCGGAACATCCGCGCAAACCCAAGCAGTGGTCCAGTCAGTAAGTACTATGCTGAATATTTCTGCCTGTCAGGGCTCATTCAGATGTCCATGCAAATCAGTCTCAGATTGGGCAGCAATGCATGAACTGGACCCCTGTCTCCCGACCTAAGCTTGACCGCTTCATATTTTCTATGAAGCTGTCACAAGGTCTGGAGACCCGAGCCAGTCCTATGCATTGCGGTCCGATCTCAGATGATTTACACTGACATTGAATGAGCCCTGTCTAGAACAACAAATGTGTAATATAGCACAAGACTATATAATGACTTATGGGGTCCCCTGTGTGTTTTTTGTAGAGCCTTAAGAATTGATTTAGATTACATAATCATAATGGCAAGTTATAAAATTGTAGTGCCCTTCATGGCACAAGAGGGAGCTTGCTTCTGCAGTAATAACACTTTTTTTTTTTATTGTTCTTCAATACTAATATTCCCCGTGTAAAAAAAGATACTACTCTCCCACTCCGGACCATCCATCAATGCGGAGTTCCCATTGTTTTGTCACGTGAGCACTGCAGTCAATCAGTGGCTGCTCTGGGCTGCAGTTTTCACACTTCCACGGATAGCTCCGTTCATCTGAAGGAAGTTACAGCCCATTAGTGACCATTGATTGGCCTCAGTGCTCACGTGGACAACAATGAGAGACCCGGCGCTGACATTGCTGGAAAGTCTGCAGCGTGGGAGGTATCTGTTATTTTTATTTCTCATGGGGGATTATAGTATTTAAGAACAATTTGCCAGAGTTATGGACAAACTATTTGAAGAAGGAGCTGTCTGAGTAGTTGACAATTACTTTAATCTACTAAATCCAGTGAACCTCATACATAGGTTAGCTGTAATTTTGAGACTTTAATTTAGAGCTGAAATCACACAAAAAAACCACGTTCTCTTTTGGCATGTTATAAGTTATGTTAGTAAGATCTGATGACGTCGCTCTCTGCTGTATCTTTTTCAAACCTCTAAAAGCGCAGCTCCCATCATTGTAGACAGATCTATAGCTCTAGCGTGACATTTCTGTACTGTCAGACACAATTGGCAATTCCACCCAAGGGTTTTTGCCAGAATCGTGCGGGAAAACTTTTGAAATCCCTCCAACCTCAAGTGTGCAAAAAATTTGCAGTTGGCATTTTTACCCCAATCCCTGCCAGCCCGCGAATAAAAAGTGGGTGAAGCCCACCTGAAAATACATAATTATTTTCGTCCCGGCTGAACGCCGGGGAACAGAATTTTATTAAAATCATTAAGAGGCACATTTCCCCTTAAACTGGAGAGAGGATGGCCTGATTTACTTGGATGGCGTTTTGACCCAGAGTCCATATTTCATTTTTTTTTTTTTTTTTCTTTTGTAATGTCATTATTTACTTTATTTTTTTTCCCTGCAAGATGCGTCCCCCTTTTCGAGGGTTTTTCATCGTGCACAAAAAGTTGTGGCAAGGGTCTGGGGGACTTGGAAATATCATTGGTAAGAATCGTTCATTTTTTTTTTCGCTTTTATAGCCAAAAAAGTTTTTAGAACCTTTTGCCCCATCATTACCCGGTAAATATTCCCGGGAAAAAGCTGACAAACGACAAACCCTTTTTTGTGGGCTGATCCTCACATGTCATTTGCTGATGGCACACCCTTTTCATGTAAAATGTATGGGGGCAGTGAGTGTAGAAGCTCTCGTTCACCCTGTACAAAAAGCCCAAAC
>JARQOD010000002.1:79262193-79337943 GCA_033576555.1 Oophaga sylvatica | reverse complement strand
AAGGCTGCCCCCGGGGATTTTCCTTTCCTGTAAGTCAGACTCTGTGTATTTGTTTGGCAGTCTGGGATATGTAGAAAAACCCAAATTTAAAACCACCCTTGTTTTTTACCCATTGAAGCACCCACATTGACCACACTAGTCTTAGAAATGCCAAAATCAATAATACTGTACCAATCTTCTGCTACTGCCATGCCAAAGCTCCCCTGGTTCCCCACTGGTTTAGTTTTACCAAGACCTACCACTAATGCAGTCGGTTGACATATAAACCGCTGCAGCCAGTCATTGGCTCTAGAAGGCAACCTGTCTGAACCACTGAAGTCGTGGATGGCAGTGGTCACATGTTGTCGACAGATCATCACTGATGCCATGTAACCAGGCACTGCCAGAGGAGCTGCAGTGTGTAGTTTATGCCACCATCATATATAAGATTACATCCTGGAAGAACAGCAAATTGTACATGTTTTCAGAGGTCACGTAGCATTAGTGATTGCTGGCTTATGGCTGAGAAATAGAGGAATCAGTATACGCATCAGTGTACCCACTAGTCAAAAAATAAAAAGCAAGCTATATAAAAAAAACATACTGTGTTTTACTCGCCATGCCTTGGTCCAATGTGGAGTCTCTACTGCTCCTCGTGTCTGTTATTGTCTGCAGCGCTGAATACACGATGCAATAAAAATAAGTTTCACAACTGAATGTGTTAAAAAAAAAAAAGAACCTGTGCCGAGTTAATGTTATAACTGTGCCCCTGCTGTTCACTGTCTGTGTCTGACCGTACAGGGACATGGCCTGATCAAACCACAGCTCCTGGGCAGGGGAGGAAGCAATAGAGAGGATACAGACAGGACAGCTTGGGTTTGTAGCTGATTCTTCCTGTGATGTAAAAGGCAGGGAAATGTTTTGCCTCACAAAAAGAATCCGCTGTGAACCCATGGTGTCCTGTCTGTATAGTTTCCTCCCCTGCCCAGGAGCTGTGGTATGATCAGCCCATGTTCCTGTATGGTAAGACACAGCCATTACACAGTACACAGCAGGGGCACATTCATGTACATTATTCATGTGGGAAACCCCTTTAAGCACAACCTATTCCTGTCCGCATGCAATCTACTAAACTATAACTTTGCTTCCATTGCAGCAAAATGTAACACTAGAAGCAATACTACAGGTATGTATCTGCATCCGAGTTTTTGTGGAACTTGCTTTGGCTTTGCTTTGTCTATCTGTCAGCTAATTTACTTTCACCTTTCAGGAATGTTCACACAGGGTGGATTTATTTTGCAGAAATGTTTGCGAGCATTCCTTGTATTCCATGTATGGACTGAATTTGAAATCTGCCACATGTGAACATGATACATAATAATAATCTTTATATAGCGCCAACATATTCCGCAGCGCTTTACAGTTTTAACCATTTCAAAACACAAG
Organism: Oophaga sylvatica; assembly: GCA_033576555.1. Lineage (NCBI taxonomy): Eukaryota > Metazoa > Chordata > Amphibia > Anura > Dendrobatidae > Oophaga > Oophaga sylvatica. The sequence continues at coordinate 79,336,518 of JARQOD010000002.1, read as the reverse complement.
TCATAAGTAACAATGTTAACAATACAATAATTAAAGCAAAATAAGACGACCTTGCTCGTGAGAGCTTACAATCTACAATGAGGTGGGGGAGATACAAAGTACAGGTGTGTGTATATACAATGGTGCATTTACAATGATGGTCCAGCCATCTTGAGGGAGTGAGGGATGGATGGAGATAGTGAATGGGCTACACACGCACACTTAAGGTACTGTCACACTAAGCGATCACACCAGCGATCACGACAACGACACGACCTGGCAGAGATCATTTGTACAAGGCTATAAGGTCGCTAGTAGCTTCCAAACAGGAAGATCTCATAAACGACACATCAGCGATCTGTATAACGACCTCGGCGGTCGTTGAGACCTGTCACACAGCATGTATTGTTAAAGATCCCGACCTCGATAGGCGTGATTGAGCGCAACCTTTTCCACGCCCCTCAGCACAGATTGGTGGTCACTGTATGTCATATGTCACAGCTCTCGCTTTGTGATTGGACGTCCGCGTCATAAAAGACGACGTATTAGCGCTCCCTTCCATTGTTCTCGAGCGCAAGTGGTTCATAGGAATTTCCAGCATCGTTTCATACTGCGTCCTGCTAGCCTTCTGCTTTGCAGCTACTGCGATCCAGTCTGTGCCGCTATTGCGTTTGCCCCGGTTTCATTTTTTCAGGATCCCAAAAATGTCTTGTATAAATGGCAAAGATGAAGCTCTGTAGCGACTCTGACAAGATCGCAAAACCCCCACACACGATAGTATCCTCGCAACAACGCACAAAGGACTAGATGTTGTGGCCACCAATCGGAGCTGAGGGGCGTTAAAACCTAGTCCCGCCTGCGCCGCTGACATATGAGTCGCCAACGAGGTCGCTCGTCGTTCATAATGGGTGTCAAACTCAGCGGTTCAGGCTCACCAGCGGGACGCCAACGATCAAAAAACGGTCCAGAATGTTCGTGCTCGATCAGCGACATCGCAGCAGGGGCCACATCGCTGCTACATGTCACACACAGCGACATCGCTGACGATGTCGCTGCTGCGTCATAAAATCGCTGTCGCTTAAGCGATCGCTAGCGATCTCGCCTAGTGTGGCAGTACCTTAACACCTAGAATGACTTTGATTAGTGAACGTGATAGGCCGCTCTGAACAAATGTGTTTTGAGGGAGCGCCAAGGCTGGAATCACATGTGGGTTTTATGGAAGTTTTTTATCCATTTTTTTTTTTTAAGGTGAAGTCAGAATACCATAATATTGTGTAAAGTAAATACACATAATATTTTTTGAGTAAAATCTGTATTCAGTGAAGACAAACTTTCTATCACTTAGATAGTAGATGGCACTGCTACTGATGAGACAATGTAGATAGTAGGGAGGAGCTAGAGGCAGAACTCCTCCCTCCTGTCCACATAGTCTCATCAGTAGCAGTACCATGTGGATAGTAGGGGGGGCCAGAAGCAAAGCTCCTCCCTCCTAACCACATAGTCTCATCAGCAGCAGTACCATGTGGATAGTAGGGGGGGCCAGAAGCAAAGCTCCTCCCTCCTAACCACATAGTCTCATCAGCAGCAGTACCATGTGGATAGTAGGGAGGGGCCAGAAGCTAAGCTCCTCCCTCCTAACCACATAGTCTCATCAGTAGCAGTACCATGTGGATAGTAGGGAGGGGCCAGAAGCAAAGCTCCTCCCTCCTAACCACATAGTCTCATCAGTAGCAGTACCATGTGGATAGTAGGGAGGGGCCAGAAGCAAAGCTCCTCCCTCCTAACCACATAGTCTCATCAGCAGCAGTACCATGTGGATAGTAGGGGGGGGCCAGAAGCTCAGCTCCTCCCTACTAACCACACAGTCTCATCAGTAGCAGTACCATGTGGTTAGTAGGGGGGGCCAGAAGCTAAGCTCCTCCCTCCTAACCACATAGTCTCATCAGTAGCAGTACCATGTGGATAGTAGGGGGGGCCAGAAGCAAAGCTCCTCCCTCCTAACCACATAGTCTCATCAGTAGCAGTACCATGTGGATAGTAGGGAGGGGCCAGAAGCTAAGCTCCTCCCTCCTAACCACATTGTCTCATCAGTAGCAGTACCATGTGGATAGCAGGGAGGGGCCAGAAGCAAAGCTCCTCCCTCCTAACCACATAGTCTCATCAGTAGCAGTACCATGTGGATAGTAGGGAGGGGCCAGAAGCTAAGCTCCTCCCTCCTATCCAGTGTCTCATCAGTAGCAGTACCATGTGGATAGTAGGGGGGGCCAGAAGCTCAGCTCCTCCCTCCTAACCACATAGTCTCATCAGTAGCAGTACCATGTGGATAGTAGGGGGGGCCAGAAGCTAAGCGCCTCCCTCCTAACCACATAGTCTCATCAGTAGCAGTGCCATTTCCTATGTTGATAGGAGGGAGGAGCTAAAAGCAGAGCTCCTCCCACCTCTCACTGCACCATTACATCCTACATCCCCCATTGATCTAGAAGTTACTACCCATACTATAAGTAGTGATAGCCTGATATACCCAGAATATCCCTTTACTCGCTTCCCACAAATGGACATTGACTGTACGTCCAGATTGCAAATGATTTCCAGCAGTCGGGCCTATAGTTATGTCACGGAGATAGCATGGGCACAGAAGCTGTGCCCTATCCATCCACAGCAGCAGAAGTCTGTATACTGCGGTGCTGCTATGTACCTGGAGCACAACCAATATCCCACCACTTGATACCCTCACTGTGTCACTGCCGCTGTGAGGAGTTTGACAGAGGGAGAACACTTTGTCAGCCTGTCAGCACCTCTGCAGCTTGTGCGCAGGGTGCCCATGGTTTGCTATGGCAAACAGTCACACAACAGTGGCTACAGAGATCCAAGTCCCCTTGTATTGTAAAAAGAAAAATGTATCTCTGTGCTTGTAATGACCTGTACTATAAAAGTAGATTATTTTTTTTTACCCTGAGTGGTGAACGCTGTAATAGAAAATATGAGAAACAAGGCCAGAATTGTGTTTTTGTTACTTTATACTCAAATAAAAAAGTGAACAAAAAGTCGTACATACACTGAAATGTTATCAATAAAAACGTTCTAGAAAAAAACAAGTCCTTACGCTCCTCTGTAGATGTAATGAGAAAAGTTAGGGCTTTTACAGTGATGACCAGGAAAAAAGATTTAAAGGGAATCTGTCACCCCAATTTTGCCATATCAACTAAAGATATGGCTGAATAGTGCGTCCCATAACAAAGCTATCGGTATTTACCTTATATCATGATACCCCCCGTTTTCATATCAAAATAACTTAGTAAAGTTTGTATTTGGCGCTGTCAATCAGGGCGGTCAGGTCAGGAGGGCGGCGTTTTCTATGTCCTCCCCCACCCGCTCCTCGGCATCACTTGCGTAGGGCCGTCTGTGAATCCCACAAACGGCGTTCGGCTTCCTGCAATTGCCCATTTCAAATTCGGCCCCGCACATGCGCAGTGTGCTTTGCCCAACAGTGGGCAAAGCATAAAATCATTACAGCGCATGCGCTACTCTTTCCTTCCCCGGAAGTCGTCCAAGGCAAGCAGTCATTTCCGGGGCAAGGAAAGAGTAGCGCATGCGCTGTAATGATTTTATGCTTTATGTTCGGCCCTGATGATATAATAAAGCCTATACTCGCCTCCCGTGCCGGCGCCATTCCAGAGATGACAGCACTCGCTCTCCCTGGGGCTGTGATGCGGTGTTGTGACGCCGGCGCCCAATCAGCGCTGGCATCACTGTCTCTGCCTTCATATGATCTGAACATAGAGGAAGTCAGGGGCTGCCACTGCTCTCAGACTTCCGATTCATGTTCAGTTTGTCCGAAGGCGGAGACAGTGATGCCAGCTCTGATTTGGGCGCCTGACATCACATGTCATTGTACCGCATCACAGCCCCGGGACCACGAGTGCAGACACCGCGAGAACGGCATGGGATGTGAGTATAGGCTTTATTACTTTATCGGGGCCGAACATTTAGTTTAAGAAGGGGGTTGTCCTAGTAGTGGACAATGCCTTTAAGTGTTTTATTCTTGCATAAAGTAGTAAAATATTTAAAAAAAAAAAAGCTAAATTTGGTCTCCTTATCGTACTGACCCGCAGAATAAAGTTAATGTCAATTATACTACACGGTGAGCTTTATTGCCTCTTTCTCTCGGTATCTGGCAGTATGTATTTCGCAGGTCCCATATGCACTGATTCTTATATACTAGGCTCCTCTTGTTAATGCTTCTTTTTCTGCATTATGTTTTAGAATGCGACCAGTGATAATCCAACAACTCAATTAAGTGCTGTCCAGGCTGCGAGGTAAAGTAGCGCATTATCTGCCATTTTATCAGAGTTGCATATGCCTCCCCTGACATACTGCTTCATTGTTTTCTCTGATCATTTGTTCTTTCTTTATTCAGGAAATTGCTTTCAAGTGACAGAAATCCACCCATTGACGACCTCATAAAATCTGGAATCCTCCCAATATTGGTGAAATGCTTAGAGGCGGATGATAAGTAAGGGCTGCAAGTCTTCTTTTTCTTTTCGTAATGCTCCACCAGATCCTGTCTAAGCTTTGAGGAATGAGACCCGTCATATATGCCAGTAGCATCATACTGCTCTTCATAAGGCTAACCTTTATTATTTCTTTTGCAGCCCTTCTTTACAATTTGAGGCTGCCTGGGCATTAACCAATATTGCATCAGGAACATCCGCGCAAACCCAAGCAGTGGTCCAGTCCAGTAAGTACTATGCTGAATATTTCTGCCTGTCAGGGCTCATTCAGATGTCCATGCAAATCAGTCTCAGATTGGGCAGCAATGCATGAACTGGACCCCTGTCTCCCGACCTAAGCTTGACCGCTTCATATATTTCTATGAAGCTGTCACACAGGTCTGGAGACCCGAAGCCAGTCCATGCATTGCGGTCCGATCTCAGACTGATTTACACTGACATCTGAATGAGCCCTGTCTAGAACAACAAATGTGTAATATAGCAAAGACTATATAAATGACTTATGGGGTCCCCTGTGTGTTTCTAGTAGAGCCTCTAAGAATTGATTTAGATTACATAATCATAATGGCAAGTTATAAAATTGTAGTGCCCTTCACTGGCCACAAGAGGGAGCTCTGCTTCTGCAGTAATAACACTTTTTTTTTTTTATTGTTCTTCAATACTATATTCCCCAGTGTAAAATAAGATACTACTCTCCCACTCCGGCACCATCCCATCAATGCGGAGTCTCCCATTGTTTTGTCACGTGAGCACTGCAGTCAATCAGTGGCTGCTCATGGGCTGCAGTTTTCACACTTCCACGGATAGCTCCGTTTCATCTGAAGGAAGTTACAGCCCATTAGTGACCATTGATTGGCCTCAGTGCTCACGTGGCACAACAATGAGAGACCCGGCGCTGACATTGCTGGAAAGTCTGCAGCGTGGGAGGTATCTGTTATTTTTATTTCTCATGGGGGATTATAGTATTTAAGAACAAGTTGCCAGAGTTATGGACAAACTATTTGAAGAAGGAGCTGTCTGAGTAGTTGACAATTACTTTAATCTACTAAATCCAGTGAACCTCATACATAGGTTAGCTGTAATTTTGAGACTTTAATTTAGAGCTGAAATCACACAAAAAAACCACGTTCCTCTTTGGCATGTTATAAGTTATGTTAGTAAGATCTGATGACGTCGCTCTCTGCTGTATCTTTACAAACCTCTAAAAGCGCAGTCCCATCATTGTAGACAGATACTATAGCTCTAGCGTGACATTTCTGTACTGTCAGACACAATTGGCAATTCCACCAAGGGTTTTTGCCAGAATCGTGCTGGAAAACTTTTGAAATCCCTCCAACCTCAAGTGTGCAAAAAATTTGCAGTTGGCATTTTTACCCCAATCCCTGCCAGCTCCAGCGAATAGAACAGTGTGGTGAAGCCCACCTGACAAATACATAATTATTTACGTCCCTGGCTGAACGCCGGCGAACAGAAGTTGTATTAAAATCATTAAGAGGCACATTCCACTTAATGCATGGAGTAGAGGAGTGGCTCTGATTCACTTGGATTGGCGTTTTGTACGCCAGAGTCTCATATTTCATTTTTTTTTTTTTTTTACTTTTGTAGATGTCATTCATTTACATTGATTTTCTTTCCTCTGCACAGATGCTGTCCCCCTATTTCTGAGGCTTCTTCATTCCGTGCATCAAAATGTCTGTGAGCAAGCGGTCTGGGCACTTGGAAATATCATTGGTAAGAATCGTTCATTTCTTTTTCGCTTCATAGCCAAGAAAAGTTTGTAGGAACCTTTGTGCCCGATCATTACCCTGTGTAAATATTCCCGGGGAACAGCTGACAAACGAGCAAACCCTTATTTGTGGGCTGATCCTACACATGATCATTTGCTGATGGCACACCCTTGCATGTAAACTGTATGGGGACAGATGAGTGTAGAAGCTCTCGTTCACGCCTGTACAAAATGCACAATGATCTGTCGCATGTAAATGTAAGGAAACTAGCGTCAGTCAACTTGCTATATTATCTATCTGTGCTCACTGCAGACAGAAAAGGACCCATACAGGCACACACGGCGTATACACAGTGGATTTTCTAGTTAGAAAATCCGCTGTCAAGTAGATGTTTTGTATGAGATTTTAAAGGCCGTTTTTCCTCCGTAAACTCTTTTTAGTATGTAATCTAGTGTAGGTACATTAATATACTTACCAATCACCATCTTGCCTGGTTTCCCGCGCTGCTGCCGTCTTCTTTTTTATCACATGACTTAAATCCGTGTGTTGACACAAAGTCGCTTTTACAATGTAAGCCTATGGAGCCTCCAGGCTGCACCATCACAGAACAAGGCTCAATGGGCATACATTATTTAAGTGACGTCTGGTCCACACAAACCCCTGTGTGATCCGATGAGTGAGCGGCGCTGGAAACCAGGGGAGACTGCAACTGGTGAGTATATTAATACTCGCTCTATGATGTATACATATTTAGAGGATAGATCTTTTTTCGAGACAGTTTCTTTAAGAAATCTCATGCACATACTGCAAATAATATAGAAAATTGATTGGCACTGTGGATGTGTTATCTGCAGCAAGTCGTCTTATGCTTCCGAAGTTACTGCAGATATCTCTTTACAATGCAGGTGTATGTGCTGCTTGAAGGGAGTCTTGCCCTGAAATACAAATTAAACTTTTATGTTGAGGACATAGCCCCTATAGAAGTTATATAAGCCATATATATTTCATTGCTGTCATTATTTTTACATCCCTTGTATAATCTAGTTGCTGACCTATTCTGTGATTCTCTCCTCCTCTCTGCATCCGCTCCCTTACACTCCTGGGTTCACCCGAGTAGCGAGAGGTAGCAGATGACAGCAGTGAAAGTGGGACCTGCCCCCACACTGTGCGCCACTGACTCCTTCATAGTCAGTCTGCAGGTGCAGAGCCACAGTTGGGGTTCAGGCAGCGCTCACTCTTGCCAGGCGAGCGCTGTATATGAGGGAACAACTCAGTATGCAAATTGAGGGGTCACACAGGTCTTGGCCATGGCAAGCGTGCACCAGTGTCCCCTCATTGCATATGGAATTTAATTTTAAAAGTAATTACAGCAATGAAATATATGCGGCTTACATTATTTTTTTTTAGGGGCTACATCCCCAATATAACTTTAATTTGCATTTCGGGGATGAAAGCACCCTTGAACTCCCTCAAGATGGCTGGACCATCATTGTAAATACACCATTGTATATAAACACCTGTATTTTGTATCTCCCCCACCTCATTGTAGATTGTAAGCTCTCACGAGCAGGGTCGGCTTATTTGGCTTTAATTATTGTATTGTTAACGTTGTTACTTATGACTGGTGTTCTGAAACTGTTAAACTGTAAAGCGCTGCGGAATATGTTGGCGCTATATAAATAAAGATTATTATTATTATTATTGAACTGCCCGATTTTCACAAGAAAATATGCAGCGTTTCTCCTGCGAGTGTCCGCAGCAGAGATGCCCATCTAAGTTAAGAAATAAACCTAATCCCGGTCTCAATGCTATTCCCCATCAACATTTTTTTTTGCACTTGAGAAGTTTTGTATATGACCATAAGTAACTGTTCTTTAAGGGGCACTTTCGCACGCATACATCCCAGGATCACCCCTTTTCATCTTTCTCCAGTAACATTTTTAATACAAGTTATTTTGTAAACCCCTTTTCATTTCTGTAGGTGATGGTCCTCAGTGTAGAGATTATGTCATCTCACTTGGAGTTGTCAAACCGCTCTTGTCCTTCATCAACCCTTCCATCCCCATCACCTTCCTCCGGAACGTCACATGGGTCATTGTCAATCTGTGCAGGAATAAGGACCCTCCACCGCCAATGGAGACTGTGCAGGAGGTAATCATGCTAAGCGATGGTGCTGTTGTCTTTGTACGGGTTCTGTGTCCAGATGTTTTGCATAGTGTTGATCAATGTGCTATGGCTTGGACCACACAGTGGATCATTCAGAATCATTTCTAGTAATAACAGGCAGTGTTAATCTATTTGTTAAAGCACCACTCGAGCGGGTTTGGGGTTTTTTTTTCATTGCTGGAGTGGTGCTTTAAACGTCAGGCCCCTGCCCCGGTCATATGCTCCCACTCTGGCATCTTCACCGTTTTTCAGCACCGCTACGGTCCCACGGCGACATCTTGTGAACGCAGCGTCTGATTGGCCAGAAGTCAGAAGCTATGTCACAAGCTTTCAATGCAAGATTATGAGAGCGAGAATGAGGCCTTCATAGACTTACATTGATTAGTGATCTCCAGCGCGCTCCATGAAACACTGGAGCGGCTGGCAGGTCAAAAACTACAGGAGTCGGACAGGAGCAGCGGCGAAAACAGATGAAAATGCCAGAGGGTGAATATGTGACAAGGCAGGGGACTTCAATTTTAAGCACCACTCCAGTGGTAAAATTAAAAACACCGCCTGAGTGGTGCTTTAAGGATTTCCCACAGTATATACTTACTACTGGGACCACCACTGACCACCATACATGGACCCCAGTGAGGAAGAGCTTGAATGGAGTGGTGTCCTTCAATTGAAAGTGTCGGGCACGCAGACACCCTCGTACAGTGCTTGCCTATTTTAGCAGAACTCATGCTCAACCTTGGTTCATGCTCTTCTTCACTGCAGTTGTATAGTAAGGAAGGAACAGGAAGATCACTCTTCCTGTTTTAGTTATCTGTGGTGGATCTGGCCTGTGGACCCCACTTAACCAAATATTTATCACCTATTCATTCCGATTATATCAGGGTGCCTTAAAGTGGTTGCCCAGTGAAAACAGATTACCGCCTATCCACAGGTAAGTGGTGGTAACCTGCTGATTGGCAGAATGGGAAATTTTTATTCCTGACTGGGCACTTTTGCCCCCGTTACAAAAAGGAACTGACGGATCGAAGACCTGACCACCATTCATTCTTTTTTGGGCTGTAAGAAAAAGGTAAAGATCCGCGCTTGGCAGCCCTACAGAAAATAAATGGAGCTGCTGTCGAGCATATGTGCACTGCCACTGCGTTCTAATAGGGATAAAAGTGACCCTTTTTGTTGATCAGCGCAGGTCCCAGTGGTCGAACCTCACTAATCAAAAAAAAATAAAAAATCACCCATCCTGTGGGTAGGTGATAACTTGTTTTCACTGATCAACATCTTTTAAATTGCAGAAACATTTTTACCACCCAGTGGTCTCTACCTAATGTACCTCTTTCATTTCTTCTTATAGATCTTGCCGGCTCTTTGTGTCCTAATATACCATACTGACATTAATGTGAGTATATGGCATTCGCATTAGCTTCGCTCTCTGTGCCGTTAATAGTCAATACGCCTATGGTCGACTTGTTTGCTGACACCTTGTCTTATATAGTTCTTGTCGTATTGTTTTTGCCATTTGTCGATATGTTTCTGCCTCTTTGTCCTCTTTAGATACTAGTGGATACAGTATGGGCTCTGTCTTACCTTACTGACGGTGGCAATGAACAAATACAGATGGTGATAGATTCCGGCGTTGTGCCATACTTGGTGCCACTTTTGAGTCATCAGGAAGTAAAAGTTCAGGTATCTTAATTTTTTTTTTTTTTTTTACTGATAATTGCTTTGTCTGAAAGGGTCATTCCCATCATGTAAAGTAATGGCATATAATTTAGGATGTCTCAGTTCTGCGGCCCCTTCTTTCCCAGAATGGTTTTGGATTATGAGTCCACAAAGCTGATTTGATGATGCTGAAATTTCTGTAACTGTCCCATTCATCTGAATGAAATTCACAAAGATCAGTTTGCTTGAGGCCAAAGCGGATGAAGAAAACTACAACTTTATTAATTGAAGTTTCTGAAACAAATTCAGTCTTAGAAATGCATCGTCTCCTAATGTTTACTGTCACAGATCCATTATATTCCGAGGTCAGACCCTATACAAATGAAAAATAAAATCATAGCCTATCCTAGCATGTCATCACTTTTTAATGAAAACATCTTCCAATACTCCTCCCAGATGTTTTTTAGCTGGATGCTAGTCACAGTAGCTTATATATTCAACAGAAGTAACATTTGCATTTTAAATACAGTCTTGTTTAATATTTTGCAGCTAAACCATTATTTGCTCATGCACACGCTCTCAATCCTGTGTTTAGGGCTTAAAGAGAACCTGTTGGCTATTCTTTTGATGCCCTCATTACAGGGCGGTCTGCCGGGCCTGGGGAGAGGGCGGTCTGCCGGGCCTGGGAGAGGGCGGTCTGCCGGGCCTGGGGAGAGGGCGGTCTGCCGGGCCTGGGGAGAGGGCGGTCTGCCGGGCCTGGGGAGGGGCGGTCTGCCGGGCCTGGGGAGAGGGCGGTCTGCCGGGCCTGGGGAGAGGGCGGTCTGCCGGTCCTGGGGAGAGGGCGGTCTGCCGGTCCTGGGGAGAGGGCGGTCTGCCCCAATACGCAGAAAGGGTAATGACTGTCAAGCTTGTAGGGATAAGTCAGAGGCAGCTGTCCACAGACTTTTCTCCTTGTGCTCTTCTTGCGTTTCAAGAGGTTTCCACCAAAATACCCCAAACATTTTACAGTAAAATTATAGAATGCTGAAATTATCTGTATTTGGCTTGTGGGCAGCATAAAATATCTTGCAAGTTTCCTTTTCAGAGGGTTAAAATCCTGATTATTATATGTAAGTGTTTACTATTGTATTACTGATGTGTTGAATGAATGGAAGCACGAATTCTTATTTCTGTTTTTTTGTCTCCCGTTTAGACAGCAGCATTAAGAGCAGTGGGTAATATAGTAACCGGCACAGATGAACAGACTCAAGTGGTGTTAAACTGCGACGTTCTAGCTCACTTTCAAAATCTACTGACACATCCTAAAGAGAAAATTAATAAGGTATTTCTGACCTAAACATAGAGTGCCATACCGTTCTGTAGTGGTCAGAGTTTGGTTCAGCACGAGTCTGGGTATTACGGCTGAGATACATGGATTATTGCACCGTATACAGCATGAGTCTGGGTATTACGGCTGAGATCCATGGGTTATTGCACCGTATACAGCAGTAGTCTCGGTATTACGGCTGCGATACATGGATTATTGCACCGTATACAGCATGAGTCTCGGTATTACGGCTGAGATACATGGATTATTGCACCGTATACAGCATAAGTCTGGGTATTACGGCTGAGATACATGGATTATTGCACCGTATACAGCATGAGTCTGGGTATTACGGCTGAGATACATGGATTATTGCACCGTATACAGCAGTAGTCTCGGTATTACGGCTGAGATACATGGATTATTGCACCGTATCAGCATGAGTCGGTATAGCGATACAGGATTATTGCACCGTATACACATGAGTCTGGGTATTACGGCTGAGATACATGGTATGACCGTATACAGTACTCGATTCGGCTGAGATACATGGATATGCACCGTATACAGCATGAGTCTGGGTATTACGGCTGAGATACATGGATTATTGCACCGTATACAGCATGAGTCTGGGTATTACGGCTGAGATACATGGGTTATTGCACCGTATACAGCAGTAGTCTCGGTATTACGGCTGAGATACATGGTTATTGCACCGTATACAGCATAGTCTCGGTATTACGGCTGAGATACATGGATTATTGCACCGTATACAGCATGAGTCTCGGTATTACGGCTGAGATACATGGATTATTGCACCGTATACAGCATAAGTCTGGTATTACGGCTGAGATACATGGATTATTGCACCGTATACAGCAGTTGTCTCGGTATTACGGCTGAGATACATGGATTATTGCACCGTATACAGCATGAGTCTCGGTATTACGGCTGAGATAATGGATTATTGCACCGTATACAGCATGAGTCTCGGTATTACGGCTGAGATAATGGATTATTGCACCGTATACAGCAGAGTCTCGGTATTACGGCTGAGATATATGGATTATTGCACCGTATACAGCATAGTCTGGTATTACGGCTGAGATACATGGATTATTGCACCGTATACAGCATGAGTCTGGGTATTACGGCTGGTCATGGATTGCACGTATACAGCATATTCGGTATTCGGCTGAGATACATGATTATTGCACCGTATACAGCATGAGTCTCGGTATTACGGCTGAGATAATGGATTATTGCACCGTATACAGCATAAGTCTGGGTATTACGGCTGAGATACATGGATTATTGCACCGTATACAGCAGTTGTCTCGGTATTACTGGCAGAGATACATGGATTATTGCACCGTATACAGCATGAGTCTTGGTATTACGGCTGAGATATATGGATTATTGCACCGTATACAGCATGAGTCTCGGTATTACGGCTGAGATATATGGATTATTGCACCGTATAGAGTTTGGAGTCTGGGTATTACGGCTGAGATACATGGATTATTGCACCGTATACAGCATGAGTCTGGGTATTACGGCTGAGATACATGGATTATTGCACCGTATACAGCATGAGTCTGGGTATTACGGCTGAGATCCAAGGATTATTGCACCGTATAGAGTTTGGAGTCTGGGTATTATGGCTGAGATACATGGATTATTGCACTGTATAGAGTTTGGAGTCTGGGTATTATGGCTGAGATCCAAGGATTATTGCACCGTATACAGCAGTAGTCTCGGTATTACGGCTGAGATCCAAGGATTATTGCACCGTATACAGCATGAGTCTTGGTATTACGGCTGAGATATATGGATTATTGCACCGTATACAGCATGAGTCTCGGTATTACGGCTGAGATATATGGATTATTGCACCGTATAGAGTTTGGAGTCTGGGTATTACGGCTGAGATACATGGATTATTGCACCGTATACAGCATGAGTCTGGGTATTACGGCTGAGATCCAAGGATTATTGCACCGTATAGAGTTTGGAGTCTGGGTATTATGGCTGAGATACATGGATTATTGCACTGTATAGAGTTTGGAGTCTGGGTATTATGGCTGAGATCCATGGGTTATTGCTCCGTATAGAGCAGTAGTCTCGGTATTACGGCTGAGATCCAGGAGTCTGGGTATCACGGCTGAGAAACATGTATTTTTGCCCTGTATACAGCAGATATTGGCACACAGTCACTATTATAGTTTAAGATTCTGTATTTTGTTTGCTTTAGGAAGCAGTTTGGTTCCTCTCTAATATCACAGCTGGAAATCAGCAGCAGGTTCAAGCTGTCATTGATGCCGGACTAATCCCCATGATAATACACCAGCTAGCCAAGGTGAGCCGGTAATAGAAAGCACTGTGTAAACATGCTGGCAATTAATCGATTATTTATGACTTTCCATCAGTTTATGCCGTCCTAAAAATGACTTGCGTGCTGCTGTTAACCTGGATGGGGACCAAGCAAATCTTAATAATTGTTCTGTTCCCATTGACCTGTGTAACCAACCCAGGAAACAAGAGCTGGTTGGCTTTTATATAGTCTGTGCTCGTTACAGGCTGAAATCCTCCCGACTAAATGAACAGTATGGAAATGCATTGCAGGATGTGTTAATTCAGATTGGGACTGACTGGTCCCATATTGTGTCCTGCTAGAACTGTATAGCATTGAAACCATATCATCTGAACCGAAAACATTATATTCAGACAAATTAGAAAGGCCATATGCCAAAGAATAGGCCTACTGCAGTAACCAACATGGACCCTCCCAACGTGGAAATTCCTACATAAACATGGAGTTAAAAGTCCACCAAAATATATTTCAAAAGTTTCTTATATTTATAAGAAAAAAAGGTTTAAAAGTATACATATAAAAATGTCAGTAACAAGCAGACTCGGGTATTTATGGCATGTAGTTCACACATAAATGGTAGGGAGGGAAGAGTAGGTCAACTTACATACAGTGAATATAATAAGGTGCCAATGCTCAACCTACATAGCATAGAGTTCATGCAGAAAATGAAAACTAACCAAAAAAGATCATTAAGTAACCCATCGATCTATAGCAGACAATATTATGCTCCCGTTCTAAACACCATTACTAAGGTAATGTATATGGAGCTGCACACAAATCTCCTAATGCGAAGCAACGAGATTAATTCATCTCTTACCCATTTCTCCCCATGTGGAACATCGTGCCCATATAGCATAATGGATGTTTCAGAGCTTTATTCTCCCCATCTCTAGAATTATTAGCCGTCTTTGCATTTTTATAGCTGTTTTTCTCTATACTGCAGGGAGACTTTGGCACTCAAAAAGAAGCCGCGTGGGCGATCAGCAACTTAACGATAAGCGGCCGGAAAGACCAGGTAAGCCAAGGATTTAGGACCGAGCTAGGGTTATGGAGCAGTGATTTTCTGGAGGTGCTCCGGCATCTGCCTGTGATGTTAATAGTGAACGGATACATCATACTTGTACTGGATGTGAATGATAAAAAGCTTCTCTTGTCAGGCCTCATTTCCATGTGTTCGGTGACCCGGCTTTTTTCCCCTCTGGTACGGCAGTGATACGCCAGAAGGATACTGATGTGGGAACAGATCCCATAATTTATGGGTTTGTTCATTTATCTGGCACATCAGTTGTTGCGCTGGATCAGGAAACACTATTCATCAAAGCCATTTTCACCCAGCCCTGGAAAAGCGTGTGGGACGAGGTAACCCCCACTCGTCAAATTCATGACGAGCAGCAGTGTCCCTTACGCCACAAATCTTACCCCAGTTCCTGACTGGAGTAAAATATGTAGAGATTATGGCATCCAAATCACGTGAGAACATCAAAAAGTAATATCTTCATGCTTGACAAAGACCTGTAATGGGTCGAAATGTAGCTACTTTTGTATTTGGCAGAATAAATTATTTCTATGATCTCTACATTTGAAATGCTACCAGGTGAAGTTTCTTTTTTTTTTTTTTTTTTGGCCTTTGCGTCCCTTTAAAGCAGGGGTGGGGAACATTTTTTCCGCCAAGGGCCATTTGGACATTGATACCATCATTCGGGGGCCGTACAAACTCTGCCCACAAAGTACATCCTGAATCCAGCACTGGTGTTGGGACGTAATCTTTCATTGCAGGACCATCAGTGTTCAGTAGTGAACACTATATGTGTGTGCTTACAGGGCAAGAAGAAATTAATGAGCTGGTGGCAATCAAAATAAAGCACCCTTAAAAAGCACAGCGGTCCCTGAGAATCTGCCCGGGGGGGGGGGGGGCCGGATAGAAGGTCATCGTCGAGGGCCGTAAATGGCCCTGGGGCCTGAGGTTCCCCAGCCCTGCTTTAAAGGAAGGGTCTGACTCCAGCACATCCCCATTATCAAGAGCGGCATGGGCCTATGACCCTGAGCCAGTAAAAATTGGTGTTTTGTACCCCAGTTTTAATGAAGGGAGTGCTGAATTAAGATATGACATATCCTTTACTTGTACTTTCGCCAGAAAAACAGCTGGGGGCTGGTGTACGTTTTTGTTGCAATAATACCACCTTTTTGGCGTAAATTATGGTGATTTTGTGACGCGCATTAGACCGTGCACTTCTTCTGCCTTTTGTTCAAGAACTTTGCAGAGCTGACCAGGATTGACATAAAAATGACAAAAAGTGATTATATTTTATGTTGAGGTTTTCGATCTGGTTCACAAGTTTTGCAGTAAAACGGGTGAAGAGCCATTTTGATACCAATTGAGGTACAAAAACAATAGTTTTGGGCCGACTATATGGAAACTCTGCTTTAGATTTCCAACAAAAAGTGAGCAGATGGAAGATGGTAAGAATGTTAGAATCCTCTAGGACAGAGGTCTCAAACTGCATTCCTCAAGGGCCGCCAACAGGTCATGTTTTCAGGATCTCCTTGTATTGCACAGGTGATAATTTAATCACTTGCACAGATAATGATTCCAGCACCTAGTGCAATGCTAAGGAAATCTTGAAAAACACACGGTTTCCGGCCCTCGAGGAATGCAGTTTGAGACCCCTGCTCTAGGAGATGTAAACACAAAACTGCAGTCTTTATTACAAGTTTAGGAATATCATGCAAATTTTCTCTTTTAGAAACCATTTTTTAATATGTATTCTATCTGATTATTTGTAACTGAAGTGGTCCACTGATCTCTGCATAAGTTGTAAGAAATCTGCCCCACTTTAGTATTAACTCCTTCATTACATGGCCATTTTTGTTTTTCCTCCCCTTCTTCCAAGAACCATAACTTTTATGTTTCCGTCAGTATAGCCATATGAAGGGTTTTTTTTTTGTTGTTGCGGGATGGCGGGCCCCCCACCCATCCCTGCAGGTGCATGTTAAATGAAATTGACAGCGGGCTTCAACAGTCTAACAGAGGCACAAGATGGCTGATTAAATCAACCGCCATATGCAGGGAAAGATGCAGACTCTGCTTAGAAGCCCCCATCAAAGGCATGGAGATGACATATGACAAAATTTTACGTCATATGTCGTGAAGGGGTTTATAGTAAGTAGAGATGGGCGGATCTACCTGTTTTTTTTTTTTTTTTTTTACTGGGAAATTCAATTTGCACCAAAGTTTTTCACCAATGTATCGTATTCTCTGGAGTCTCTGCTGATTACGGAGCAAATACCTTGTTGCACTGCAGCCCACCGTCTGATACTGCCATCTTCTGTTCTCCTTCCCGTCACACACAGTCTGGAGTAGGCTTTGTGCTTGTGCCGTCAGTCAGGCCATGTTGAAACTGAAGCCAATCTCGGGCATGAAAGGGCTGAAGAGAATGTGTATGACGGGTAAAAGGAAACTGGGCAGTGGGGACGGGACAGGTGAGTGGCGAAGTGTTACTTATTTTAACCCTTTGTCTTGCCCTCTACGGTTCAGCAAATTGGCGACCTCCATTTTGCTGAGTTCGCATGGAGCGCATTGCGCAAAACAAAAGCAGGATTTTTGAAATTTGTGGAATTCAATTCCACTCGGATAAATTCTCCATCTCTAATAGAAAGCAGCCATTGACTGGTAGTGTGTTGCTCTTTGTGTTGAGGAGGCATCGGGAGCTCTATTTTGCCAGTGATAAGTGTGTGTGGGGATTCACAAGAGTCACACTAAACTCTAATGTGACTCAGTAAAGAAGTCATGCTGCAGTTTGTCCACAAGTCTATGGTAGGATGAATACATGTCACTTTCTGCTTGTTCTCTACAGGTGGAGTACCTAGTGCAGCAGAACGTCATCCCACCATTTTGCAACTTACTGGCTGTGAAAGACTCACAAGTTGTCCAGGTCGTCTTGGACGGCTTAAAAAACATTCTTATAATGGCAGGAGATGAAGCGAGCACAATTGCTGAGATCATAGAGGAGTGTGGAGGTGAGAAATCAATCTGTGAAAATTGTAATAAAGCCGAACTTTGTGGGAGCGTAAGTAATGGCGGGCACCTTGGCCCCAGTCACACCGAGCCCTAGTGCCCGGTAATATCTAATATGACATGTAACCGTGTCAGCCTCTAGCCCTGCTCATGGCACCTATGCACCTGTAAAGATCCTCTCCCGTAAGGTATATTCACACAGAGCATTTTGACAAGATTTTGTTGCCGTTTCTAAGCCAAAATTCACATTAACTAAAAGCTTCAAACCTGCTTGTGAGGAGGAGCGTCTTATTCATTTAAATGAGAAAACACTGATGTGTTTAAAAAAAAAAAAAAAAAAAAAACAAGTTTAAAAAGTCATGCCATCTTTGGTGCTTTTTCCTCCCATAAATTGTGCTGAAAAAAGTTTTTTTCTGCAATTTTTTGCAAGATTTTTGCATTGTAAAGGTGACAGTAAACCTCTTGCTGCACCCAGGGTGGATAAAAATCAATGATTTTTTTTAAAAAAATAAAAAAATCGGATTTTTTTTTATTTAAATCAGATTTTTTTGATTTAAATCAGATTTTTTTGATTTAAATCGGATTTTTTTCAATAAACTGCTTTTTGAGGAAAAAATATTTTACCATCCAAAGGTTCTTCCATCATGAGATAAAGCTGAGTTGTTTAACTCGGTAGAATAAAGGCTGTATATGTGTAACATTCACAATGCCATGCTCTTCCAGAGGTTTCTGTAGGATTAGTGGCAGTGGGCAGTTTCTCTCCTATATTATCACAGACGCTCGCTTTACTTACGCAGTTCTCAAAACTGAATTTGACTCCGCAGAGGTCCCAGCCTCTTCTTCACGGCAAAAATGTTACAACATGAACAGAGTTGAGAAAAAGACCTTAATCCTATTGTTCTACAAACCTATATGAATACAGAATCAACCCCTTCAGTGCCAAGTCCAAGAAGTTAGACAATATGTTTCTGATTGTTTGGAGTGGAATAGATCTGCACAACACAAGAAGAATGTGAATCTAAAGGCTGGGTCTCACATAGCGATACACCAGCGATCCCGACAACGATATGCACCTGTCAGGATCGCTGGTGTATCGCTACATGATCGCTGCTGAGCTGCCAAACAGGCAGCTCAGGCAGCGATCTGGGACAGCGACACTGCGGGTAACATCGCTTAGTTACCCGCAGTGTACATTGGATACCAGCGCCCTGATGCAGGGAGCTGGTATCCAAGGTACACAGCGGGTTTCCAAGCGCTGCGCGGTGCCTGGAAACCCGCTGTGTACCTTGGATACCAGCTCCCCTGCATCAGGGCGCTGGTATCCAAGGTACACAGCGGGTTTCTAGGCACAGCCCCGCGCCTGGAAACCCGCTGTGTACCTTGGATACCAGCGGATCGCTGCTCTCCCGCCTGTCACACGCAGCGATGCGTGCCTGTCAGCGGGAGAGCAGCGATCAAAAAAATGTCCTGACATTTCAGCGACGATCAGCGATACCCAGCAGGGGGGCTGATCGTCGCTGAATGTCACACACAGCGATATCGCTGGTGAGATCGCTGCTGCGTCACAAAACTAGTGACTCAGCAGCGATCTCGGTAGCGATATCGCTATGTGAGACGGGCCCTTAAGTGTGAGGAGGAGGAAGGGCAAGCAGACAAGAAAATGAAAGTGAAACTTTGAGCACAATACTGCAGCATAGCCACAGACAGACAAGTCAGGTCAGGATTATTTTTCTCCTTCCTAAGTACAACAGAACAGTGGTGTCCAAATATGAATGATTAACCCATTAAACTGGGGAGAAAAAAGTAATATAAAAAGTGATTCTAAAAATCTTCATCTACTTGCATGTTAAAGTAGCAAGAACTAGATTAGGTAGAAACTTTGATTTAAATCACTGATTTAAATCAAGCCTTACTGACTAGTGATTTAAATTGTGATTTAAATCGTGATTTAAATCAGTTTGATTTAAATCAAATCCACCCTGGCTGCACCCCATCTGAAAAACGCATCAAAGCCACACTTACATGTCAAACACCTCATTCAAAAAAGCTTGTAGTATCGAGTTTTCTTACAAAACTGCAGCAAAATCCAGGTCTCTTAACAACACTTTCTAAATGTTGATGTTTCTGACTAAATTTCACACCAAAAAACCTCTGTGAATATACCCTAAAATTTTAGGACCTCTTACAGTTTTCCACCTCGACTTTTATTTTAAAGCTAGGACTGTCAAATGGGAAAACCATTGCCTTTCCTCTGTTGCCCCCATCCTTTGTTGATATGACTACAGCACATGACCGCTGCCAATCACTGGGTTCAGCCTTCATGCCAATGTAAATGGCTGAAGATCGCCCAGTAATTGACCTCAGCCGTCACATCCGTAGTTATGACGTTAACACTGCAGAAGAGGCTAAATAATATTTATTTTTTTTTACACAGACTAAACCTTTATTGTTAATGGGCTTGTCCCCGAATGTTATATTGATGACCTCTCCATAGGGTAGGCCAGTGATGGCGAACCTTTTAGAGACCGAGTGCCCAAACTGCTATCCAAAACCAACGTATTTTTCGCAAAGTGCCCTGAATACTGAGGTTTTAGATTAGAAAGACAACTCTTACATTAGCGCGCTACATGGTCAATATCAAAGAGCTTGTAAGCGCTGCACTCCAAGCCTAAGATACTAGCCACCAATTGTAGTGGAGGTCTGTTCTTGAGAATGGAGAGGATTTTTAATCAAAAGTAAAATTGCAAAGTTATTTGTTTTTACAACCTCTTTGCAATCGTAACCCTTTATCATGATGAGCACAAACCCTTTAAGGCCCCTAGGGATATCAAACTCAAATACACAGAAGGCAAAGTTAAAAGCTTGCAGAAAGTTGCAGGCCAACCTTAATATTTTGTTAAAAAAATGTCTGCAATTGAGGAAGTCTTTCCTTATGAAATAAAACGATTAACTTTTGGAATTATAGTGGAATAATATAATGTTGCGTAACAGCAGTAAAAAGCATATGGTCCAATGGCCTAATTTACATATGTAATAACAAAGGATTAAAAACCTTGAATAAAACAGATAAAGTATGATGCAAACAAAAGTCCCAAACACAGTATGATACCCCCACACAGTATGATGACCCTACTGTACCCCCGTCCCTCAGTTCCCCCAACAAAGAATGGTGACCCCATCACAGTATGATTCTCCAACTATAATCCCCACACAGCCCTCCATACAGTGTTAGGTTGAACAATAAGAAATGTTCACTAGTTGCCTACTCCTGGCCTAATGGATGTTGATCAAGTGCATGCACTACAGAAATATAACATTAGACACAGTCGGATGTAATCTCTCCTTGATCAATCTAATGGCACAGCTCCAAGAGAGTTTATTTAATCTGCACATAGTTATATATCCCCTGTAAGGGGCTCAGTTAGCTCTAAAATGGGAGTGATCGGATGTATTCCATTGGTTAGTGGGTTGGGCAATGGGTGTCATCGTGGGTGGATCCATGAGGTCACCAGGCTGTGGTCCATGAGGTCATCAGGGTTGGCGTCATCGTATGCGGATCTGAGGTCATCAGGGTGGGCGTCATCTTGAATACAAGCACATGGTGTGTGGTGAAACAGGAAATGGCAGCCATCTTTAGTTTCTCACTTGGATCTGAGCAAGCTTATGTAAGGTGAAATAATACACTTTATGGGTTGTTTCTCTTAATCTCATGTCTTGAGGTTAATTAAGTATTTGATCTTATGGCTCTCCTCAACAACAGTATAACGGGCACATAGTCCTCCATACAGTACAATGGCTCCACATAGTCCTGCATAAAGTGTAATGTGCCCCACATAGTGCTCCATGCAGTATAATGGCCCCACACGATGCTCCATACTATAAAATGGCCCTACATAGTGTTCCATACTGTATAATGGCCCAACATGATGCTTCATACTGTACAATGGCCCCACATGATGCTCCATACTGTATAATGGCTCCACATAGTTTCATACTGTAGAATGGCCTCACATTTAAAAAAAAAAAATACCTTATATACTCATGTATAAGCCGAGGCACCTAATTTTGACATGAAAAACTGGGAAAACTTGTTGACTTAAGTATAAGCCGGGTTTGCATTGTCCCCTAATCCCTTTTGGTATGCATGGCTCCTTATCTCCATCCTTGTCTGCATAGCTCCTTATCCCCATCTTTGTCTGCATAGCTCCTTATCCCCATCCTTGTCTGCATGGCTCCTTATCCCCGTCCTTGTCTGCATGGCTCCTTATCCCCTTCCTTGTCTGCATGGCTCCTTATCCCCTTCCTTGTCTGCATGGCTCCTTATCCCCGTCCTTGTCTGCATGGCTCCTTATCCCCGTCCTTGTCTGCATGGCTCCTTATCCCCGTCCTTGTCTGCATGGCTCCTTATCCCCGTCCTTGTCTGCATGGCTCCTTATCCCCGTCCTTGTCTGCATGGCTCCTTATCCCCGTCCTTGTCTGCATGGCTCCTTATCCCCGTCCTTGTCTGCATGGCTCCTTATCCCCGTCCTTGTCTGCATGGCTCCTTATCCCCGTCCTTGTCTGCATGGCTCCTTATCCCCGTCCTTGTCTGCATGGCTCCTTATCCCCGTCCTTGTCTGCATGGCTCCTTGTCTGCATGGCTCCTTATCCCGTCCTTGTCTGCATGGCTCCTTATCCCTGTCCTTGTCTGCATGGCTCCTCATCCCCGTCCTTGTCTGCATGGCTCCTCATCCCCGTCCTTGTCTGCATGGCTCCTCATCCCCGTCCTTGTCTGCATGGCTCCTCATCCCCGTCCTTGTCTGCATGGCTCCTCATCCCCGTCCTTGTCTGCATGGCTCCTATCCGCTTGTCTGCATGGCTCCTCATCCCCGTCCTTGTCTGCATGGCTCCTCATCCCCGTCCTTGTCTGCATGGCTCCTCATCCCCGTCCTTGTCTGCATGGCTCCTCATCCCCGTCCTTGTCTGCATGGCTCCTCATCCCCATCCTGGTATGCATGGCTCCTCATCCCCGTCCTGGTATGCACGGCTCCTCATCCCTGTCCTGGTATGCACGGCTCCTCATCCCTGTCCTGGTATGCACGGCTCCTCATCCCTGTCCTGGTATGCACGGCTCCTCATCCCTGTCCTGGTATGCACGGCTCCTCATCCCTGTCCTGGTATGCACGGCTCCTCATCCCTGTCCTGGTATGCACGGCTCCTCATCCCTGTCCTGGTATGCACGGCTCCTCATCCCTGTCCTGGTATGCACGGCTCCTCATCCCTGTCCTGGTATGCATGGCTCCTCATCCTTATCTGCATGGTTCCTCAATCCCCACCCTTGTATACATGGCTCCTTATCCCCATCCTTGTATGCTTGGATCCATATCCCCATGCTGGTATGCATGGATCTTTACCCCGGCTCCTGCCTCCTGTGACCCGCTGCTCGCCGCTCCCCTTACCCCGCCGTCTTCTAGTCCTGAGGAGATGGCTCGCATACCCACTGGTAGGGCTCTGTGTGCCCCCCTCTGGCACGCGTGCCATAGGTTTGCCGCCACTGGGATTGGCTAATAATATCTGGTGTTGGTTGGGCACCCAGCACTCCTGCACATCAGCTATTTCCAGTGCCGGCTGGATGTGCTGAGATACAGAGCTGCGCAGGTTGTCAATGGAATAGTGGCCATCGCTGGCTCCTGCAGTTCCATCCTATATTCTAATCAATAGGAGCAATTATGCATTTCCTGGCCGCGGCCGTTGTGTACTGCGCGGCCGTTGTGCACTGCGCGGTCGCTGTGCAGTTGTCTAGGCTGTGCTGTGTAGTGCCACAACTCTGCACATGCAGCCGGGCATAAATGATCAGTAGGAGTACCGAGTGTCGTACAAACACTGATTAGAGCTTGAGCCAAAGGTAAGTAAAAGTCCTGGACAACCCCATTAATCTTCAACAAAAAAATACCCTAGACTTCGGTGTTGTGTGCAATCTAGTTACTTAGACAAATGTGAAGACTCTGCCTCGCATTACAATGCAGTCATTAGGAATGATTGCAATAGCTTAATTATGTATCTATTTCCTTTTGAGATCCAGCAAAACATTTTTGCAGACCATTTTTCTAATAAAATATCACACCCTGATGGCTTTGTTCTCTTTCAGGGCTGGAGAAAATAGAAGCACTGCAGCAGCATGAGAATGAAGAAATTTACAAATTAGCGTTTGAAATCATAGATCAGTATTTCTCTGGTGATGATGTAAGTCCCCTTCGTTGTGTTTAGCTTCTTAAAGTAATGTATGATCTCACCTAAACCCGAGAATTCACACTTGGATCTCTGCTAAAAAGTGGATGATACAGTGCAGGTTTCCCCTAGTGCCCTACCCTGAGCACAGCTAGCAGCCAGTGTTTTTCAGCAGGAACACAGCTGCGTTTTCTGCACAAAAAATCTGCATAGAGGATGGCAATAAAATATCAGTGTAGAGTTAGGGTCATGCTGCGCATTTCTAGTGGATGGACACAATGCATCTTAATATGTATTACTTCAAGTTGATGCTTTTGTTGCCGTCCTTTCAAGTGGAAAGCTATGGAGACGTGGGCTTATCCACACAGCCGTCATTCAGTCCATGCGCTGCTCAGCGCACAGTTCACATAAGGGATTTTACACATTAGCACCAGTTTAGACGCAAAATGAGTTTTCCACTGTGGCAGATCTGACTTGTCTGTGGAGTACAGGAGATGTAGGGGAAATGTGTAGACAGACATGACTGCCCAGCATCTATGTAACTCCTTCACACCGCAGACAATTTGTTTTTTTTCCTCCTCTTCTTCCAAGCCCCTAATGGCAGTGGCCGCACCTTATATATGAAAAATGAGGTGACAGATTCCCTTTAACATGTACATGTAAAAGGCAGATGATGGCTGAACAGTTCTGCCATCATCTACTGGGAAAAATGCAGCTCTGCTTGCTAGCCTGCATCAGTCAGGAACCAGTCATAACTATACGTCACACGGTACAACTATACGTCATACATTGGGAAGGGGTTAAAGGGAATCTTTCAGCATGAACCCTAGAATTTGTTATATATGTTCTCTGCAGCTTATAAATGACAGTTTATGAGATGTTATTTAGAGCTGTGCGATTATTCCGCAAAGTGTTTTCCACCAAAATTCTGAGAGGAGAATCCACTACCTTTTTGCTCATTGGGACCGTACGCTCTTTTAATTGACTTTCTTTTCTGTTCTGAGCAGATTGATGAAGATCAAAGCCTCATCCCTGAAGCCACCCAGGGAGGTACCTACAACTTTGAGCCGTCATCCAACCTTCAGACAAAAGAGTTTAACTTCTAAGTGTGTTGCAGTGCAGCTTTTCTCTGTCCCTCAACTTCTAGCACCACCAGACGTCCACCGATTTGAAGACAAACCCTAAAAGCTTCAAGACACAAAACCGCCTCCTCATTTTGATGCTTCTAAAGCGAATCATGTATCTTTCACTTGCAGTTGCCAAACGTCACTCACACGGACTGTGATTGCATATGCATGAGCTCGGTTTTCTTTGAGATTCTAGCAGAGCCAGCTGTATTTTTTACCTTCTCCATTTGGCACTGTGTGCTGACTGCCACGACATTCAGCTTTTTTTTTTTTTTTGTTAAGATGATTTCATAGTGATGGCATATCGGCTTCCTGTGGAAAACAAGTAGCTTTTCTTGAATCTGGTGCACTGTACATCAAGACTTTGCTATAATGCATACATAGTGGAAGACTCCTCGGGAGTACAAGTCTACTCCGAGCCTCAATCTTCCTTCATAGACATTTTCATATTTTGACGAACTAAGAAATTTCATGGATACAAAACATGCAAGCCAAAAGATTTAATTCATGAAACTGAATAAAAGATAACTTGGGTGAATTATTATTGAGCAAAAAAAAAATTCTGTTTAAGAGAAAACTGTAATTGTCTCTTTACTAAGTATTTCCCAAACTGCCTCTCAAGTCAGGATTGGAAAAATGGAACTGACCTAAAAGGAGACCGCTTTGTATTTTACTGAACATCAAGCCCTGTCCGACCACTTTGACCTGTTTTTCCTGCTGTTTTACAAGTAACCAAAAGCTGTGCATGGAGTTCCCCTCCCCAAAAGCTATAGAACATGTCCGACTTCAGTAGAAGCTGAAAGCAAGCGTCCCTAAAACTGCGCTAACAAAGATCTAAATTTTGGGTGGGGGAAATAAACCTTGCTTTCAACTTCAGTAGACTTGTTATGTTACGTTTTGTTAGGTGGTTTGGGTTTTCTTTCGTCAGGGCTTTTCACGTTTACTGTAAATGGTCTGAAATTGATCTCCTCTTTGTATCCAGCTCTTTTGGGAATGTGGTTGGAGAGCGGTGAAAATCTAGAAATAAGCTAAGCGAGCTTTCACTTGAATTACAAGCTGACTGGGAGTTGTAGTTCAACAGCTGGTATAAATTTATTTTTAATGAGGTCCTAAGACGACATGTTGGTTTGGCATGTTCAGGAACATCTGTAGGTAACGGTGCAGACACTGAAGCGTCGGACGCGATTTCTCGCCCCTCGTCTTTTGCCATTGATGACGCTTTCTCTTCTATATCAGGTGGTCATACCCAGGTAAAGCGACAGACATGGTCATGAATACGGGTGACTAGAGACCCCCATACATGTTTAAAGTATAAATAAAAAAAACAGTATCGGCTGACCATCTGAAGTGTGTGACGGCCTCCCAAGAGGATTGTGGGCAATATGAATCATACTCCCCGTACTCATGTACTGCAGCAGATAAGCCAGACACCTCTGGCAGTGTTTTGGGAATATTTTTTCCCCTCTCACCACCAGAAATATATAAACGCTCCAGTGAGTGCAAAAAACTGTAGTCAGGAGAAAGGATGTTCAGCCAACTGTTATCTATGGGCACCTTAGTTTGAAAAGAGCTCAGCAGGAACACTCATAGTTAGGCCAGGGTCCCACTTGCAACTGCAATGCGAGAAACTCTCCTCAATACCCGGCACTGCCTCCAGCAGTTCGGACCGGAGCGTTCAACTGCATAGAAATACATGGAGCCGCACACTCTGGTCCTAGTGCCGGCAGCAGTGCCGGGTATTGAGGCGAGTTTCTCGCATTGCAGTTGCAAGTGGGACACCGGCCTTACAAGGAGCTTTTATTTGGGCAAAGTAAGGCACCCTCCACTCGATTTGGCATTAAATATGGAGAAAGAGCACTGCATACCGGGCGGGACAGTTGGAGAGGCAACCCCTGATGTCACAAGTATGACCTGGCTGGGCATTGGATAGTTCCTCTGTAACTGTCCCTGCAGCCTACAGTGACTTCTTTCCATTCGCAATGTCATCAGACGAGGGTACCGCTGCTCAACCCCTGCACCACTCGTGCACAGCCTTATGGCCCAATACAGGCTCCTTTGAACATCTAGTCTCGTGTCTATTGGCACTGTTTGTGTTGACGTGTGGCTCATCAGGCGGACGATCCTTTTCTCTATCCGCTATGTGTATGGACTTATTTTTTGCTCCATGTTTATTGTTCTATAATTGTAAAAAAAACAACATAAAACTAGACTTTCTTATATTCCTGGGGAAAGGCAACATCATGTCACTGGCAGTACTCGTCTAGCTTTCTTTGGGTATCGGCATTTTGCCTCTTTTCCCTTCTGTAGGCTTTCAATCACCCCACATACAGTAACAGACTTAGTCAAGATTGTTTCATTTGTTCAACCAGGTTCATGCCAATGGTGACGTTCTGAATCTGGGCATACAATAATACGGTGTTATAGTTGAACGGCTTGACTTCCAAATTTCAGATATGCAGAAATGTATAAAAAATATATATAATTTTTTTCTTTTTTTTTTTGCCGTGGGAGCTAAAATCGCCTGAAGAACTAGGAACCTATTGCGACAGGAAGACTTAGGGACGCAGTTTCTGGTTTCCTGGTGATCTGATGTGAAGGGATAAGTTTAAATTAAAACTTTTTTTTATTATTATTTTTCTTAGGTAGCAGACTTGGGTTGTGTTTACTGTGATAATGAGATGCCATCCAAAATTTGTGGATCCGCTTTCCTTTAAATTGCTCAGTCTCTGACAACACAGCAGGTGTGCATTCATTACAATAATATATATATATTTGCCAAGGTGGAGCCACTTTAAAGAGGGGGGTGGGGTTTGTCTTGTATCACAAGATGGATACAAGCGTATGTTTAAACTGCAAGATTTTTACTTGCTAAAGAATCTGTTTTAATATAAGCAGTCTGGCCTCTGATTATTTATAGGTTTTATAAATTTTAGATTCGATTTCTCTTTAAGGTGGCTCAAAACTTTTTCAACTCTTGTGCACATACAGAAAAAAAAATGAGTTGAAGTTCATTGTGCCTTTTTTTCTTCTTCTCCCCCCTCCCCCGATCTATCATCCCGAGAGTTTTAGAGCTGGCTTCATATCATAGCTGCATCCCATTCACACAGTAGTCGTCTAACGTGTGGTGTTTTACTTAAGGTAGGCTGATTTTATAGCAGAACTTGATATGGTCACAATATTCCAAAAAAAAATAAAAAAATACGTTTTTCATCCCGTTTCCACAATTTAACATTTTTTTTTTTTTTTTTTATAATTTGTACAAATGTTACATTACATAAATATACGTGTACATATATATATATAAGCTGCATTTGGATGCATTGTTTCTTTCTAGGGTTTCCAGAAGTCATTTCTTTTGTATGTTAATTGGCAGAAACGCTTTACAGGCCTCCGTTGGAGGGGAATAAAGACCGTGTGTGTATATAAATGCTAAAAAGTGGAGTTCTCATCTAAGGTCCGTTTTTCTAGGCATTAGTGACCCTGCGTACGTCACCAAGTCCTGGAGAACAGGCGTCCTGAATAATGTTCTTCATAATGGCAGCCACCGTAAAGCAGATGAAAAGTTCTCTTTCAAGCCCAAGCAAACGGAGTAGCTTTATTTGTGACCTTATTAAGTTTTGATAGGGATTGCATAATGTGATAGTTACAGAAACAAAGAATATTGCTGCACTTTTTTGTTTTCAGAACAGTGTTTGGTAAAATGCATATTTTCCTTTTTTTTTTTTTATCTTTTCTCCTTTTTTTTTAATTAACTGTTCAGACTAAAATGTTCTTTCAAAAGAGGCATCAAAATGTGTTCCTAATTTTGTATATGGGCTTAGGTTTTGTAACCAATAAAAAGCTGCTATCAAATACTATATCGTATTCCCTCGTGCATAGTTTTTATTTCTGGTTTCATAAGTGAAGACTCTTCTTGCTTCTCCTGAATGAGTGAAGCTGGTTTGTATACGACACATTAAGGCTGGGGCTACGCTGGGTCTTTACCCGTCACACTTTAGTTTAGGATCTAATCCTTCTTGCTTAGGAGATAAGCGGAAGCCTTGAGGTGTCTGACTGGAATATGCCAAATTCACACTTTACTTTTTGTTTTATCATTTTTTTTCTGTTATTAATCTGATTTTCATCACTGTTTGGTAGAGATGGGCACAATGATTTCTACTTCCCTGCTTGGTCCGTCATCCTCCTTGGCAGCCAAGGACCAGAGACAAGCGAACTTCCTAGGTTGACACGTGAATGCTGGCGTCTTGGGCACATCTTACCATTACTAGGAAGTTTGCACTGCCCTGGTCTTGCTGCTGCGAGTGCTAGTAATTCCAGAATCCCCTAGTATGTTGGTATTCGTGTGTCACTTGTGCCCAGAATGCTGTCATTTGAGTGCCGGTCAAGGGAGTTTGCACTGCCCTTGTACAGCTACCACTGACTACTGAAGGGGATGCTGGACTTCGGTTGTGTGAATCTATTTGTTCCTGGTTTTTGCTTTTTTTAAGACCGCACCAGGTCAACACATCAGCACAACATTGGCTTTGATCCTGAAGCGTCAATATGTTCAACTTGATTACTGCACAAGCTCATACCTGTCCTCTTAATTCCTGTGGAAGCAGTAAGGGCCTCCTTAGAGTAACCAAACCCCCACCCTCCATTTTAACTAAAAATGTATTTTGAATACATCTGGGGATAGGATGAATAGCCTCATTTTGCTGCCATGTGGACACAATGAGTGCTAAAGTATGCCTTAGAGCAGCGGTTCTCAACCTGTGGGTCGCAACCCCGGCGGGGGTCGAATGACCAAAACACAGGGGTCGCTTAAAGCCATCGGAAAATACATATTTGCGATGGCTTTAGCCCAGTGGCGTAGCGCTCGTAGCGTGGCGGGCATAGCCAGGGTTCGACAAACCCGGGCGCCAGGTCGCCAAGAAAATCATGCCTGGCGCCCGGGGAATTTAAGAGGAAACCCCTCCCCCATCATCATACTCGCCTCCTCCTGGCTCCTGCTGCAGCCTCCTACTATGGTCCAGTGCCGATATCTCTGCTTCCTGTATGGTGCGGTCACATAGTACCGCTCATTAAGCTCATGAATATAGATGCCACTGCTCTCTCATAGGCGTGGCATCCATATTCATGAGTTTAATGAGCGGTACGGTACCACGTGTGACCGTGCCGGCCGGCGCTCGCTGTCATGTGACTGCGTGCACTCACGTGCAAGCTGCAGCATGAGGCAGAACAGCGACTGGACCGGACGGACGACCGCGCCACCACAGACAGGTGGGTGGCGGTGGCTGAGTACTGAACGAGCAGCCGGGGAATGAGTGCTGGGGGAGGAAGGGGGGATGAGCAGCAGGGGAATGAGTGCTGGGGTGGAAGGGGGGAATGAGCACTGGGGGAGGAAGGGGGAATGAGCAGCCAAGGAATGAGCACTGGGGGAGGAAGGGGGAATAGACACTGGGGGAGGAAGGGGGATGAGCACATGGGGGGGAGGAAGGGGGGATGAGCAGCCGGGGAATGAGCGCTGGGGGAGGAAGGGGGAATGAGCAGCCGGGGAATGAGCGCTGGGGGAGGAAGGGGGAATGAGCAGCCGGGGAATGAGCGCTGGGGGAGGAAGGGGGGATGAGCAGCCGGGGAATGAGCGCTGGGGGAGGAAGGGGGATGAGCAGCCGGGGAATGAGCGCTGGGGGAGGAAGGGGGGATGAGCAGCCGGGGAATGAGCGCTGAGGGAGGGGGGTGAGCAGCCGGGGAATGAGTGCTGGAGGAGGAAGGGGGGATGAGCAGCCGGGGAATGAGCGCTGAGGGAGGGGGTGAGCAGCAGGGGAATGAGCGCTGAGGGAGGGGGGTGAGCAGCCGGAGAGTGAGCGCTGTTAAATTAAAAACCAAGTTTGTTAAAAAAAATTCTGGCTCCTAAATTTTTTGGCTGGCTCCTAGATTCTGAACAACTTTGTCGACCCCTGGGCGTAGCGTGGGCGGGTGGAGGGGCAGTCCGCCTCAGGCGGCACGTGTGTGGGGGCGGAGTGGCAGCAGCAGTAATTCCTTCTCTGTGGGAGAAGCGCGGAGGCACAGTGCAGCGGCCTGGTACCCTCCGGAGCTGAGCGGCGGGTCGGTGAGTCCACTGTGCGGGGAGAGGGAGGAGCAGGAGGCACAATACCTCTCCCCGTGCCTCCGCAGCTCCAGGGGGCGCCTGCAGCGCTTCCTGTCACAGCAGCGCCGCTGGATGACGTCATCATTCAGCGGCCGGCTGTGGCAGAGAGTAAGCGCGGGCGCCGGACAGGTGAGGTGTGTGTGTGTGTGAGAGTGCTGCGGTGCTGTCTGTGTGTGGTGCTGTATGTGTGATGGTGGTGGGGGGAGGCCTCGATGATGTTGGGCAGGCAATGATGATGTTGATGGGGAGGCAATGATAAGCAGGCAATGATGATGATATTGGGGAGGCAATGATGATGATAATGATGGGGAGCCAATGATGATGGGCAGGCAATGATGATGATGGGGAGCCAATGATGATGGGAAGGCAATGATGATGATGGGGAGCCAATGATGATGGGCAGGCAATGATGTTGATGGGGAGCCAATGATGATGGGCAGGCAATGATGATGATGATGGGGAGGCAATGATGATGAGAGTCGATGATGATGATGGGGAGGTAATGATGATGATAATGGGGAGTCTTTCCACAGTGCAGGGGAGAGCTCCATATTTTGTATGGAGCATTATTTGGGGTCCAATATTCTTTAAGGAGCATTATATTTGGCCCATAATACTGTATGGAGGACTATGTGGTGCCCATAATATTGTATGGAGGACTGTACTTATTTTTTGGTTTGGGGGGTCACCGCAACATGAGGAACTGTATTGCGGGGTCACGGCATTAGAAAGGTTGAGAACCACTGCCTTAGAGGACCTTACACCAAATTTTTCATGTTGAACTGGACAATGTGGGCAGTACTGCTGAGAGAAGTCTCATTACAAACACTGCTAGGAGCTCTCCTCCTATCTTCAGCTCTGCCATTCATAAGGAGGAATCCACAAACATGGGGAAAAGAACACACCCCATTATAACTCAGCATAGGCTTTGTGTGACACACAAGGACAGTCAGCTCTCATCACTATAGAGTGGTTACTTGTGCTGGAGCTCAGCAGACCTGAGAGTGATTAACTTTCATCTCCAGCAGTCTGTGTGTGGGGAAGGGGCAGTACAGCAGAGCTGGCAATGCTAATGTGTATTTGGGAATTCCAATAAAGCTAATTTGAAAGGAGAGCTGCTAGAAGTGTTTGCCATGAGACTCAACTTCTGCAGCACTGCCTCTTTCCCAGGTCTGCTGTGCTCCAGTACATGTCATCGCTGTAGTCAGGAGAGCAGACTATTATGTTGCTGAAGAACGTGCTAAGCTAATGTTTGGGTGATTTCTTTAATCTTTTTTTACCTGCTTGTTATTGGTACGTGTTAGAGGAAGTAGTCCATGCCCCCAATTAAATCTGTTAAAGGTAATTTGATAGCAGGTTTTTGCTATTTAATCTGAGGGCAGCTTGATGTAGGGCATGAAACACTGGTTTCAGTGATGTCACTTATTAGGCTGTTTGCTATTTCACTACAATGAGTGTTTATCAGCAGGAGATAATCACTACAGGACTATAGCTCCTGCTCCAACCACACCCCCAGCACTGATTAGCAGCTGTCAATATACAATGTAGACAGAGCTGTGGTGTTGACAGGGGCAGCTTTCTGAACCCTGCTACATCTAAAAACTCTGTATTACAACTGCTGTACCCAATAAACTATCAAAGTGATACATCACTGGAATCAGGGTGTCTTTTCCTATATTATGTTGTTTTGAGATGAGGTTGCAAACACCTCGTGACAGATTCCCTTTAATGCCCACTTAGAATTAAAGTTTTTTTAATTTATTAGGCGACAAATACTTTAATATCATCTCTATAATACAGAGGGGAAAAAATGTTCTATTCTTTGCAGTTCCTGTTGCATCAGCTGTCCAGTTTAACATAAATTTTGGTTAAAGGGCCTCTTTAACCAGTACATCGATCCCCGGCTACTATGAATGCACTCAACAGTGGCTGTAGTCGCAGTGAGAGTGCTACTGTGGAGCGAAGATGCAAGTGCTTGTAGGGAAAGCAGGTAGGCAAACTGGCCCTGATGACAAGATTATATACACTGCTCAAAAAAATAAAGGGAGCACTTAAACAACAGAATATAACTCCAAGTAAATCAAACTGTGAAATCAAACTGTCCACTTAGGAAGCAACACTGATTGACAATCAATTTCTCATGCTGTTGTGCAAATGGAATAGAGAACAGATGGAAATTATTGACAATTATCAAGACACACTCAATAAAGGAGTGGTTCTGCAGGTGGGGACCACAAACCACATCTCAATACTAATGCTTTCTGGCTGATGTTTTGGTCACTTATGAATGTTGGTTGTGCTTTCACACTCGTGGTAGCATGAGACAGACTCTACAACCCACACAAGTGGCTCAGGTAGTGCAACTCATCCAGGATGGCACATCAATGCGAGCTGTGGCAAGAAGGTTTGCTGTGTCTGTCAGCGTAGTGTCTAGAGCAGGGATGTCAAAGTCAAACACACCGAGTGCCAAAAAAAAAAATTTGCTACAAGCCAAGGGCCGGACTGACGCTGGCCCTGCTACCGGTGCATTGTGGGAAATGTAGTGTTGGTGCCAGGGCCGGCTCCAGGTTTTTATGGGCCCCGGGCGAAAGAGCCTCAGTGGGCCCCTTTAACACAGACCACGATTCATGATGCACAGATACAGCAGAGAAATATGGGTACAGTACAATGCCAAATACTTCTCTTCTTACATTACATGAGTGATATCTATTGTAAATTGTACAATAGCTCAAAAACCGCCAAATCCTCACAGCGCACAGTACAGACTGGACAGTACAGTCCTCCATACAATATTATGGGCACCACAGTCTCCCCCTCATCACCCATATAATACCCCATGCAGGATGTCACCCCCCATATAATGCTCCATACAGAATACTGGACCCAATATAATGCTCCATACAGGATACTGGACCCAATATAATGCTCCATACAGGATACTGGTCCCCATATAATGCTCCATACAGGATACTGGTCCCTATATAATGCTCCATACAAAATATGGAGCTCTCCTCTGCGCTGTACTGCGTTCTGCACTGTTACAGCTCGGGAAAGGGCGCTGTGGAAAGACTCCCCATTATCATCATCATTGCCTCCCCATCATCATCATGGCCTCCCCATTATCATCAATGCCTGCCCATCATCATCTCCTCCCCATCATCATCAATGCCTGCCCATCATCATCTTCTCCCCATCATCAATGCCTGCCCATTATCATCAATGCCTGCCCATTATCATCATCTTCTCCCCATCATCATCAATGCCTCCCCATTATCAGCAATGCCTGCCCATCATCATCTCCTCCCCATCATCATCAATGCCTGCCCATCATCATCTCCCCATCATCAATGCCTGCCCATTATCATCATCTTCTCCCCATCATCAACAATGCCTCCCCATTATCAGCAATGCCTGCCATTATCATCTTCTCCCCATCATCATCATCAATGCCTCCCCATTATCAGCAATGCCTGCCCATTATCATCATCTTCTCCCCATCATCACCAATGCCTCCCCATTATCAGCAATGCCTGCTCATTATCATCTTCTCCCCATCATCATCATCAATGCCTCCCCATTATCAGCAATGCCTGCCCATTATCATCTTCTCCCCATCATTATCATCAATGCCTCCCCATTATCAGCAATGCCTGCCATCATCACACACAGACAGCACACAAGCACTCTCTCACATACTTATACACACACACACAAAGCACCGCACTACATACACACAGACACACACAGAGACATACACACACACGTCTTACCTGTCCGACGTCCGCGCGCTCTGTGCCACAGCCGGCCGCTGAATGATGACGTCATTCAGCGGCCTGCTGTGAGAGGAAGCGCCGGCGCCCCCTGGAGCCCGGAGCTGCGGCAGCGGAGGCACGGGAGAGGTAAGTAATGTGCCAGCTGATGCCGGGGCCCTGAGCAAGCGGGGGGGGGCCAGTGGCGGCGCTGACACCGCTCTCCTCCGCTAACGGGCGGGGGGGTGCCAGACTGCGAGTGGGCCCCCCGCCTGCTCAGGGCCCCGGCACTTGCCCGGGTGTGCCGGGTGCTGACGCCGGCCCTGGTTGGTGCGTGCAAAACACCAGCAGGCGGCTGTGGCCTGCGGGCCGGATCTAATAGTAATTAAATATCATCCAGGGGGCCATAGATAATCAATTCGCGGGCCGGATCTGGCCCGCGGGCCTTGACTTTGACATATGGGGTCTAGAGGCTGGAGACGCTACCAGAAGACGTGGAGGGGGCCGTAGGAGGGCAACATCCCAGCAGCAGGACCGTTATCTCCGCCTTTGTGCAAGTAGGAACAGGAGGAGCACTGCCAGAGCCCTGCAAAATGACCTCCAGCAGGCCACAAATGTGCATGTGTCTGCACAAACGGTTAGAAACCGACTCCATGAGGATGGTCTAAGTGCCCGACGTCCACAGATGGGGGTGTGCTCACAGCCCAACACCGTGCAGGACGCTTGGCGTTTGCCACAGAACACCAGGATTGGCAAATTCGCCACTGGCACCCTGTGCTCTTCACAGATGAAAGCAGGTTCACACTGAGCACATGTGACAGAGTCTGGAGACGCCGTGGAGAGCGATCTGCCTGCAACATCCTTCAGCATGACCGGTTTGGCAGTGGGTCAGTAATGGTGTGCAGTTGCATTTCTTTGGAGGGTCGCACAGTCCTCCATGTGCTCGCCAGAGGTAGCCTGACTGCCATTAGGTACCGAGATGAGATCCTCAGACCCCTTGTGAGACCAAATGCTGGTGCAGTTGGCCCTGGGTTCTTCCTAATGCAGGACAATGCCAGACCTCGTGGCTGGAGTGTGTCAGCAGTTCCTGCAAGATGAAGGCATTGACGCTATGGACTGGCCCGCCCGTTCCCCAGACCTGAATCCGATTGAGCACATCTGGGACATCATGTCTCGCTCCATCCACCAATGTCACGTTGCACCACAGACTGTCCAGGAGTTGGCGGATGCTTTAGTCCAGGTCTGGGAGGAGATCCCTCAGGAGTCCACCTGCCGCCTCATCAGGAGCATGCCCAGGCATTGTAGGGAGGTCATACAGGCACTGGGAGGTAATACAGGCACGTGGAGGCCACACACACTACTGAGCATCATTTTGACTTGTTTTAAGGACATTACATTCCACTTCAATTTTGAGGGTGACTCCAAATCCAGGCCTCCATTGGTTAATATATATATATATATATATATCTCCCAGATGGCAATGCTATATAGAACATATAAATAGAGACGTGAAATAGAATGAATAAAATAACAATACTTTATTGGGGATTTTAGGAAACATAGATATACAAAGACTTTTAGGCCAAAAAGATACACAGCGGTGAGCCAAGAAAAAATAAGTGTCACCACCAGATGGAAGTCACAGAATATCAAACTATAATCAGCACAACCAACGATGGATATGAATAAATGCAAAATGCATCCAGACGGATAACCCTAACTTAAGCTATAGTGCAAGTGCAAAGTCCAAAGCTGGAGCAGTATTGTATAAATTAGCATGTATAGTGTGCTGCGATAATAGGTTACATAATTACCTGAACCATGACATGGTGCCACTTCACCAACGCACATTTCGGCAGCATGCCTTCGTGCTGAGACTTACTGCGATCTTTGGGAGGCAGAATGAAAAAATCAGCAGTTGAAGAATTGGTTTTATTTTTTACACCATTCCTCATGTAGTATAAGTGATTAGACGACTTTATTGTTCGGGTCCGTGCGATTACAGCAATACTAGATTTATAGTGGGGAAAATAAGTATTTGATGCATTGCCATTTTTGCAAGTTTTCCTATCCAAGTTTTTTATTGTAGGGGTACACTTCAACTGTGAGAAGCAGAATCTTAAAAAAAAAAAATCTAGAAAATCACATTGTATGATTTTTACATAATTTGCATTTTATTGCATGAAATAAGTATTTGATACAATTTAAAAACAGAACTTAAAGTAAATCCACCACCCTGGACGATTTTGAGCTATTACTATGGGCATACAGGTAATAGAATGGTTAAACCACCGCTGCTGCGCAGAAGATCAATGCAGACACTGCCCATAGGATTGTCACTTTTATCGCTGGTATAAAGCATTGCAATGTTTTATACCTGTACAGAAGCTTCTTAGACCATGCTCTGAGCATGGTCTAAAAGGCTTTCCATAGCCTGGTGGTGGGTCACCATGGCAACAATTGGGCCCCCCGCAATGACGTTGCGGTGGTGCTGATCTGAAGGGAAAAGGAGCCCCCTCTCCAAACCTCCTAAATGTTGAGATTGCTCTCGATCAAAGCATTTAGGGTATTAAACAGGCCGTGTCAATGCTGGCACCGACCCTGGCTATCCCTGCAGGAGCTTGGCCTTTAGTAGCGGCGAGCTCCTGTGGTGATCGTGCAGAGAAGTGCTGATATTTAAACACCTCCTGCGCGATCATGCTGTGATCGGTCAGTAAGATTGATTGACTGACTGTTCGCAGCGCCCCAAGTGCGAGGGACTGATGGCATGGGTCCCCACACTTCTCTTCCCATGCCGCTCCGCTTTCAGTGACCACTGTCGGCACGGAACTGTCACAGCAGGTTAACACGCAGTGATCGTTTTAAATCATGACGGTCATAGCTTGTCATGATGCAGGAACTGACACCCGCTCGTGATGCGCTATGTCCATCATTGGTCATTAAGGGTTTAAAGCACACTTTAGCACCATTCTCTTCATGAAAACCGCAATAGGGTATTTAATAGTGATGAGCGAACGTGCTCTGATCATATCCAAGTATCCTGGGCATGCTCAAATAATATGTTCAAGTCCCCACCGCTGCATGTTTTGCGGCAGTCTCTGCATGTGTTTCCGCTGCCTAAGGGTATGTTTCCATGTTCAGTATTTGCTGCGGATTGGACGCTGCATACAGCCGCAGAGGCCAGATGTTACAGCATAGTGGATGGGATATTATGAAATCCCATGTCCACTATGCGTTCAAAGACGCAGGTGGCAGACCTGTGTATACGCAGATGCGGCACGTCTTTCTAGACCGCAGCATGTCTGTTTATCTTGTGGAGACGCTCAGTCTCTGCAAGATAAATAGCACCGTCCTATGTATAGGATGCGGTGATTCCGCATGTGTTCAATGAACACATGCGGAATCACCGCGCGTACAAATGCCGGCAGCGCTATGTACGGAGCGGGCATGTGCAGCTTCCAAAGCGCTGCCAATGCTGACCGTGGAAACATACCCTAACAGTCACAAATCATGTAGCCATGGGTACTCTAATATACAGTGCCGGCAAAAAAAATCTTTACAAGTTCAATGAAACCACAAAATCTTAATATTCAAGTGGATTCAAGTGTTTTATTGAGGATATTTTATTACAATTAGTATTTTGTCATGTCACCCTTACATTTTATCACCATCTGCAGTCGTTTAGGCATGGATTCAGCAAGGCTGGCTAAGTATGTGGAGTCCATGTTTACCCACAGTGTCTTCTGCACCTCCTTTAGATTGT
This sequence comes from Oophaga sylvatica, assembly GCA_033576555.1. NCBI lineage: Eukaryota > Metazoa > Chordata > Amphibia > Anura > Dendrobatidae > Oophaga > Oophaga sylvatica. The sequence goes on along the minus strand of JARQOD010000002.1, from coordinate 79,297,808 downwards.
TGATGTTGCTGGGTCGTGTCTCTTGAACCTTGTTTTTCATTAAATTCCAGGCATTTTCTATGGGGTTAAGGTCAGGGGAATTACCTGGCCACTCTAAAATGTTAATGTTATGGTCACTGAGAAACTTTCTCACGGCCTTGGCTTTGCGGACAGGGGCTCCATCATGCATAAAGTAATCACACTGATGTATGACCCAAAAACGGACGACGCACAACCTTTGAGCCTCCCCTGACCAGCCTGAAAGCGCTCTCATCACTAAACAACACTTTCTTCCACTCTTCAGATGTCCAATCTTGATATTTCTTACAAAAGGCAAGCCTTTTCTTCTTCATTGCTGCTGTGAGCAGGGGCTTCTTTGCGGCACGGCAACTTGGTAGACCCAGGTCCTTCTGCAGGCGGTGCCGAATTGTCCTAGTTGCGATGTTCTGGAGGAGCATAGGGTACTTGTTTTTTACTTCAACGGCAGTTATAGAAGGATGTGACATCACTTTATGCTTCATAAGCTTATCAGTCCTTGGTGAAGTCTTCTTAGGTGCACCAGAGCCTGACTTCCTCTGCGGTACCATCCCAGGAGGCAATGATGCCGCCGACCCTTCAGTTGATAAATTGCTTCTCTTGACACTCCCAGATCTCTAGCTACAGCAATCACCGAATTCCCCCTTCTTGAGCAGAGTCAAGGCACTGGATTTCTCTTCCATTTTAAGCTTCTTTCGACCCATTGTGGGAGATAATAAAAAACTGAGGGAGATAATAAAAGACTGCCTAATAGCAAAACTGGCTGAACTGCACATAACAACCAATCAGAGTTCAACTTTCACTTTACCAGAGAATTGAAAACTGAGTTTTGATTGGTTGATATTTGCCACAAAGCCAGCTTTACTATTAGACAGTTTTTTATTATCTCCCCCATTGTGTACACTTTTAAAAAGTGAAATTATGATGTGGATTTTATATGTAAAGTTTTTTTTTTTTGCTGCGCAAGTGTAAAGATTTTTTTTGCCGGCACTGTATTATCTGAGCACACACAAAATACTCTGATAACACCCGAGCATGCTCCAATAGCATGTTATCCGAGCCCGTTTGCTCATCACTATTAATTAACCCTATTACAAAGTGTATTTACGGTAAATTGCATTCCTAGATTTAAAAAAAAAAGAAAGAAAAGTTTTTGTAATATTTTCATTTTTCTCAAAATGGATTCTTAACTAATTTTAAAACCTTTTAAAGCAAAACTGTCATCAGGATTTTGCTAACTAAACTACAGGCATTGGGCGTGGCCTAGCTCTTGATGTGAGAGGTCGGGTGGCAGTGTTTCTCCACCACCGCTAGCTTCAATTATCCTGCACAGAGCCCGAATCAGCCAAATCCCTTATCAGGAACTGCTGTCTGAGGGTCCCGGGAGTCAGAGGCGAGCTTCTGCCAGACTCAGAGAGACCAACATGGGCCGCAAAAGGCAGAAGGATGCCGGGGCCTGCAGCAATGCCTCAGCCCAAGATGGCACCGAGACAGAGGAAGAGGCGGGAAGGAGGAACACAGCCTATGCACGGAGGCTGGAGGCTTCAGCGCGGCTGCACAGGTATGCGAGGGGCATGGAGGCAGATGAAGAAGGAAGTGAAGGTAGTGAGAAGCATGGAGATGAGGAGGAAGATGGTGAGGAGATGCCTGCGCTACATAATGAACAGCAGGAGGAGGGGGATGGTGATACTGTGATGGCAGCTGAAAGTTCAGATGAGGCAGAGCCGACTCTGCGAGATGTATTCCAGGCTGTCTTATGCTGCAAGACTGCCTTAACTGCTCTGACAAAGCAGGTGAATGGTCTAAAAACCAATATGAGAGGCATTGAGGCTTCTATGCAGAAAGTTACAGCTAGATTGACTGAGGTGGAGGGCAGAGTTGGTGCAACAGAAGATCATTTAACCTCAGTGCAAAAGACGCAACAACAGCACATTCAGAGGATCGTGGTAGTGGCTATTAAAAACGATGACCTGGAAAACCGGTCACGCAGGAACAATCTGCGTATTGTGGGCATCCCTGAAAGAGCTGAGGGTGCTGACCCCACGACCTTTGTTGAAACCTGGCTGCTGGGAAAGTTTGGGTCTAATATCCTGTCGAGGGTGTTTGCTGTGGAGCGTGCCCATGAGACCCCCAGTGCCTGGAGAGAGCCCTCGTACGATGTTAGCCAGAATCCTGAACTGCAGAGACCGGGACACTATCTTACGTAAGGCCAGAAAATTGACAGATCTTACCCTGGAGGGCAAACGCATTGAAATATACCCGGATTACTCGGCTGAGGTGCAAAAGCTGCAGCTACGGTATGGTGAAGTGAAGAAAACAGCTCCGCTCTTTGAATGTGAAATATTCTACAATTTATCCTGCCAAATTAAGAGTGGAAGCCTTTGGAAAGGTCAATTTTTTCCCGTCACCGGTAGAGGCCGCTTCGTGGTTGGAGCGGAACCGGAGCAAATTGAGAGAAGCTGAGGACTCGGTACGGTGAATACACGACCCTGCTATTCTGACCACTGGACAGGGTTGTGGCTCTGCATTGCTCTGCAAAACCGCGGAGGAGGGGGAGAAACCCCCGCTGGGATCTACGTTTTATAGTTTTATAGTTAATTTGTTTGATTAATGGTTCGGGACTAAGCATACTATTGATTATGTGGTGGAGGGACTGCCAGTGCTGGAGGAGGACACGGCGCATGTGGTTATGCGGTATACTACGATGTTGCTCAGGTTCTTTGAGCTCCCACTCTCACATTGGGAAGAGAGTGACAAGAGAAGGGTGGGGGGAGGGGGTGGGGGGAGGTGGATGGGTTGGAGTTGCGGGAAAATGGGGTTGCTTATGCTGTTTGACCTGGTATGCTGGGGAACAAAATGGGAAGATGTTACTTGATGATGGTGGATTGTTTTTTCTGATGCACAATGAATAACCGTACTGTTCGGATTTTAAGTTGGAATGTACGTGGTATATCTGACAGGACTAAGAGGGCAGCAATTCTGAATCACATCAGATCTTGTGATCCTATGATTGCGTGCTTACAGGAGACCCATCTCACTGGAGATACTAGGCACTGGCTGTCGAGAGGGTGGATGTTAAAGACATATCATTCTACTTATTCCTCGTACTCCAGGGGGGTGTCAGTCCTAATACATAAAAACGCACATTATGAAGAGCTGGCAGTGCAAGTAGACAGTGAAGGGCAGTATGTATGGATTGCATGCAGATTGTATGGACACAAAATGATTTTAGTGGCTTTATATATCCCTCCACCTTATTCTAAAAAGGCACTTCAAGCAGTATTGGACTTGACGGCCAGATGGGGGGAGGCTCCGATGTTGATTATGGGAGATGTTAACAACACCATGAATGATTACTGGGATAAAGTACGTCCGGCAGGTATGGAAGCGGGACGGGACGGAATGACTGCATTTGGCACCTACGTGGGGGAGCTGGGGCTGGTGGATCTGTGGAGAGTACGAAATGAGGGTAAGAGGATCTTCTCGTGCCACTCGGCTACATACGGAACACTGTCAAGGATAGACCTGGCTTTTGGGGATACTGCTATGGATGGGATGGTTGGGGAGGTGGAATACCTACAGAAGACTCAATCGGATCATAGTCCTATGGTTGTCACGCTTCTAGTGGGATCTGTTCAGGGACAGAGGGGAGGTTGGCGTCTTCATCCGACGTGGCTTAAAGTGGTGGATATGGGCGGAATAACCAAAGAACTAGAGCACTTCTTCCAAGTGAATGAGGGGAGTGCGGAGACCACAGTGGTGTGGGAGGCTATGAAGGCATTTATGAGGGGACTTTTTATAGGTGAGATCTCACGGTGTAAGACCAAAACTAAATTGGCAGATCAACAAATAAAGGATGACTTGACAAGGGCAGAGGCAGACATGATTTTGACGCCAACGAGTGCAGCTCACAATAGACTAAAATTGGCACAGGAGGCAGTTAATAAACTGCACATGATGCAAGCTGAGAGGAAAAGGGCATTTCAGCAAGCCCAATTCTATGAGGAAGGAGAGAGATGGGTCACTTGTTGGCGGTGATATCTGCGGCACAGAGGGAATCTTCCAGGGTGTACAGGTTGAGAGACCAAACGGGGACGACTCTGACAGACACAAAGGATATATTGGAGGTCTTCAAGGAATATTACATGGCACTATACAATTCAAGAGTACGGGACACGGAGAGGGCCGTAGAGGAATTCTTGGAGGGCATCTCACTGTCTAAATTGTCTGAGGAAGATAGGTTAAGGTTGGATGAACCTGTGAGTGTGGAGGAGGTGGAATGTGCAATTCTGTCTATGCCCAATAACAGATCACCGGGTGCTGATGGTCTACCTGGGAGGTGTACAGGGAGCTGGTGGAGCTGCTGGCCCCTAAACTGAAAAATGTGTTTGAGGAGGCTTTGGTGAAGGGGGCGCTACCGAGATCAATGGAGGAAGCGGTGATAGTGGTTCTACCAAAGGAGGGGAAAGACCCCATGGATGCGGAGTCGTATAGGCCCATATCGTTGTTGACAACGGATGTCAAAATACTCGCTAAGATCCTGGCCACCCGGCTCACCGGGGTTGCGCATACTGTTATTCACGAGGACCAGCCGGGCTTTATGCCCAACCGCTCCACGGCTGTTAACTTGAGAAGATTATTTCTTAATATGCAGCTGCCTGCTGATAATGGGGGCGGGAGAATAGTGATGTCATTGGACGCTAGAAAAGCATTTGACAGTGTGGAATGGAAATATTTATGGAAAATCATGGAAATAATGGGATTTGGCCCCGCGTTTATGGCCTGGGTGAAGTTACTGTACTCGTCCCCAAGGGCGGTAGTTAAGGTGAATGGTGAACGGTCCGGGATGTTTGACCTACATAGGGGCACAAGGCAGGGGTGCCCGCTGTCCCCGCTATTGTTTGCGGTGGCTGTGGAGTCCCTGGCGGCCAAAATAAGAGCTGAGAGAGGAGTGGTCGGATTTAAATTTGGGAGGCTGGAAAAAAAATATCACTGTATGCCGATGACATCCTGTTATTTCTGGAAAGTGCAGGAGAGACATTGGGGTGCACCATGGATGTAATTGAACACTTTGGGAGCATTTCGGGACTGGAGATAAACTGGCATAAGTCTTATGTCATGGCTGTAGATAGACCAATAAAAGCGGAGGAGATAGATGAGAGGGGGAAGCAGCTCCGGCTGGTTTCACAATTTAAATACCTTGGGATATGGGTGGCGCTTCCATTGACACGATTCACGGATCTGAATTTAGTTCCTCTGCTAGAGAAATTTAAAAAGAAAATAGGCGCATGGTGCCGATTGGCTTTGACGGTGACGGGTAGAACTAACCTGATTAAGATGGTCCTTATGCCACAATTAATGTACGTTTTGCAAAACTCACCGATATGGCTACCAAAGAAACGGTTTCAGGGTATTGATTCTATCTTCAGATCCTTGATATGGGGCAAGAGGCAGGCAAGGATTAAATTGGAAACGCTGCAAAATGGGAAGGAGGAGGGAGGATTGACCGCACCCAATCCCTGGGTCTATTTTTTGGCAGTACAGGGCCAGCATGTCAGGGGATGGAGGGAGCCCGATTGTGGAGGGGCAGCTTGCCGGGTGCTGGAACATGTGTCGGGGAGACGCCCACTGGTCCAGGCGTTAGAGGATGGTACCTTTAAGAAATTGGGAGCAATATATCCTACCTTAGGCTTGACTCAGAAGGTATGGGACACTATTAAAAAGATCAGGGGGGTGGACGGGCTGACTAGATACTCACCGGTGTTGGGCAATGAACATCTGCCGGAACTTAATAAGCTGTGTCAAATGGGCAATTGGAAGGCGCAAGGAGTGAGATATGTGTGCCAGCTGCAGAGTGGAACGGACCTGAAGACCTTTGAGAAATTGAGAGAGGAATTTGATTTGCCTTTGGTATGGGGATTTCAATACTATAGGCTTCGACATGCTTGGAGGGCACAGTGTGGATTGGGAGCTATGACGGTTCAGAGCGACATTGTACTAGACTTTGTGTGTATGAAGGGAGGGACGAGGGGAGTCATATCGAGCTTATATCATGACCTACTGCACTCCTATCTGGGGGGAAATCACCTCATTGCAAAGAGTAAATGGGAAAAGGAGGTGGGTACCCTCACGACAGAACAATGGGAGGCGATTCTAGAATATGTCCCGAAGATCTCTCTAAGCGAGCAGGCACGGCTCTCCCAATTATACATAATACATAGGACATACAAAACACCGTTGCTTCTGTACAAGGCGGGCTTGAGGGGAGATTCCAGTTGCCCTAGGTGTGGCATGGACCAGGCCGGATTACTGCACATGCTATGGTCGTGCCCACGGCTGGCGGCTTATTGGTTGGTCGTTATTAACAAAATTGAGAGGGCTTATACATGTACAATTGACAGAAACCCGGTGCTGTGTGTTTTGGGGGAGGTGGATGGTATACCTGTCTCGGAACATAACAAAGTGGCGATAGCGCGATTGCTATATGTGGCACACAAATTAATAGCACGAAAGTGGACAGATTCGGAACCCCCCACTAGGAGGGAATTTATTGCTCAGACACGTACGGTAATGCATTTAGAGGAAAGCATTTACAGGCGGAGGCATGGAGAGAGAACTTTTGGGAAAATATGGTCCGCATGGATGGCGGTAATATGATTGTCAATGTTCCCAGGTATGCCCGGCATAAGGAGTATTGGCGGGAGGGGGGAGGGGGGAGAGGGTTTTGACTGTATTACTACACGTTATGTGAATTGTTATATGTATATTGATAACTGTTTGCTGTTAATTTTTGAAACCTAAATAAAAATAATTGGTTAAAAAAAAAAAAAAAACTACAGGCATTGACAAGTTGGCGCTGTTACATTGATTAAAATGATACCTGGGTTGAAGAAATCCGTCTTGTGGTTCTTGTTTAATGTGTGCATTCTCTGGGGCAGCCTGTGGGCAGGGCTTTTTTTTTTGTGCTCTGACCTCATTGTCATAATTCTGGGCGTAAATGACAGGTCACTGAAGGTTTAGTGGCCTGCCTCCTATTTTAAATAAAGCACCTGCACACACATTTAATATTGTGGTCTTCAAAAAAAAGAAAAATTTGCTTCAACAAAATCGCACCTGCGATGCATGCGCTGCAACATCTATCAGCAAGCGATGCTCTCAATCTGCACATGTGCCGTCCACTGTGTTCCTAGGGCCAGTGCGGGAGCATGCACAAGAAGAGGAAATCGTCGCCACTGAACATGGCAACGCTCCCGCTCTGGTCTCTGGAACAGAGTGGGCGGCGCATGTGCAGATTGAGAGCATCTCTTGCCAATAGAGACTACTGCTCCATTTTGTTGAAGCAATATTTTTTTTTTAAGACCACAATATTAAATCCACAGGTACAGTATTTAAAATAGGAGGCAGGCCATGACCTGTCATTTAATCTAAGTATGGTGATGAGGCCAGAGCACCAAAAAAAGCCCCGCGCACAGGCCGCCCTGGAGCATGAGAAACTCAAAACTGAAACACAGATTAAATAAGAACCACAAGACGTATTTCTACAATCCATAGTATCATTTTAATCAGTATAAAGGCGCCGACCTGACAGTATCTGTAGTTTACTGAGCAAAATCCTGCTGAGAGGTTCCCTTTAAGGACCCAGATGATTTTGTGTGTGTTTTTTCCTTGCCCTGATACATTTAAATTCTATAATTTTAGGTATGATTCGCTTTTCTCATGAGTCATGACTGGTCAGGAGTCTCGTGATCTGTTTACGGACTGTGATACCGCCATCTGAACCTTGCCTCTCTTGGTGTTTCACCAGTCACGCAAGTATTACTGCGTCAAAACTCCTTTACTATTAGGTGACAAGTCAGATTTGACTGTTTTCTACACAATATATTTAGAACCCAAAAAAAAAGGAAGGCTAAATATGAATATACTCATCCATATATTGAACAAAAACCCAAAAGAATCATGGACTAGGAGTCATAATGAAAAGTTATAAACTTTATTTAAACAAGGATAAAAATAGATAAAACCAATAAGGTCAAATATGAGTCAGAATAACCAATACAAGGGAGAAAACAACATCCAAATCTTAATCAGTAAGTCAAATACGATAATGATATAAGCAAATTCGTACAACAATATAGACAGTCCATACAGTCAAAATAGATCTCAAATTTCTATATACATATAGGCACAAGCATCTGTGTAGCACCACTGGAGATTTATTAAAGATAATGAATATTAATCAAATATATATACACACAGACACGGAATGGTCAGTATAGAAAAATAGATGTATAAATCGCTAGTGCATAAGACATCAAAGAGATCTCAAACAGGAGGAAAAAATGTGTCTCAATAATGATAATCAAGAGGATCCGAAATAAATATCCAGTGCATAAAGCATCTGATCAGTTAGTAGTATATATATAAAAAAATGATAATCAAGAGGATCCGAGATAAATATCCAGTGCATGAAACATCTGATCAATTAATAGTATATATATACATATACATAGAAAGTGCATGTGCATATGCAAATAAATCAGAGAGACAGGAAAAAGTTATCAATATAGAGGCAAGACTGCCTTCCTGCTGTAATAACCAAATACACTGTCACAGATAATGCAAATGCATAAACCGAGATCAACAGGACAGAAAGCTGTATATATTCAATATGGAGGTGAAATTACCTTCCTACTTAAGTAAACAGCTATACTGTCACTGGTAGTGCATATGTATAAGCATCAGTAAATAAGGTAGCAAAAGGTAGTAAGTATAGAGGTAAAACTACCTTCCTACTGCACTGAAGCAAATGCAACTTATCTACTATATAATTGTCTAACTTATACCTTCCATCTGAAACGGAAATCCTTTGTCGCTGGATTTCAACCAGGCACGCCACCGCTATCGTCGGTAGCCGCGGGTCATCTCCACGTACAGACCATCCGTCCCTGCATCCCTGCTTCTATCCTGTGTGGTGCAGTCACGTAGTACCGCTCATTAAGGTCATGAATATGGATGCGACTCCACTCCCATAGGCGTGGTGTCCATATTCATGACCTTAATGAGCGGTACCACGTGACCGCACCACACCGGAAGAAACTGACGCGCTGGGATAGAGATGCAGGGACGTGCAGCGACAGTGTCAGGGTAAGTATGACGGGGGAGCCCAGCGGAGGGTGGGAGTGGAGCCATGTATATAGGATGGGAGGGTGGGAGCGGAGCCGTGTATATAGGATGGGAGGGTGGGAGCGGAGCCGTGTATATAGCATGTGAGGGTGGAGTGGAGCCATGTATATAGGATGGGAGGGTGGAGTGGAGCCGTGTATATAGGATGGGAGGGTGGGAGCGGAGCCGTGTATACAGGATGGGAGGGTGGGAGCGGAGCCGTGTATATAGGATGGGAGGGTGGGAGCGGAGCCATGTATATAGGATGGGAGGGTGGGAGCGGAGCCATGTATATAGGATGGGAGGGTGGGAGCGGAGCCATGTATATAGGATGGGAGGGTGGGAGCGGAGCCATGTATATAGGATGGGAGGGTGGGAGCGGAGCCATGCATAAATAAACTACATACATATTCTAGAATACCCGATGCGTTAGAATCGGGCCACCATCTAGTCTTCCATAAAAGCCTACACAAAATGTGATCTTTGTTCTTTGAGACATAATGACAATTGAAGGTCTTCCTTAGTCTTTTTCACCCTGACTATACAAAGTACAGGAGTGCGTCATAGTTCATGATGTCTAAATCCTTTCTTGTCAGTAAAGCTATGTTCACATGTTCCGTTTTTATTACTAAGGCAAAACCTGCTATCTTGATAGTAAGAAACTTGCCTCAAAAAAGCAGGTTTTGCTTAGTTTTTGCTGCGTTTTTTTTGCTGCATTTTTTTTTTTTGCAGCGTTTTGTACATTTATCTCTTGCGCATGCTAATACAGTTTAGTGCAAAAAAAATAATCTGATTCTACTTCATCAGGTTTTGGCACAAACAAAACGCAGCAAAAACTGATACCTGCATTTTTGCAGTGTTTTTGCACCACACGTTGCTTTTAATGGGTGGAAAACACTGAAAAGACACTGAAAGTGACATGCTCCATTCTGCAAAACCTCAGATTTTGCACAAAATACGGAGGACAAAAAAAACCTATCCGTGTGCATGAGTTTTTTGGAATCTCATAGACTCTGCTGGTACTATAAAACACAGCAAAAATTTGCATTAAAAAAAGCATCAAAAACACAGCTTGTGAAAATAGCCTAACTGATCGAAGTATTAAAAGGTTTTTTGTAGCAAAATATTTTTTTCCAAAATTTTCATGATTTGCATTGTTTGCAGGATAATCCCTTCTTGTAGTGATCAGCTAGTTGCAGTGGGTCAGGCTTCAACCCCTGGCAATCATCACAGCTTTCATGCGTCTTGGCATGCTATCCACCAGTCTTTCACACTGCTTTTGGGTGACCTTATGCCACTCCTGGTACAAAAATTTTAGCAGTTCTTCTTTATTTGATGGCTTGTAACTATGCATCTTCCTCTTGATTACATTCCAGAGGTTTTCAATGGGGTTCAGGTCTGAAGATTGGGCTGGCCATGACAGGGATTTGATATGGTGGTCCTTCATCCACACATTGATTGACCTATCTGTGTGGCATGGTGCATTGTCCTGCTGGAAAAACCAGTCCTCAGAGTTGGGGAACATTGCCTGAGCAGAAGGAATCAACTGTTTTTCCAGGATAGCCTTGTATGCGGCTTGATTCATACGTCCTTCGCAAAGATTAACCTGCCCAATTCCAGCCTTGCTGAAGCATCCCCAGATCATCACCGATCCTCCACCAAATTTCACAGTGGGTGCAAGACACTGTGGCTTGTACGCCTCTCCAGGTCTCCGTCTAACCATTAGACGACCCGGTGTTGGGCAAAGCTGAACATTAGACTCATCAGAGAAGATTATCTTACTCCAGTCTTCTATTGTCCAATGGTTCTGCTCTTTGGCAAACTTCAGGCTGGCTCTCCTTTGCTTCTCATTGATGAAAGGCTTTTTTCTAGCTTTACATGACTTGAGCCCTTCCTCTAGGACCCTGTTACGAACTGTTCTTGCCATGCACTTCACCCCAACTGCCATTTGCCTTTCCTTTTGTAGGTCACTGATGTCATCCTGCCATTGCTGAGTGACATTTGAATAAGATGACGGTCATCCCGGTCAGTGGAGAGTCGTTTTCGCCCTCTGCCGGTCTGTAGCTTGGTTGTCTCCAATGTCTGCTGCTTGACCTCGTTGTAATGGACTGCCGTCTTAGAAATTTTAAGGATGGAGGCAACATGACGCTCTCTGTATCCCTCTGCTAGTAAAGCCAGAATTGAGCCCTTCTTTTCCTCACTCAAGACTTTTCTTTTCAACTCCTTTGGCATGGTTAAAAATTATTTTTCATTCCTATTACTTTTGGGATATTACAAGCACTTGTTTTGCCATCCAGCTTCTCCTATTGCAAGAGGATTGTGAACACCATAGCAGTGTTTTTTATCATTTCCTTCGTTAAATAAGATTTGGTTCAAGTGATCACCTAATCAGAAGCACATTAAGTAGAATGAGGTGAACTCTGGTTGGAATTCAACTGACACTGGAATGGAATGGCTGTCAGACATGTAGAGAAGCTGATTTTTATAAAACTGTGCAGTGGTCTCTTAATTTTTTAATACGGAAAGTATTCAGACTCCTTTAAATTTTTCACTCTTTGTTTCATTGCAGCCATTTGGTAAATTCAAAAAAGTTCATTTTTTTCTCATTAATGTACACTCTGCACCCCATCTTGACTGAAAAAAAACAAATGTAGAAATTTTTGCAAATTTATTAAAAAAGAAAAACTGAAATATCACATGGTCATAAGTATTCAGACCCTTTGATCAGTATTGAGTAGAAGCACCTTTTGAGCTAGTACAGCCATGAGTCTTCTTGGGAATGATGCAACAAGTTTTTCACACCTGGATTTGGGGATCCTCTGCCATTCTTCTTTGCAGATCCTCTCCAGTTCCGTCAGGTTGGATGGTGAACGTTGGCGGACAGCCATTTTCAGGTCTCTCCAGAGATGCTCAATTGGATTTAGCTCAGGGCTCTGGCTGGGCCAGTCAAGAATGGTCACAGAGTTGTTCTGAAGCCACTCCTTTGTTATTTTAGCTGTGTGCTTAGGGTCATTGTCTTGTTGGAAGGTGAACCTTTTTGAATTTACCAAATGGCTGCAATGAAACAAAGAGTGAAAAATTTAAAGGGGTCTGAATTCTGAATACTTTCAGTACCCACTGTGTATGTATGTGTGTGTGTGTATATATATATATATATATATATATATATATCTCAAAGCGTACATGGTGGCCATAATACTGTGGGGCTGCATTGTACGCTATGGGATGCCTGCATTATACTCTATGGTGCGGCTGGACTGCATTATACTCTTATGAGGTGGCTGCATTATACTCTGAGCGAGCTGCATTATACTGTATTGAGGATTATGGGGAATGCATTATGCTATATTATACTATATGAAGGACTACGGGGTGCATTATACTATGGGGACTGCATTGTACAATATGGAGGACTATGGGGGGAGCATTTGTCACGCTGTCTAATGATATGTATACAATGTCAGTAAACTATTAATACAGGAACAACACTCTATACAACAACTAGTATAGCAACATCAGCATGTAAGTATAGAATAGATTTACCTGACACGATATCTGCTGAACTCAGGGTTAATCTTGAGGACTTGATGAGCTGAAACAGGAAAGAGGTGGACCGGGATCTAACCTGACCCTAAACTGGGGTCCTAACTAATCCCTCACCTTGGAGGTACTGATAATGGTTCAGAGGTCCAAGTCTCCAACCTAACCCTGTCTCCTGTCAGACCCTGAACCCTGTAATCAGTCCTAAGAAGGATCCTGACTACCACCAAAGGGATATGGGCTGATCTCAGCTAAATACACAGATTAGACATATAAGACAGACAGGATAACACTCGCTTGCATACACACTCAAACACCAAAGGAACATAAATGGTCTGGGAAATAAACTCTAACCAAGTTGAGCTTAGAACAACTAAGGAGCTCACAACTAAAGTCTATACAGATTCATTCCTATCTGTGGTCTGCATGAAGGTTTCACTGGCAACTCCCCAAGCAGACAACCAGGAATTTAAAGGAAACCAATCAACAAATAATCAATTGCAGCCGGGAGAAACTGCACCCAGTCCCAGCACCGAGCACAGACAGAATTAACTCCCTAGCTGCCAAACACAAAGAAACAGCAGATCAGCTGTGAAGAAGTCAAAATGTGCAACCGCGACGATCTTCGTGGCAATGCACACATGACAGTACCCCCCCTTCTACGAGGGGCCTCCGGACCCTCAGGGCCAGGCCTGCCCGGGTGAGTTCTGTGGAAGGTCCGAACCAAACGATCTGCGTTAACATCAGACGCAGGGACCCATGTCCTCTCCTCTGGACCATACCCCTTCCAATGCACCAAGTACTGAAGGGACCGGCGATTCAGACGTGAGTCAATGATCTTTGATACTTGAAATTCCAAGTTACCATTGACCAACACAGGAGGAGGAGGTAGAGGTGACGGTATGACTGGTGCCACATACCTTTTAAGTAATGACTTGTGGAACACATTATGAATTTTAAACGTAGGAGGGAGGTCCAGACGAAATGCCACAGGATTAATTATGGAACTGATCCTGTACGGCCCGATGAATCTGGGACCCAGTTTCCAGGAGGGCACCTTAAGTTTTATATTCCTGGTAGACAACCATACCAGATCGTTCACATTCAGATCTGGACCAGAAACTCTCCTCCTATCAGCCATACGTTTGTAACGGTTCCCCATTGCACTCAGATTATTCAATACACCTCTCCACACAGAAGCAAGTGACGACGAGAAACGCTCCTCCTCAGGAACCCCAGAAGGGCCCCCCCCATTGAAAGTACAAAACTGGGGATGGAAACCATATGCCCCAAAAAACGGGGACTCCGCCTGTTGTTAAGAGCGAACTCTGCCAGAGGCAAGAAAGAAGACCAGTCCTCTTGGTTCTCTGAAACAAAACACCGGAGATATGTCTCTAAGCTCTGATTCAGACGCTCTGTCTGACCATTGGTCTGCGGATGAAAAGCCGAGGAAAATGACAATTGCATCCCCCGACGTAAACAAAATGCCCTCCAAAATTTGGACACAAACTGAGACCCCCTATCTGACACCACATCAGAAGGCAACCCATGAAGTCTAACGATCTCCCTAATGAACACCTGCGCCAGAGTTTTAGCATTAGGAGTGCAGGAAGAGCAACGAAATGTGCCATCTTACTGAACCTGTCAACAACCACCAGTATGACAGTATTCCCTGACGATGGAGGAAGGTCCGTAATGAAGTCCATAGATAAATGAGTCCATGGACGCTCCGGAAGTTTCAAGGGTAAAAGGGTCCCAGACGGACGGGTATGAGGGGTTTTAGAGCGAGCACACACCCCACATGACGCGACAAAAGTTATAACATCTTTATTAGCATTAGGCCACCAAAACCGGCGAGAAAGGAGATCTAAAGTAGCCTTACTCCCTGGATGTCCTGCTAGAGCAGAATTATGATGTTCCTCAATAACCTTTTGTCTCAACAGATTTGGGACAAACAGTCTCCCTGGAGGTCCTGCAGGGGCGTCCCCCTGAGCCTCTAACACCTCCTCCTCAAGCTCAGAAAATACAGCCGACACTACCACCCCCTCCTGAAGGATAGGACTCGGATCATCCGTTTTCCCGGCCCCTGGGAAACTGCGAGACAAGCATCAGCCTTTACATTCTTAGACCCCGGGCGATAAGTGACGACAAAATTAAACCTGGTAAAAAACAACGACCATCGAGCTTGTCTGGAATTCAGACGCTTAGCGGATTCCAAATACAACAGGTTCTTGTGATCAGTAATAACGGTAACCGGGTGGACTGCCCCCTCCAAAAAGTGACGCCATTCTTCAAAAGCTAACTTAATGGCCAAAAGTTCCCTATTGCCGATATCATAATTCCTTTCGGCGGACGACAATTTCTTAGAAAAGAAAGCGCACGGATGCCATTTACCAGGGGACGGACCCTGGGACAATATAGCACCCACCCCTACGTCAGACGCATCCACCTCCACAATGAACGGCTGAGATGCATCTGGTTGGATGAGAACGGGTGCCGAAGCAAAACATTTCTTCAAAGAGGAAAAGGCTTGGCAAGCTTTGTCCGACCATTTAGAAAAATCCGTCCCTTTTCTTGTCATGTCAGTGAGAGGTTTGACGACAGATGAGAAATTACAAATAAATTTCCGGTAGTAGTTAGCAAACCCCAAAAAACGCTGCAGAGCCTTAAGATCCCCTGGCTGATCCCATTCAAGCACTGCTCTCACCTTTTCAGGGTCCATACGGAAACCGGAGGCTGACACCAAAAAACCCAAAAACTGAAGTTCCTGTACGGCAAATACACACTTCTCCAGTTTGGCGTATAGTTTATTGTCTTGCAAGATCTGCAACACCTGTCTCACATGCTCCTGATGAGACACAAGATCTGGCGAGTAAATTAAAATGTCGTCCAAATATACAACCACAAACAGCCCCACAAGGTGACGAAAAATGTCATTAACAAAATGTTGGAATACTGCTGGTGCAGTAGTCAGACCAAAAGGCATGACAAGGTTCTCATAATGTCCCTCCGGCGTGTTAAACGCCGTTTTCCACTCATCCCCCTCTTTTATCCTAATCAGATTATACGCCCCCCTGAGATCCAATTTAGAGAACCATTTGGCGCCAACAATTTGATTGAAGAGATCAGGAATAAGAGGGAGTGGATACGGATCTCGAACAGTAATCCGATTAAGTTCGCGGAAATCCAAGCAAGGGCGTAGGCCTCCATCTTTCTTCTTCACAAAGAAGAACCCCGCGGCTACTGGGGAAGATGAAGGTCTAATATGCCCTTTGGCCAGACTTTCAGAAATATAATCTTTCATAGCCTGCCTCTCAGGACCAGAAAGATTATACAACCTAGCTTTAGGCAACTTAGCATCAGGAAGGAGATTAATAGAGCAGTCATACACGCGATGAGGAGGCAACTCCTGACACCCCTCCTCAGAGAAAACATCCCCAAAATCCTCCAAAAAAGGAGGCAATGTACTAGGCACGACCGCACTGATGACTGTGTTCATGCAGTTGCTTTTGCAAAACTCACCCCATTGGCTTATTTCTCTGGACTGCCAATTAATCACAGGGTTATGTTTAACCAACCAAGGAAGTCCCAACACAATGGGAGTAGGTAGACCCTCCAACACATAACAAGATAATTGTTCCCTATGTATTGCCCCTACCCGAAGGTCAATGTTATGAACCTCATGAACAAAGCTACCTTGGCCGAGAGGCCTGGCGTCAATGGAGAATATAGGGATCAGTTTGACCAATACACTCAGATGCATACCTTGAGCCTGAGCAAACTGAGCGTCAACCAGATTAGTCCCGGAACCACTATCAAGAAGAACAGACAATCTCTCCACTCTCGTACCAACTACCACCTCCACTGGTACAAGGAACTGAGAAGAACTGGCGGATGAAATACATACTCCCAGGTTGTCGTCCACCACACAACCTGGGATTAACAGTTTTCCGGCGACTTTTGGCTCAACAAGGCACGGGATGGACATTCTCCAACAAAATGTCCCTCTTTCCCGCAGAAAAAACATCTTCTAGTCCTGCGGCGTACCGCCAATCCCCTCCTACGAAATGATGTCCCTCCCAACTGCATAGGCTCATCCGAACAGACAAGGGGAACCTCAACATAAGGGACTTTAGTGGTAGGTGGAGAAACAACAGGGAGTGGGGTTACCTCACCCCTCTCCGAAGCCGTCTATCAGTACGGATAGCTAAGGCCATAGCAGCCTCCAGTGAATGAGGAGACTCATACTGAGCCAAAACGTCTTTTAATTTATCAGAAAGCCCATGACAAAACTGGCTCCTAAGAGCTGGGTCATTCCACTGAGTATCTGTGGCCCATCTACGAAACTCAGAAGCAAATTCCTCTGCAGGACGATCTCCCTGCTGTATCTTACGTAATTTTGTCTCAGCAAGAGAGACCCGATCTGGGTCATCATATACCAATCCCAGGGCAGTAAAAAATTGATCTACAGACAGTAGAGCCGGGGATCCCGGAGGAAGGGAAAATGCCCAGGATTGAGGGTCCCCTTGCAGAAGTGAGATAACAATTCCCACTCTCTGCTCATCACTCCCTGATGATCGAGGCCGAAGCCGAAAATACAATTTACATGCCTCCCGGAAGGTGAAAAATTTGTCTTGCCCACCAGTGAACCTGTCCGGGAGAGCTACTTTAGGTTCAACTCTGGTTTGCTCCAGGGGAGACAAAACTTTGGACTTAATGTCCGTCAGCTCCATGGATAATCCCTGCAACTGCAGAGCCAGCTGGGCTACTGGATCCATGGTAACTGGAGATAATTTTTATGGCCAGTGAAAATGTCACGCTGTCTAATGATATGTGTACGATGTCAGTAAACTATTAATACAGGAACAACACTCTATACAACAACTAGTATAGCAACATCAGCATGTAAGTATAGAATAGATTTACCTGACACGATATCTGCTGAACTCAGGGTTAATCTTGAGGACTTGATGAGCTGAAACAGGAAAGAGGTGGACCGGGATCTAACCTGACCCTAAACTGGGGTCCTAACTAATCCCTCACCTTGGAGGTACTGATAATGGTTCAGAGGTCCAAGTCTCCAACCTAACCCTGTCTCCTATCAGACCCTGAACCCTGTAATCAGTCCTAAGAAGGATCCTGACTACCACCAAAGGGATATGGGCTGATCTCAGCTAAATACACAGATTAGACATATAAGACAGACAGGATAACACTCGCTTGCATACACACTCAAACACCAAAGGAACATAAATGGTCTGGGAAATAAACTCTAACCAAGTTGAGCTTAGAACAACTAAGGAGCTCACAACTAAAGTCTATACAGATTAATTCCTATCTGTGGTCTGCATGAAGGTTTCACTGGCAACTCCCCAAGCAGACAACCAGGAATTTAAAGGAAACCAATCAACAAATAATCAATTGCAGCCGGGAGAAACTGCACCCAGTCCCAGCACCGAGCACAGACAGAATTAACTCCCTAGCTGCCAAACACAAAGAAACAGCAGATCAGCTGTGAGAAGTCAAAATGTGCAACCGCGACGATCTTCGTGGCAATGCACACATGACAGCATTATACTATAGGGAGGACTATGTGATGCATTATACTATATTGAGGACTATGAGGAGTGTATTACACTATAGGGAGGATATGGGCTGTGCATTATACTATATAGAGGACTATGGAGAGTATATTATACTATATGGAGGACTATGTGGAGTGTATCATACTATATGTAGGACTATGCAAAGAGTATTATATTATGTGGAGGACTATGGGGAGTGTATTATACTATATGGAGGGCTATGGGAGTGTATTATACTTTATGTTGGGCTATGGGGAGTGTATTATACTATATCGAGTGCTATGGGGCACATTACTCTATATGGAGGACTATGGGGAGTGCATTATACTGTATGTGTAGAACTATGGGGTGTGTTTTATACTATATAGAGGGCTATGGGAAGTGTATTATACCATATGGAGGGCTATGGGGAATGTATTATACTAAACAATGCCTATTCATTGAGTGATTGGATTGTTTATGCCGGAAAAAAAATCATTGTTCTCAGCAGCACATCACCTGGTGAACACTGCAGATATGCTGCTTATAACATGATACTTTATGTGGACAGATTGATGTATTAGTGATTGTTCAGTCCCATCATTTTTCTTTAGCCGGCGTAAAGAGGCCCAGAAACAGGCAGCAAATGACTGCAATATTGTCGATCACACTTGTTTAGCGGCCTGAACACAGCACATGTAAATACAACTGAAATGTTTCTGTGTAATGGTGCAATATGTTAGTATTTGCGGCCAACTTCAAACCTTTGCCCAGGGCCCCACTTTGTCTAAAACAGGCCCTGCCCATATGGAGGGGTGAGCAGTGAGGAGCAGCTCCTGTCACACCAGCCCTCTAATAATGTCTCCATGTCTGCAGTTTGAGGTGAGGGGGTGTGGCGGCACGTGGCCTGCTCCCTGCTAGTAGCCCAGCAATGAAGAAATCATTATCAGGAGACTTGCTACTAGAAAAATGGGGGGGCGCAGGCCAAGCCCCCACCACGCCACCTCACCTTGGATTGCAGACAAGGAGACAATATCAGGGGGCTGGCATGACAAGAGCTGCTCTTCACTGTTCACCCCTCCATCTTAGACATTACAGTAGTGTGCAGCTCCATGCTGTTACTATCAGTCTCCTGATAATCTGTTTCTCTGCTGCCTCACCTCGAACTAGCTGTTATTCACAGCATGGTACTGAACACTGGTGTGTGATGTATTGTCCCAGATAGGAGAAGTGAGCGACAGGTGCTGTCACGTGGTGACATAAGCAAATTTAAATAAAAAACAACCTGTACATAACCTATACCACTTAAATAAAAAAGAACCTAGACATGTTTGGTATCTGCGTACTCGTACTGATCTAGGGAATCATATTGCCGGGTCAGTTTTAGCATTTAGTAATGGTAAATAAAAACACCAAAAAACTATTGTGGAATTGCACTTTTTTGCAATTTCATCGCACTTGGTTATTTTGTTTTCCCGTTTACCAGTACTCTATATAGTAAAATCAATGGTGTCATTTAAAAGTAAAACTTGTCCCACAAAAAAACAATTCCTCATACAGCTATATTGATGGAAAGATAAAAAGTTATGGCTCTGGGGAAGAAAAGGAAAAAATGAATGCTCAAAAATTAAAAATCGCAAGGTCGTGATGGGGTTACGTTGGGCATTGTCTGACTTCTCATACTTCACTTTGACCCCAATTCATCCAACTGTTTTCAACAGAATTCTGTGAAATGTCACTTAATATTTGTGCAAAAGTTTCAAGAATTTCAACAGAAATGTACTCTACTCCATGAATGAAGTCCCATTCCTGAGGAGGTGCATGGCAGCTGAAAGATGATCAAAATGCAGTAAGACCCATTCTTCTTAATGAATCTTACTCCAGCACATCATGAAGACATCATACCTGCCATGCAAAACACCCGTCTTGATGAACTGGATGAGTGGATTTTCATCTTTACTTTCAGTTACCACCTCTCATGTCTAGTTTGTGCTTCTCATCAGTTTCATCCTTGACCAGATCATAAAACTGCAATCTCTTCTTTATCTCCTTTGCATCTGAAACGATTGTGGTTTAAATGGTTGTGCACAAACTAGTATAGACTTTAGTCGAAGATTAGATCTATTGACCGGCTTCTGAACTGTTCAAGGCTACATTCAGATATCTGTAATGTGGCAGGCTGTTTAAATGAAGTCGGTCTCCTTGAGCTGCCAGGAATCTTGATCTTGTAATATAGATTCTACAGGGTGGGCCAGTTATATGGATACACCTAAATAAAATGGGAATGGTTGGTGATATCAACTTCCTGTGTGTGACACATTAGTATATGGGAGGGGGAAAACTTTTCAAGATGGGTGGTGACCATGGCGGCCATTTTGAAGTTTGCCATTTTGAATCCAATTTTATTTTTTCCAATGGGAATAAGGTCATATGACACATCAAACGTAATGAGAATTTCACAAGAAAAACAAAGGTGTGCTTCGTTTTAACGTAAATTTACTCTTTAATGAGTTATTTATAAGTTTATGACCACTTATAAAATGTGTTCAAAGTGCTGCCCATTGTGTTGGATTGTCAATGCAACACTCTTCTCCCACTCATGACACACTGATAGCAACACTGCAGAAGAAATGCTAGCACAGGCTTCCAGTATCCGTTGTTTCAGACGCTGCACATCTCGTATCTTCACAGCATAGACAATTGCCTTCAGATGCAAAATGTGCAGCATCTGAAACAATGGATACTGGAAGCCTGTGCTAGCATGTCTTCTGTGGTGTTGCTATCAGTGTCAAGAGTGGGAGAAGAGTGTTGCATTGACAATCCAACACAATGGGCAGCACTTGAACACATTTTATAAGTGGTCATAAACTTGTAAATAACTCATGAAAGAATAAATTTACATTAAGACCAAGCACACCATTGTTTTTCTTGTGAAATTCTCAATAAGTTTGATGTGTCACATGACCCTCTTCCCATTGGAAAAAATAAAGTTGGATCCAAAATGGCTGACTTCAAAATGGCCGCCATTGTCACCACCCATCTTGAAAAGTTTTCCCCCTCCCATATACTAATGTGCCACAAACAGGAAGTTGATATCACCAAACATTCCCATTTTATTTTGGTGTATCCATATAAATGGCCCACCCTGTATATATATATATATATATATTATATATATATATATATATATATATATACACAGTACAAACCAAAAGTTTGGACACACCTCATTCAAAGATTTTTCTGTATTTTCATGACTATGAAAATTGTACATTCACACTGAAGGCATCAAAACTATGAATTAACACATGTGGAATTATATACTTAACAAAAAAGTGTGAAACAACTGAAAATATGTCTTATATTCTAGGTTCTTCAAAGTAGCCACCTTTTGCTTTGATTACTACTTTGCACACTCTTGGCATTCTCTTGATGAGCTTCAAGAGGTAGTCACCGGGAATGGTTTTCACTTCACAGGTGTGCCCTGTCAGGTTTAATAAGTGGGATTTCTTGTCTTATAAATGAGGTCGGGACCATCAGTTGTGTTGTGCAGAAGTCTCGTGGATACACAGCTGATAGTCCTACTGAATAGACTGGTAGAATTTGTATTATGGCAAGAAAAAAGCAGCTAAGTAAAGAAAAACGAGTGGCCATCATTACTTTAAGAAATGAAGGTCAGTCAGTCTGAAAAATTGGGAAAACTTTGAAAGTGTCCCCAAGTGCAGTTGCAAAAACCATCAAGTGCTACAAAGAAACTGGCTCACATGAGGACCGCCCCAGGAAAGGAAGACCAAGAGTCACCTCTGCTTCTGAGGATAAGTTTATTTGAGTCACCAGCCTCAGAAATCGCAGGTTTACAGCAGCTCAGATTAGAGACCAGGTCAATGCCACACAGAGTTCTAGCAGCAGACACATCTCTACAACAACTTTAAGAGGAGACTTTGTGCAGCAGGCCTTCATGGTTAAATAGCTGCTAGGAAACCTCTGCTAAGGACAAGCAACAAGCAGAAGAGACTTGTTTGGGCTAAAGAACACAAGAAATGGACAATAGACCAGTGGAAATCTGTGCTTTGGTCGGATGAGTCCAAATTTGAGATCTTTGGTTCCAACCACCATGTCTTTGTGCAATGCAGAAAAGGTGAACGGATGGACTCTACATGCCTGGTTCCCACCGTGAAGCATGGAGAAGGTATGATGGTGTGGGGGTGCTTTGCTGGTGACACTGTTGGGGATTTATTAAAAATTGAAGGCATACTGAACCAGCATGGTTACCACAGCATCTTGCAGCGGCATGTTATTCCATCTGGTTTGCGTTTAGTTGGACCATCATTTTTTTTCAACAGGGCAATGACCCCAAACACACCTCCAGGCTGTGTAAGGGCTATTTGACCAAGAAGGAGAGTGATGAGGTGCTACGCCAGATGACCTGGCCTCCACAGTCACCAGACCTGAACCCAGGGCCGGCGTCAGCACCCGGCATACCCGGGCAAGTGCCGGGGCCCTGAGCAGGCGGGGGGGCCCACTCGCTGTTGGGCACCCCGGCGCCCGTTAGCGGAGGAGAGCGGTACCAGCGCCGCCACTAGGCCCCCCGCTTGCTCAGGGCCCCGGCAGCAGCCGGCACAGTACTTACCTCTCCCCGTGCCTCCGCTGCCGCAGCTCCGGGCTCCAGAGGGCGCCCGCTCTTCCTCTCACAGCAGCACCGCTGAATGACGTCATCATTCAGCGGCCTACTGTGGCAGAGAGAGCGCGGACGCCGGACAGGTCAGATGTGAGGTGTGTGTATGTGAGAGAATGCTGCGGTTGTAACGCTGGTATTGTCTGTACTTTGTTTTCCAGCGTTACTCAGCATGTCTCTGCTTTAACCCTTTTGCTCCTTTCCCCCTAACCAGCTGGGATACTGTTGTCTGTTACCTGTATGGATGCTGCTCAGTTCCCAGCTCTGCTGCGTAGCCGTACTTGCGTGAGTGTCTCCGCTGCGTTGCATGACCACCCGCATGTGCGGTCCCTGACCTGCTGTAAAAGCCATCCGTAGCTTACAAAGTCCTCTGCAGTGGTGCATGACTTACTACGTGTGTGTCAGCAGCTACTGTCAGGCGCCTGGCCTGCTGTGAAGACCATCCGTAGGTTGCAAAGTCCTCTGCACTGTGCATGACTTACTACGTGTGTGGCAGCAGCCACTGTCAGGTGTTCCTCTGTGATGAGTTGTCTGGCTCTGCATAGGGGGCGCGGCCACACCTGTCCTGCTTTTATGAGGATTGGGTGTGTACTAGAATTACTGCTCCAGCCTATCGCTGTGAAGCAGCTCATATATAAAGTTCCCCAGCCCTAGTGGGCGTTGACAGAGCTTCACATTGAATCTACATTGACTTCCTGAACCTAGCCGAGTGTGGTTGTGTGTTCAGCTCCTGCTCTGAGTTCGATCAGCTCTGGAGAGCTGATTCCCTTTGTCCTGTCTTGTGTTTCTGCCTATGCCTGGGGCTGAGTACCCAGATCGCCGTTCCTGGAGGCTGCATATCCAGGCCTGTTCCTGTTGTATCTTGTTTCCTGAATCCCTGATCCTGGATCTATCCTGGTACCTGAATGTCTGAACTGTGTCTTGTGTTTCCGCCTATGCTGGGGGCTGATTACCCAGATCGCCGTTCCTGGAGGCTATATATCCAGGCCTGTTCCTGCTGTGTCTAATTACCTGAATTCCTGATCCTGGATCGCATCCTGTACCTGACTGTCTGAACTGTGTCCTCTGTGTTATGTTCCTGAAATCCTGCTGTGTCCTGAACCCTGTGCCAGTGACTGTGAATCCTTGCTATATAACCTGAGCTCATCTTGGAAGGAGGAGTCCGGTGTGTGCTGAGTTTCTGTTACTCTGTGCTCAGCTTCTGTGCAATTCCCGGCCAGCTCCCGTTGAGCCTGGCGGGGCTTGCACCAGACCGCTGGGGTTCCTTTTCAGGTCTCTGCCAGATGTCCGGATCCTATGCCTGCTGACCATGGCCTGATGTCCGATGTCCGACGACCACTTCCAGATGTCCGGATCCTATCCTCCCTGCCTGATGTCCGGAGCCTGCCGATCGTTGCCAGATGTCCGGAGCCTGCCGATCGTTGCCAGATGTCCGGGTTCCGATGCCAGTGTTCTGATGTCCATGTTCCTGAGATCCAATCCGTGTTCCTGATGTCCTGTCCGTGTTCCTGTGTCCCTGAGATCCAATCCGTGTTCCTGATGTCCTGTCCGTGTTCCTGAGATCCAGTCCGTGTTCCTGATGTCCCGATGTCCTGCCGGTTCCTCCTTGGTCTACCCTGTGATGACGTCTGTCCTGGGTCAGTGTCTGATGTTCTCCTGCTGAGCCTGTGCTACGCCTGAGGCCTGAGAGTGAGGCTGTCCTAGTATGCCCATGCCAGATGACCCTGGACTGCATCAACCTGTGATGACCCCGCCATCGTCTGACGTTCATCCTGGGCCGGTGTCTGATGTTCTCCTGCTGAGCCTGTGCTACGCCTGAGGCCTGAGAGTGAGGCCATGCTAGTATGCCCGTGCCAGATGATCCTGGACTGCATCTACCCGTGATGACCCCGCCATCGTCTGAAGTCTGTCTGAGGTCGGTGTCTGATGTTCTCCTGCTGAGCCTGTGCTACGCCTGAGGCCTGAGAGAGAGGCCGCCCAAGTATGCCCGTGCCAGATAACCCTGGACTGCGTCTAACCGTGATGTCCTCCTGCACTCGTCTGTGATCCTGAGTCGTGTACCCTTCTCTGATGTGCGGAATCGGGAGCCCGGTCTTATGTTCTGTTTATGTACTGTGTTTCTTTAAGTAAACTTTATGTTTCTTCTTACCTGAAGTTGTGCGGTGTTGTCTAGTCCTGCAGGTCGCCATCTTGCCCACATGCTCAGCTGCCACAGATCCCGGTCGCTGCCCTTCCCTAGTCCGGGCAGGCCCGGGTCTCCCTCCGTGGTCCAGTGGGTCCACATTCTCTTACCATCTGGGACTCATGCCTCACGTCGTCGTGGACTGGCGGCGTGGGAGCATTGGCTAGTTAGGCAAGCTATGCCATGTCCCAACGCCCCGCAGCAGTGGGAAGCGTCACAGCGGTGCTGTCTGTGTGTGGTGCTGTATGTGTGATGGTGGTGGGGGGAGGCAGTGATGGTGGTGAGGAGCCGGGGCCCAGAGGCAATGATGATGATGATAGGGAGGCGATGATGATGGGGAGACAATGATGCTGGGGAGGCAATGATGATGATGATGGGGAGGCAATGATGATGATGGGGAGGCGATGATGATGATGGGGAGGAAAAGATGATGGGGAAGCAATGATGATGGGGAGGCAATGATGATGATGATGTTGGGGAGGCAATGATGATGATGATGGGGAGTCTTTCCACAGCGCCCTTTCCGGAGCCGTAAAAGTGCAGAACGCAGCACAGTGCAGAGGAGAGCTCCATATTTTGTATGGAGCATTATATGGGGACCAGTATCCTGTATGGAGCATTATTTGGGGTCCAATATTCTTTATGGAGCATTATATTTGGCCCATAATACTGTATGAAGGACTATGTGGTGCCCATAATATTGTATGGAGAAATGTACTGCCCAGTCTTTACTGTGCGCTGTGAGGATTTGGCGGTTTTTGAGCTATTGTAGAGTTTACAATAGATATCACTCATGTAATGGAAGAAGTGAAGTATTTGGCATTGTACAGTACTATACCTATATTTCTCTGCCGTATCGGAGCATCATGAATTGTGGTATGTGTTAAAGGGGCCCACTGAGACTCTTTCACCCGGGGCCCATAAAAACCTGGAGTCGGCCCTGCCTGAACCCAATCGAGATGGTTTGGGTTGAGCTGGACCGCAGAGTGAAGGCAAAAGGGCCAACAAGTGCTAAGCATCTCTGGGAACTCCTTCAAGATTGTTGGAAGACAATTTCCGGTGACTACCTCTTGAAGCTCATCAAGAGAATGCCAAGAGTGTGCAAAGCAATCATCAAAGCAAAAGGTGGCTACTTTGAAAAACCTAGAATATAAGACATAATTTCAGTTGTTACACACTTTTTTGTTAAGTCTATAATTCCACATGTGTTAATTCATAGTTTTGATGCCTTCAGTGTGAATGTACAATTTTCATAGTCATGAGAATACAGAAAAATCTTTGAATGAGGTGTGTCCAAACTTTTGGTCTGTACTGTACATATATATATATATATATATATATATATATACATATATGTGTGTGTATTTTGAAAACGATGTGTAAAAGACAGAAAATTGCTGTATGTAAAAGCTCATGTTAAAAACGCACTGCATTCGGATGTAAATCAGATGCTAGGTGTGAGAAATCGGATTGTACTCACATGAGACTCGCATTACACTCCTGCGAGTCTCAGCAGGGAGACTCAGACCGATTTTTCATATGTTAAGTGTGACTCCGGCCTAAGAGCCGTTCACTACTTGAAAAAAACCCTTCTAAAATACCTTATTATCCAATGTAAAATAAAAATAACAAATGCTGCTGTCCCTGTAACGTCCGGCAATGTTCTGCCACGTGGTGGCGCGGCACCAGTGATAAAGCAGGGGATCTGTTATCTCTATTCTCCACTATGGGGCGCAGCATTCAGAAATGATTTACCGAGTAGTGAACAAACCTCCAATGGTCGTTAGACTATTCAGAAGCTGAATTGTGTCTCATAGGGATTTATGTGCTTCCTATAATAAATCATCTAAGGGGTTTCTGGGCTGAAAAAAATTCTCCATCTTCTCTGTGACTGCAGACTGCTGAATCCTGACAGTGTGCACTGATCACACTATAACCATTCTCTTGTACTCCCTGTGAGAGTGGGCAGTCATGTGGCGGCAATTTTCATTCTCGCGGTCATGTGCCAACTAGATCCTTCTGAGATTCTCAACATTGAGAGAAGCACAAGAGAATCTAATGTGACTGCATGAACACAAATCACATGCCGTCATCCACCCAATCACTCCGTGATCACAGGAGGATCATGACAGTGTGAGCATTAGGCACTGTCCTGATTCATAAAGCGACTGCAAACTTTTCATTTCAGCCCAGAAAACCACTTTAAGAAAATTTGGAGTAACCTTTTAGTTCCATGATCTGTATATATGTACCCGTCCTGCTGTATTTTTCAAACAAACTTTATTAACATTTTTACATTTTAACACACAAAAACTAGACAAGGAAAATCTAGGAGAAAGGGATTAGGTAGGGTACTATGCTTTACTAGGGAACAAGAAAAGGAGGGAAAGTCTGAAGGGATCTGGGAAAGGAAAATAACATTCCCTGTAGAGATAGGGAAAAGACAAGTGATCACACAAGAGAACAAGTCCCATAGAAAACAGATGGAGCTTCATCCTATGTTGCTGATAATAGAATATTGAAGACATTTTCCTGCTGTCTTGTGCGGTCATATGGACAGGAAATCATTGAGGACTTGTAATATCCTTATTCCGTGCAGTAGGGGACATTATCCCATGTATCAGTGTCACTCCCTGTACAGGCAAGGTTCTTACTGTACGGACTTCCCGGGACAACTAAGCAGAGTGCAGGCTGCTACTCAAGAAGTCAGTGTTCTCTCCATGCAGTGTGTGCACAGGCCGCCCTGCTGACCGTCACTACTGGGGAATCGGAAATAATTCTTATAATAACAATAAATTAAGTAATTATATATCTATTAAACCTATATAAATATCATGCACAAGACAATAAATGGGCCATGAATTGCACATATAACTGGAAAAACCTATGAAGAAAGGGTGCAAGGCCAAGGATTAAAATGTATACATTTTATTTAAACAGCAATAAATAAAAA
Source organism: Oophaga sylvatica (assembly GCA_033576555.1). NCBI lineage: Eukaryota > Metazoa > Chordata > Amphibia > Anura > Dendrobatidae > Oophaga > Oophaga sylvatica. Next base: position 79,269,717 of record JARQOD010000002.1, on the reverse strand, counting down.
AAAATGTAATAAAAAAAACATATACAAGACACAAGACTAATGGAGACTATCAGGAAATAAAGATATACCTTTCAAAGTCCGTACAGTCAGTAAGGCTGTAATACAAAAGTTATATGCAAGGCAATGCAATCCAATGTAATCTAAGTGTTAATGACGTACACCAATATTAGAGAGGCATCATCATAAAATGGTAAAAGTGTACATTAATGACAATAAAACAAGTGACAAATAATAGAAGACCATATGTATGGAGTAGTGAGTAAGGCACAGTGGCACATATAGTACAAGATCTCACCAGTACATAGAGAATCGCACCCTTTATATATCTACCTGAGTCTTTCGGGACATCCAGAAGGTCTTCTCTCTTCTGGATATCATCTTCTTTCTCAATCAGCGACTTCTTGGCGTCTTTTGAAGAGATCAGGATGAGTTTTCTCTTCTTGGCACATTTTTTCACCATTGGCACATCTTCATCCGCTTGAATTATGTTTTGGTTGGAAGACATCTTCTTTGAGGAGCTGGACGTTATCTGTCTCTTTTTCCTCTTCTTGCTCTTGGGCATCTTCTCTTCATCAGATGAGGTGTAGATGGCATGTAGTCTCTTTGGTCCTTTCCTCTTTTCCTCCATCATATTCTGCTCATCAGCCGAGAAGTCAGAAATTGGTCTTCGCTTCTTCCCTTTTCTCCTCCTCACAACAACCTCTTCTTCATCCTCCATCATATCCTGCTCATCAGCCGATGAGTCAGAAATTGGGCATCTCTGTCCTCGTCTCCTCTTCACCACAATCTTCTCTTCATCCTCATAATCCATTTTAGCGCTGTTTGGGGTTAGCAGAGTTCTCCACCATCTCCAGTCACCGACCAACTGCCAACTGCCGCTCACATAGAACTACCCTGGCCACACGGGCAGCACTGGTCATGTGATCACTAACTGACCAATAGAGCTTAGCCTTATGTGCCATCCATATATAATGCAGAATCTAAACATGAATTATATTATAATCTTTTCTTTAACAAATATTATAATGGATTTTATTTTTCATTCCGATCCTTAAAAAATACATTGGGAACTGTTATCAACAAAAAGTGCCAAAAAAAGTGCAGTAATAATGTTATAGAAATGTGTGTTGTAGAAAAGTCAGGAGAAGCAGGTTTATGGAAGAGTTTTGAAGTTGTGACGTACTGTATATGACAACTCTAAATAATTGCATCATGTAGGCGAACATCCTGCAATCGGTATAAGATGGTGAGTCGCCCGCCAGGGCTGTGGGGTACTCGGCACCGAGCCCGTTGATTTCTATGGGGGATGTCACGGTAGCTGCAGCTCGGTCCGTGGCCCTGGGACTCACCTCAAAAAGGGGATATTTACAGGGGATTAAAAATTTTGTTAAATGTTCGTGACGCCACCTGTGGTGCCTGTTCAGGGTGACCAGCGCTGCTGTATAAGCCCGCTGAAGGGTTGGTATTGGGCAGCAAGGTGTTAAGCCTTCCACAGGTAAGGCTGGGTCCTTCAGGGTAAAAAGAATGTAAGGGGGTGCAGGACGGAGGAGAATCCGACAGTAGAAGTAATAAGATGGACACACACACAGAAGTCTCTTTCTGTACCTTTACTGAAGATGTTATTGCAGGCATGTCCCGGGGCACTGCAGGGTGAAGGGTGCACATCCAATTTCCTCCACTGAGTAGGTGTAGGGCCTCCTTACTTCTAAAATGAGTCTCTGACCTCTGTGAAACTAGGTCTGAGTCTGTCTCCAACTCTCCGCCCGACTGACCTTGTGGTAGGGCCTTCTCTTGAAAGAACACAGTCTCTGATGGCGGTACCTGCCAGACTCCCGTCTTCCTGACCCAATTACGTATCAGCACTTTAGGGCTCCTACGACTTGTAGTCCCGCAGGATCTCCGGTATTCCCTACTGGTCATGAAGATTCCAGTAAGCTCGGACCCGGTGTCCGGTTAGAATGATGGGGATGAGCTGTTTAGGCTCCTCTGTCCCTCACTTGCTTTCCACTCGCCTTTCGTCCTACTCGGGCCCTCACACTATCACACACTGGCAGATGGTGGGCTGCTTCTTCTTCTCTTTCTTTACCGCTCTCTAAGCGTCGGCACGCTTTCTCACCGAGCTGCACTCACTTGACTCAGCTCTGACTAGGCTGGAGTGGTTTCCGTTCCACTTTTACTAGCCTCCACTCGTTTGAACTAAGCTTCAAGTTGCAGACTTCAGTCTCCTTCATTAACAGCTGAACTCTTCTTTTGAGCTCTGCTCCGTGTGCTAACCTGCACACACTCTGCGCTCTCTGCCCTCACAACACTCTCTAAACTTGGACCGTCTGCTCTTCACTTCACCCTCTGAGGTGACTGAAAACTAGACTTCTCTCTCTCTCAGTGTCTTCACCCTCCTTATATATAGCTAAAACAGCTCCCTCTGGTGGCTCTAGGGATGGGTGAAGGTGTGTGAATGTATATACAGGACCTCTAGTGGTGGTTACCTTCAGTGCACCCTTCTGGAGATTAGGATTCAAGCACAGCTGAGCTCCACATCCCTCGCTGGTAAAACTCAGCACTCCCGGGCTGAAAGAAAAAACATTTTTGAATAAAACATTAACATTAACTCTTCCCTTACGGGAGGTGAGGATCTTTAACCGTTGCATAAATACATAAATAACATTTTTAATATCAACATCAAGTAAAGTGCAAATATCAGAAGCTTCACAGTTCAAGTAAACATATACTTGTGGAGGACCCGCTCCAAACCCCCAACGGTGGTCCTGGGTGGGCTGCAAAACTTTTCTGGATCTCTTTAGCAGACCTCATTTTCGGCCACACCAAACAGGTTTTGAGCTCTGAGGTAGCACTGGTTTACGTAAAACCAAGATGGAGCACCGAAGTGCTAACTATATACAAGGAAAGTTTTTGGGCTGGCAGAGTCCTCAGCCACAGAGTTCAGAGCAAATATGCAATACTCATTACCCAACTGGGGTATACTTAAGGCATAAATATGTAAAACTTTCAAACAACAGACACCTGTCCGGGTGTAGCAACTATTTTAAACTATTTTACAGTACAGCGACCCTGTTCGGGTTTCTATTGCGGCATCGCTATATCTTCAACCCCTGGTGTTGCAAGCACATAGTGCATCCTGGTAAGGAGCACCATGACATCGTGGCCGGATATAGGGGTCTGTGTGGCTACAGTTCTCTTTTCCACACGAGTTCCTGGAGGCCTGACAGGTGCCTCACACAAACTTAGGCTCTGCAGTTCATGCAGGTATGACTCAGCAGGGGGTGAGCGGGCAGCAGCCGCATACAGCCGCTCAGCAGGGCATGGCACAGGTGCGCAGACTGGCGCAGGATTTGCAGAGGCCTGGGACACTGAGACACGGGGTATGCTTCCTGCTTCAGGGACCGGGGAGCTGCTTCGGGAGACATTTAGGGCATACCACCCCTTAAGCCCCAATGCCGCGTGTAGGTGACTAAGTCCCCTATTAACAGGTCCCTGCCCGGGTGTCCCTCAGGTAAATGGGCCTCTATGTCCCGGCGATTTACAAAAACTTCCTGGTAGAGCCCGGGCTCGTGTACGAACCCCCAGCCTCCCTGGAGCTTAAAGTCTCGCACAGCCCCCTGGCGCCGCGGTCCCCGGAGCGTACCTTTATCTCGCCTGACGTTCTCTTTGTCGGCAAGATCTCTCTCCCAGTACCTCTGGTATTGCCGCTGTGCCTCCCGCTGGTCACGTCGCTGCTGCTCCTCCTGCTCCCGGCGTCTCCACTCATTCTCCTGCCGTGCGGCATACTACTCGTCGTCCAGGAGCTCCATCTCCTCCCAATCGACCTGGATATCGCTGGGTATTTCCTCCTTCGTCCCTGCCGGGGGACAGTATTCCTCTGCTACAGGTGCGTCGTCTGGTTCCGGGCCTGGCGGGTATTCCGGTCTGGGCAAGGCCTCCGCAGCCTCCTCTCCTCCCGCCACGTCCTCGGTGGGGGCAGGAACAGCTTCTCCAGGATCAGCCTCCGGCCACATTGCAGCCACTGGCTCAGGTGGTGACGTGGGTGACAGTCGCGCACCCGGAACAGAGAGCAGTTGGCTCTGCTGCAGCCGCAGCTTTAGAGCCCGCCAACTTCACTCCATCTGCTCCACTTCAGCCCGGTGCCGGGCCAGATCCAGCAGGGCCGCGTCCACCTCCTCCTTATAGCGCTCTCCATCTCCTTCCAGAACTGGGGATGGTTCAGGCACAGGCTGCGCCTCTTCATGAGGGAAGGGTTTACACACCTCCATTCCCCCACACAGCGACTCCTGTCCTTCCGCCATCTCTCTCCAGTCCAGCTGAACTTTCTAACGGTAGTGGACTGGTCTTTTCCGTGGAGGCGGGACTTTCGCTTTCTTTTCCTTGCACTGAGGAGGATGAGGAGGCGGATATCCTTTGCAGTGGGGCATGATCTGATGTTGTAGAAACACTTAGACAGGGCGGCCATAATTTTTGCGCCACAGGGGGGTACGCCCACGAATTCACGCCCCTCTTCTTCACCAGCGCCTCAGGGCGCGAACATGGTGGTAAAATGGCGGCAAAGTCACAAAAATAGCAATTACAGTCTTTTTGCACAAAACAGTCAATTCAGGCACACAGGACTCGCTTATAGCGAGCTTCAGAATCCTGTTCGTGACGCCAGGTAGATGAGTTGCCCGCCAGGGCTGTGGGGTACTCGGCACCGAGCCCGTTGATTTCTATGGGGGATGTCACGGTAGCTGCAGCTCGGTCTGTGGCCCTGGGACTCACCTCAAAACGGGGATATTTACAGGGGATTAAAAGGTTTGTTAAATGTTCGTGACGCCACCAGTGGTGCCTGGTCAGGGTGACCAGCGCTGCTGTATAAGCCCGCTGAAGGGTTGGTATTGGGCAGCAAGGTGTTAAGCCTTCCACAGGTAAGGCTGGGTCCTTCAGGGTAAATAGAATGTAAGGGGGTGCAGGACGGAGGAGAATCCGACAGTAGAAGTAATAAGATGGACACACACACAGAAGTCTCTTTCTGTACCTTTACTGAAGATGTTATTGCAGGCACGTCCCGGGGCACTGCAGGTTGAAGGGTGCACATCCAGTTTCCTCCACTGAGTAGGTGTAGGGCCTCCTTACTTCTAAAATGAGTCTTTGACCTTTGTGAAACTAGGTCTGAGTCTGTCTCCAACTCTACGCCTGACTGACCTTGTTGTAGGGCCTTCTCTTGAAAGAACACAGTCTCTGATGGCGGTACCTGCCAGACTCCCGTCTTACTGACCCAATTACGTATCAGCACTTTAGGGCTCCTGCGACTTGTAGTCCCGCAGGATCTCCGGTATTCCCTACTGGTCTTGAAGATTCCAGTAAGCTCGGACCCAGTGTCCGGTTAGAATGATGGGGATGAGCTGTTTAGGCTCCTCTGTCCCTCACTTGTTTTCCACTCGCCTTTCGTCCTACTCGGGCCCTCACACTATCACACACTGGCAGATGGTGGGCTGCTTCTTCTCTTTCTTCACCACTCTCTAAGCGTCGGCACGCTTTCTCACCGAGCTGCACTCACTTGACTCAGCTCTGACTAGGCTGGAGTGGTTTCCATTCCACTTTTACTAGCCTCCACTCGTTTGAACTAAGCTTCAAGCTGCAGACTTCAGTCTCCTTCATTAACAGCTGAACTCTTCTTTTGAGCTCTGCTCCGTGTGCTAACCTGCACACACTCTGCGCTCTCTGCGCTTACAACACTCTCTAAGCTTGGACCATCTGCTCTTCACTTCACCCTCTGAGGTGACTGAAAACTAGACTTCTCTCTCTCTCAGTGTCTTCACCCTCCTTATATATAGCTAAAACAGCTCCCTCTGGTGGCTCTAGGGATGGGTGAAGGTGTGTGAATGTATATACAGGACCTCTAGTGGTGGTTACCTTCAGTGCACCCTTCTGGAGATTAGGATTCCAAGCACAGCTGGGCTCGACATCGGCGTGGACAATAATTTATCCAGTGATACTTTTGATGCAATTTGCTCCACATTTTGCTTTGTTAAGTAAAACTCACATTATTCATCGCTTGACTCAGTGATATCAGTTTAGTGATATCAGACTCGTGAATCCTCACAGTGCGCACAGAAGCGCTATCAGGTTTCTCCTGTGCTGGTGCTGGAAGCGGGCGGTCATGTGTCTGCAACTATGTTATTTGCATATGTGAGGAGGCCAGGGTGGTAGTTGTGGTGAAGGTCTGTTGCATTCCCACACCCTGGCACCCCACAAAGGAAATACAACACTTTAGATTCCAGGGTTCCTTCTGCTTCTGTCATTCTGGCTCCAGATTCACGGTTCTCACAAACAAAGCCAGACTCCGTGTCCATGCTTAAAAGTTCAACTTTACTTGAAATCAGGCTCTTATTACAGATAAAACATCCAAAAAAGGCTGCACTCAAGCATACTAAAGCATGACAACATAGAATATATGAAATTTTGAATAGCAATATGGCTTTGGAATATAAGGAGAAATTTGAGACGCTTAGTATAAACATTTGGCCAAACATTTTAAAGCCCAACAACCATCGTCAAGGTGGTCTCAATTCTGTTGGGTCCCTAACCTAATGTGAACATACCTCTATTAGGCTGATATCTGAATTTCTCGGTGAATATGCACCTCTGTCAGTAATGCCTGCATTTATGGGTAAAGTAGGGACCTGGTGTAATTAAAATCACCACCTGGTGGGGGCGGAGTGCTCGGTCAGCAAGCTAACATTCAAAAGACAAAAAACCTGACTGGCACTTCCAGACTAATGTGAACTAGGTGCAAACCAAAGGGAGCTACCCTCATGTAAAACATCCAAAAAAAGGCTGCACTCAAGCATACTAAAGCATGACAACATAGAATATATGAAATTTTGAATAGCAATATGGCTTTGGAATATAAGGAGAAATTTGAGGATATATGGAGGTTGTATTGAATGGACGCTGGTATAAGGGATATACCGGATGTGATGTATGTCTAGGGCATGACGACTAATCACAGCGCACGCAGGAGAGATGACGCACCGGGTATGACGCACCGGATATGACGTTATTTAGCGATCCACCTGGCGTTCTATTTAAACAAACAGGCGGGCATTATGTGTGCACCCGCCTGATGATATGGATATACATGACGGATGTCATTACCTTGCAGCTAATTTGAATGGGCATGGTCTCCCCTGATGATCGAGCCTGAGAAACGCGTTGGGAGCTTTATGTGTATACTATACCTCAGATGTCTGCGGTCTCCTTAGGGGTAATGTATAGTGCCTGAGAGCCTCCCCCATCGGATGGAAACACATGTGGACACTGATGGACGTTTGGGATCAGAGGATGTTTTGGTGAGATGGTTCCAATAATCCTGTTATTTGTTAAACTGATCCTTCATTTATTAGCTATTTTTTGCTGGTGTATATAGGGTCTGGTAACCGTTGGCACCTAGTATATTTATGAGGAGTCCTAGAATTGGATATAAGGACACCCTGTGAATTTAAATGACATATTGTCCAGATTTTGATATATTTT
>JARQOD010000002.1:79231286-79262093 GCA_033576555.1 Oophaga sylvatica | reverse complement strand
ATGTTATTGCAGGCACGTCCCGGGGCACTGCAGGTTGAAGGGTGCACATCCAGTTTCCTCCACTGAGTAGGTGTAGGGCCTCCTTACTTCTAAAATGAGTCTTTGACCTTTGTGAAACTAGGTCTGAGTCTGTCTCCAACTCTACGCCTGACTGACCTTGTTGTAGGGCCTTCTCTTGAAAGAACACAGTCTCTGATGGCGGTACCTGCCAGACTCCCGTCTTACTGACCCAATTACGTATCAGCACTTTAGGGCTCCTGCGACTTGTAGTCCCGCAGGATCTCCGGTATTCCCTACTGGTCTTGAAGATTCCAGTAAGCTCGGACCCAGTGTCCGGTTAGAATGATGGGGATGAGCTGTTTAGGCTCCTCTGTCCCTCACTTGTTTTCCACTCGCCTTTCGTCCTACTCGGCCCTCACACTATCACACACTGGCAGATGGTGGGCTGCTTCTTCTCTTTCTTCACCACTCTCTAAGCGTCGGCACGCTTTCTCACCGAGCTGCACTCACTTGACTCAGCTCTGACTAGGCTGGAGTGGTTTCCATTCCACTTTTACTAGCCTCCACTCGTTTGAACTAAGCTTCAAGCTGCAGACTTCAGTCTCCTTCATTAACAGCTGAACTCTTCTTTTGAGCTCTGCTCCGTGTGCTAACCTGCACACACTCTGCGCTCTCTGCGCTTACAACACTCTCTAAGCTTGGACCATCTGCTCTTCACTTCACCCTCTGAGGTGACTGAAAACTAGACTTCTCTCTCTCTCAGTGTCTTCACCCTCCTTATATATAGCTAAAACAGCTCCCTCTGGTGGCTCTAGGGATGGGTGAAGGTGTGTGAATGTATATACAGGACCTCTAGTGGTGGTTACCTTCAGTGCACCCTTCTGGAGATTAGGATTCCAAGCACAGCTGGGCTCGACATCGGCGTGGACAATAATTTATCCAGTGATACTTTTGATGCAATTTGCTCCACATTTTGCTTTGTTAAGTAAAACTCACATTATTCATCGCTTGACTCAGTGATATCAGTTTAGTGATATCAGACTCGTGAATCCTCACAGTGCGCACAGAAGCGCTATCAGGTTTCTCCTGTGCTGGTGCTGGAAGCGGGCGGTCATGTGTCTGCAACTATGTTATTTGCATATGTGAGGAGGCCAGGGTGGTAGTTGTGGTGAAGGTCTGTTGCATTCCCACACCCTGGCACCCCACAAAGGAAATACAACACTTTAGATTCCAGGGTTCCTTCTGCTTCTGTCATTCTGGCTCCAGATTCACGGTTCTCACAAACAAAGCCAGACTCCGTGTCCATGCTTAAAAGTTCAACTTTACTTGAAATCAGGCTCTTATTACAGATAAAACATCCAAAAAAAGGCTGCACTCAAGCATACTAAAGCATGACAACATAGAATATATGAAATTTTGAATAGCAATATGGCTTTGGAATATAAGGAGAAATTTGAGACGCTTAGTATAAACATTTGGCCAAACATTTTAAAGCCCAACAACCATCGTCAAGGTGGTCTCAATTCTGTTGGGTCCCTAACCTAATGTGAACATACCTCTATTAGGCTGATATCTGAATTTCTCGGTGAATATGCACCTCTGTCAGTAATGCCTGCATTTATGGGTAAAGTAGGGACCTGGTGTAATTAAAATCACCACCTGGTGGGGGCGGAGTGCTCGGTCAGCAAGCTAACATTCAAAAGACAAAAAACCTGACTGGCACTTCCAGACTAATGTGAACTAGGTGCAAACCAAAGGGAGCTACCCTCATGTAAAACATCCAAAAAAGGCTGCACTCAAGCATACTAAAGCATGACAACATAGAATATATGAAATTTTGAATAGCAATATGGCTTTGGAATATAAGGAGAAATTTGAGGATATATGGAGGTTGTATTGAATGGACGCTGGTATAAGGGATATACCGGATGTGATGTATGTCTAGGGCATGACGACTAATCACAGCGCACGCAGGAGAGATGACGCACCGGGTATGACGCACCGGATATGACGTTATTTAGCGATCCACCTGGCGTTCTATTTAAAAAACAGGCGGGCATTATGTGTGCACCCGCCTGATGATATGGATATACATGACGGATGTCATTACCTTGCAGCTAATTTGAATGGGCATGGTCTCCCCTGATGATCGAGCCTGAGAAACGCGTTGGGAGCTTTATGTGTATACTATACCTCAGATGTCTGCGGTCTCCTTAGGGGTAATGTATAGTGCCTGAGAGCCTCCCCCATCGGATGGAAACACATGTGGACACTGATGGACGTTTGGGATCAGAGGATGTTTTGGTGAGATGGTTCCAATAATCCTGTTATTTGTTAAACTGATCCTTCATTTATTAGCTATTTTTTGCTGGTGTATATAGGGTCTGGTAACCGTTGGCACCTAGTATATTTATGAGGAGTCCTAGAATTGGATATAAGGACACCCTGTGAATTTAAATGACATATTGTCCAGATTTTGATATATTTTCTTGTAGCCTTTTGTGTCTACTGAAAATTGGTGTTTGATCATTTAGTCGTGATCTCTTTGGAGAGAGCGGTGATTGTATGTCTTCGTTTGTGTTTAATTTTATTATGGTGTGAACCAGCTGGTTCTTTTAAATATTATTATTAAAGGTTAATTTTTATCCTGCACTTCTACCTTGCTGACTAACCATATTTATGTGATCGGTAGATCCTACTTTAATTATTTTTGATTTAGACGTGGCATGGCAGGCTTTTTGACTAAGGGTATTAACACTGACACATGGGCAGCTGAAGCAAAAGAGGTTTTTTCAGATAAAACCTTTATTCAACCTAAATATACTCCGTCATATAGTAATGCATTTAAAGAACTGACTAAAGTATATAAAAACCAGATCTCCAGTTGGTGGGAAGTTCAAAGTCTAGAAAGTTACATTAAAGCTGGAATAGTCCCTAGACATCTGAGGATTACATTACAGCCTGGGTTTTGTTATAGAAACAGTACTCTAAGTGATCAGTGGGAGAAAGAGGCCACTGCTAGGTCTTTGAGGTTTATGAATCTCTTGTTGGAGGAAGAGAAAAAAACTCTAACAATACAGAGTGATCTTTTAAAAGAACAAATTGAGATCACTAAAAAGTTCTCAGTAGAGACTGATTTTTCCGTAAAGGAAGTAGTATTAGAAAACACCATTGAAAGATTTCAATATAACCTCAAAGAGCAAAAACACCATAATTTTGTGCGGGATTTACAGGAATTTAAAGAAAACAAAGCTTATCATTTACCCACCAATAGAAACTTTTCTAGAAATCTGGAGACGGACATCTCATCTACAGATACGGATCTGTCTGATTCAGAGACCCGCTCTAGAAATCCCAGAGGCAGACACAGAGGTAGAGGCAATCAGAGGGGAAGACCTGGTGACAGGCTGGGAGGGGCCCGTTTTTTGGACCAAGGCTATTATTTGAGGAACAGACCAGGGACCAACAACTGAGTCCCATAGAGGCTAATCAAATCATTAATCTCTCATCTAGACCTTTGGGAAAATTGGAGAATCAGGTCCTTTGTAAAGGTTTGAACTTTGTACCAACTTCTGATTTTCAGACCTTTGAGAGTATTAAAGATTTACACCTCTTTGTTCGTAAATTAAGATGGAGGAAACATTTCATTAGGGAAGACAAACGTATCAGTCAAGATCTGAGGATCCCAGATTCTTTGTTACCAGATATCAGACTACTATACGGACTGTCAGATCCTTCTCCTGAGTTTTCAGGGGAGGGACCTTTCACTCATCTCAAACCCAAAAGTCAAAAGATGCCCCCACCACAGGGAGATAAATCCACCATTGATGTTTTTTTGGAACTAGTCACCAAGGATTTGGAAGCTCTGAATGTTAAGCCCAATAGGAGATATAACTTGTCTAAAAACGAGATGGGGGCTCTGATAGGTCTTGAGAATGACAATGATATTGTCATTAAGCCCTCAGACAAGGGTGGCAACATAGTGGTTATGAATCACACGGATTATCAAAAAATGTGCTTAAACATACTGAGTGATCATAAATCCTATGAGAAATTGCTCAGTAACCCGACAAATGTTTTCTTGAGCCAACTGAAAGAAATTCTGGATGATGGCATTGATAAATCTCTCATAGATAAGAATGAGTATGACTATTTATATCCTAAGTTTCCAGTGATGGCTACATTTTATTGCCTCCCAAAAATCCACAAGGGACTTTCTCCTCTGAAGGGGAGACCTATAGTTTCAGGAATTGATAGTTTGACGCATCATATTGGCATTTATTTGGATGAGATTCTAAAACCTTTTGTTGTATCCTTAAACTCATATACTAGGGACTCTACAGATCTATTAAGGAAGCTAGACGGTCTTAACCTGGGTGTTGACTCAATTCTGTGTGGCATTGATGTTGAGGCACTTTATTCCTCTATTGATCACAAAAACGGCGTGAAGGCGTTGAATTCTATCTGAAAGAAGAGGCCAACAATGTTCATATCATAACGACTTTGTGCTTAAACTATTGAGCTTTTGTCTGACTAAGAATGTCTTTTTGTTCAATCATAGTGTTTACCACCAGCTCAGGGGCACAGCGATGGGGAGCCCTTGTGCACCATCTTATGCCAACTTGCTCCTGGGCTGGTGGGAAGAGACTATAGTATTTGGTGATCTCCACGCCGAAGAATGTGATAAGATCATGTTTTGGTCAAGATATATTGACAATGTTTTTCTGGTCTGGAATGGGAGCATACCGGACTTGATAAACTTTGTGGCTAAATTAAACATCAATCAACTGGGTCTTTCCTTTACCTTTGAGCATCATATGCAGGAACTTCCCTTTTTGGACATTAATATCAAAAAGACTGAGAGTGGAAACATTGATACCAAAATCTATAGAAAACCCACATCCACGAATTCCCTCTTAAGATGGGACAGTCACCATCCAGTACCCCTTAAAAAGGGAATTCCAAAGGGACAATACATGAGAGTACGCCAAAACTGTTCGTCAGAGACTGATTTTCAAAATCAGGCAGACGACCTACAATTACGTTTTTTGAACAGAGGATACCCGGATGGGATCCTACGAAAAGCCTATCACGACACTAAAGATCTGAGTCGGACACAATTATTAAACACGACACAACCAAGGGATGAAGCTCCTGTATGTAGATTTATTACAACATTCAATTCTGGAGCACAACATATACGATCTGTTTTGAACAAACATTGGTCTGTGTTACAAATGGATGAGGACATTGGAGACCTGGTGGGAAGCTATCCTAAAATTACCTTTGCTAAAGGAAAATCGATAGGAGATAGGATTGTACATAGTCATTACAACCCACCTAAGACGGAAACTTGGCTCACCAATAGTTTAAAAGGATGCTACAGATGCAGTGGTTGTGTAGCATGCCCGGTCCTATCCACTGGAAAACTTTTCAGTAGCTGTGTCAACAATCGAGACTATGAGATACGTCATTTCATCAATTGTCGTACGAAAGGCGTCATATATAAAGCAACATGTCCCTGCAATCTTGAATATGTGGGTAAAACGATAAGGGAATTCAGAAGAAGGATAGGTGAACACCTACGAGATATTGCCCTAGGAAAGGATACACCATTAGCTAGACATATGGTCAGTCATCATGAGGGGGATATAACCAATCTGAAATTTGTAGGTATTGATAAAGTAGGAGCACCGAAGAGGGGTGGCAATTGGGATAAGAGGATCCTACAATGTGAGGCAAAATGGATTTTTCGATTAAAAACACAACAACCATTGGGTTTAAATGAAGTGCTCACATTCAATTGCTTCCTGTAGGATTCTTTTGCTCCCTAATTAAAGCCTCCCCTCTTAAAATCCCTTTTCTCATATATATCACGTTCCTATCTATGTAATCTCTATTTACCACACTTATACTAGTCTTAACTAGGGTCATCTAGGGTGTGATAGGGCTAGCCGTCGCGGAGTGGGGGCGCCAATATCGTCTCTTCTTAGGGTGCCAACCTCCACGATTAGGTAGGGGTTACCAGTTTGCTATAGGGTAATTTAGGTATGGTGATCCCCCTCACACCAGGTCTCCTCTGCCTCCACTTTTTATCCATCTAAAAACTGTTTTTTAGATAACTTGTGGCTTTACCCATTTTTTGGTCAATCACTTTCTGTCCTTTCTCGATTAATCACCAATGCCAGCAGTCATATTGGAACATCTATTATAGTTAATTGTTAACTGATATTGCATCCCTATTTTGACATTAAGGTATCAGATTTGGAATTGAATCCAATTTTTTCAACTATGGTCACCTACCTCTCGTCATTTTATCATATAACAAATATTAATAAATTTAACATGCCGAAATATAACCAGTTAATTAGTTGATTATGAACATCCTTCGCTCAAGTTAATGAGATATATGGTGTTTGACACTGTACTCTAACATCACTAATTGGGACAGAGGGTTGTAGTTTCTCCTGGTCTTTGCCGGTTATTCCAGAAATTATGGATTAAATAAAACTAAGATAAGGGAGTTATGTTTTTCTTCACCTTATATAACTGGCAACTTTAGAACGGAGATTATTATGATATTTTGGAGATTCCCCGTCTTTTGTGCCAGTACTATTTGATAATGGACTGACAATAGGAATCTATCTTCTTCGCCAATAGGGATTCCCTTGATCTCTTATCTGCGTGGCATATATCAAAATAAGTAGTTAACACACGACATTTATCTATAAGTTGTACTAGGCATGGATTCTATATATTATGTATGATTATATGATTAGGAGGTCCGCGCTACTTTATAACAGGACGCTTGGAGGATTTGTTGCTATGGATGCACTCCATTGAAACGCCGAACCGGATGTGACGTCAGATGACGGTCACAACCGGATATGACGAGAAGAAGGGGTCGCACAGAGTGTGACGCATCTGCAAGATAGTATGATCGCACCGGATGTGACGTATTGGACGCGTCACACCGGATGTTACGCTCTGATGAGCGCCACACCAGATGCGACGCCTACGGATATATGGAGGTTGTATTGAATGGACTCTGGTATAAGGGATATACCGGATGTGATGTATGTCTAGGGCATGACGACTAATCACAGCGCACGCAGGAGAGATGACGCACCGGGTATGACGCACCGGATATGACGTTATTTAGCGATCCACCTGGCGTTCTATTTAAATAAACAGGGGGGCATTATGTGTGCACCCGCCTGATGATATGGATATACATGACGGATGTCATTACCTTGCAGCTAATTTGAATGGGCATGGTCTCCCCTGATGATAGAGCCTGAGAAACGCGTTGGGAGCTTTATGTGTATACTATACCTCAGATGTCTGCGGTCTCCTTAGGGGTAATGAGTCGCACTAAGTACCAGGGCTATGGGGTACTCGGCACCGAGCCCATGAAAGTCTATGGGGTTTGTCACTGGCAGCAGGACTCGGTCCGTGGCCCTGGGCGCTCATACAATGGGGGATATTTACAGGGGAATTGTAGATTAGTTAGTTCGTGACGCCACCTGTGGTATCTGATCAATTGGACCAGCGCTGCTATATGGATCTTCACAGGGGATGTTATGGGGCAGCTAGATGGTAGGTCTCCCACAGGTGAGACTGGTCCCTGGAAGTCTATGGTGGTGCAGAGTGTAGGTAATAAAGCAGTCTCACACAAGGCAATCTCTTTCCATACCTTTACTTGCAGATGTTTCAGGCAGGTCCCGGGGAGCTGGTCGGGGTGGAGAATGCACATTCGGGATAACCGCTGAGCAGGTTAGAGGCCTCCTTTACTTCATATGTATGTGAGTCCAAACTTGCATGAAGCGAAGTTAACTCTGTAATCTCCAGCTTGTTTCAATAGCTGCAACGCCGGCTGACATTGTGGTAGAGCCTTCTATGTCTCTGGTTATCAGATGTTGAGAGAACTAAGGCGTTGGGGCTGATCAGGCCTTGCCCGTCCTGTCCTCCCTGACTCGTTTACGTATCAGCGCTTAGGGCTACCTTCTGCGACTTGTAGTCCAGAAAGCCTCCGGTTATCTTGTTACTAGGCGTGAAGCGCTAGCAACGCCTCGGACCCCGGTGTCCAGTGAATTAGTGCAGGTAATCCGGTACCTGAAGCACTTATCTCTGTCCTTCTCCACTGCGCCCTTCGCCCTGCTCTCGCTCTTAACATAAGCACTTGTAGCTTTGATGGAAATGTCAGCTTTCTCCAGAGCTCACTGAACAGATCTCAGTATCCTCTAAGTCCAGACTGGACTGACACTGAACTACACTGTACTAAGACAGGAAGCTGACTGACTGAACTCTCTGGCTGATCTTCTCTGTCCGAAGACAGGAAACAAACTGAACACTGTTGCTACGTGTCACTACCTTTTATACCCCTAGTGGGTGTGTCTGAAAGTGTGAGTGACGTGAATGGATATCAAGCTTTTGCGGTTACCTTCCTGTGCATTTTCCTGGATTATGTGTGCCTGACATAGCTGGGCCACACATCCCCCCTTGGTTAAACTCAGCACTCCCGGGCTGAAATAGAAAAAGAAAAACATTTTTGTTTTGCATATAACATAAACATTTTTAACTCATCCCTTGCGGGAGGTAAGAATTCTTGAACGTTACAATTTGTACATTAGAAAAATACAAAAGTATCAAAGTATCAAAACATTTCTCAATAAATACTAGATAATATTCTTGTGGAGGACCCGCACCAAAAACCTCCCACGTGGGTCCTGGGTGGGCTGCAGGACTTCTGACTGCAGACCTCACTCTAGGCCACACCATACGGGTTTTTCTTCAGAGGTAGTTCAAGGCTTTGTGTAAAACCAAGATAAGGCACCGTAGTGCAAACTATTTACATTTAAAAGTTTTTGGGCTGGCACAGTCCACAGCCACGCAGTCCATGCATGATAAAACATTTCACATATCAAGACATATCAATAGAAATCACATTAATACTTTAACTTCTATTAAAGTGCAAAAAATCTTCTTTGTAAAACTTTATACAATAACCATTAACCTGTTAACTTTCATTATTTAATTATTTTACTTCTGTACCCAGCCGGGTATTCTACTTTAAGTTATGTAAACATCATACATATTATTAAACATTTTAAATAATGTGCAATTCTTTCGAACTTCTTCATCAACTTTTTACAATTCTTCAGGTGCAGTAAACCCTGTCTGGGTCATACTAAACTAGTTTACTAGGACTACTCTTGATAACGAATAGGTAACTTTCCTTTCGTTGTACGCTCTGACCTACGTGGAGTGGTGTCAGGTATAGTAGTCTCTAGCCTATCTGCTCTGTGTACCGGCAAACCATAAACACGACTCCACCTCTCTAGGGACCTGGCAAGCATGCTAGCGACTGGGCGATGCGGTACTGCTTCACCAGGGGTTTCCACTTCTTGTGATGCTGCCTCTTGTGGTTCCGCTGCTTGGGATCCCAATGGTTGAGGGTCTGCCGGACCAGGTCCTTCTGGAACTAACTCTACTGGCACAATTGGCGTGACTGGATGTAGAGATTCTGCTTGCGGTTGATATAAACTGCAGCACAGGAATGATTACGGCTTCTCCCACTCTGGGCCAATCCGCAGGTAGATCTCCCAGATCCGTATGTATGACCGCTTCATCATTTTCTTCCTGATTGACAACAGGTTCTTCCTCACGAAGCTTTAATGGGCCCGGACACAACTTTAGATGATCTCTAGACACAGTTGCAGTCGTTTTTTTCCCCCATCCTTGCTGATGGTACAGGTTTTTCTGTTATCAAATTTGGAATTTTGCACGACATATGGCTCCTGTTCCCACTGATCATCCAATTTGTGCATTCTTCTTTTTCTTTTTAGCACAATTTCTCCAGGCATAAGAGGCTTAGCGGGAGCATTCTTGTTGTAGTTCTTCTCTTGCTTTTCTCTTACTTTATTGAGACTGTCTTCTACGCAGGCTTGTACTCTCCTGTACTGTTCCTGTCGATTCGTGTCCCAATCTTCAGCATTGTCATCAGCCTCTGGTTCTACCACACCAAGTTCTAAATCCATTGGCAGCCTTCCTGGTCTTGCTCTCATAAGGTAGGCTGGAGTGCAGTTGGTGGAACTTACTGGTATGTGGTTGTACAAGTCGACCAGGTCAGGTAGCAAGTCTGGCCACCGATTTCTTTCTTCCAGTGGTACAGATTTCAGTAAGTCAATGACAATGTGATTCATCTTTTCACAAAGGCCATTGGTCTGAGGGTGGTACGGTGTTGTTCTGATCTTCTTGCACCCATACAATTGACAGAATTCCTTAAACAGTTCAGCTTCGAATGCAGGACCTCGATCAGTCAGCACCTGCTCCGGATATCCGTGTGGTCTGCAGAAACTTGCTTGGAAGGTTTTTGCTGCTGTCTCTGCTGTCATATCTTTGACAGGGGCGACCACCAGAAATTTGGAATAGTGATCCACCATGGTCAGGGCATATGTGTATCCCGACCTGCTTGGTGACAACTTGACATGGTCCAATGCTACGATCTCCAAGGGACGAGTCGTCCGGATAGGCTGCAGGGGTGCTCTCTGACTACAGTAGTCTTTTCGTCTGAGGCCACAGGGTCCACAGTTCCGGCACCACTTCTCGATGGAGCTGCGCATCCCTACCCAGTAGAACCGACACCTTAACAGGGTCTCCAGCTTTTTCCAGCCAAAGTGTCCCGCTTGATCGTGGTAGGCTTCTAACACCATTTGGATGTCTGCTCTGGGAACCACTATCTGCCAAACCATCTCATGGGTCCTTGGATCGACGTATCTCCTGCACAACTTCTCACGGTAGATGAACAACTGGCTTCTCTCGTTCCACAGGAGCTTTGCTGGTATAGGTGCATCTTTCTCCAAGGAGGAACCTTCCTGTCTTATCAACTCCTTGATACGGCTGACCACTGGATCGCTGTCTTGAGTCTCCTTCCAGCTGTGATGAGGTAAAGGGTTTACCGTTTCACCACACCGCGTTCTGTAGGCTCGTTGCTCATGGATCATCCCGTTTCTGTGGAACGCAGGTAGCTCAATCTCTTCCAGGTTGTCCGATTCTTCTTCTGTGTCGGATTCATGCGGCATTCTGGACAAGGCGTCCGCGTTGGCATTTTTACGGCCCGCCCTGTACTTGATGGTAAATTGATAGTTTGACAGCCGAGCCATCCAACGTTGCTCCATGGCTCCCAGCTTGGCTGTTTCAAGGTGCGTCAAGGGGTTGTTGTCAGTGTACTCAGTGAACTTGTTGGAGGCAAGGTAATGTTTGAATCCTTCTGTAATGGCCCAGACCAGCGCCAGGAACTCCAACTTGAAGCTGCTATAGTTTTCTGGGTTCCTTTCAGTTGGCCTGAGCTTTCTGCTGGCATATGCGATGACTTTTTCTTGGCCGTTCTGCTTCTGACTGAGGACCGCTCCCAATCCTTCGTTACTGGCATCGGTGTACAGCAGGAACGGTTGGCTGTAATCTGGGTAGGCTAAGATTTCATCGCCTGTCAGAATCTCTTTCATCTCTTTGAATGCCTCAGCTTGTTCTTTACCCCAATTGAATGGAGGGTTTCTGCTCTTGAGAGGTTGTCCTACCAGGAGGTCCTGCTTTCTTGGTGTAGTCTTTTACAAACCTCCTGTAGTAACCGGTTAGTCCCAGGAACTGACGCACCTCTTTTAGATTCTTCGGCTCCGGCCATTTCTGGATGGCTGTGACCTTCTCGGGGTCCGGCGCTACTCCTTCGGAACTGACAATATGTCCTGTTGTGAATGGGTTTGAGATGAGTTCTGAGCAGAGGCTCCCTCTGGTGGTTACAAGCGGTACTAGTGAGGATTGTGAGGACTGGGAATCAGGTGTTATTGACTGGTCTTATATAAGGGAGTCATTTTCCCATCAGGGTTGCCGGTGATCAATTGTTCTGGTCTGAATCCTTCTTTCCAGTTTCCCTTGTAGCCTGCTGTGTCGTGTCTGCATCTCCTGCTATCAGATAAGACAATTTCTTCTTTTGTGTTTTTGCTATATTTTTGCATTTTGTCCTGCACTTCTGTGGGGGCCTTCAGGGTCCCCTCCGGGGGCTTCTGCCCTCTCAGTTTAGTTCAGCCACTGTTGTTTGTACTTTTGCTTTTTCCAGTTTTTTCAGTGGCTGCTGTTTTGATTTTGTTACACCAGAGAACTAATTTAGGTGGTAGAGGTCGTGTGATCTCAGGTGATTTTGAAATTAGTAGAGTTGGTGTTTTTCAGGGTTTTCTGAGATTGCAGTAAGTACCCTTCCTGTCCTTTTCTATTTAGATAGTTTGGGCCCCAGCGTTTGCTCATACTATTTTCTTTCTGTGTCAGTATTTCCTCTTGTCTAACCGCCATTACATGTTTGGGGGCTTTCTATTATCTTTGGGGTTCTGCTCCGGGGCAGATAGCTTTCCTATTTCTATCTTTAGGTGTAGTTAGTTTCTCAGGCTGTGACGAGGCGTCTAGGACCAACGTAGGAACGCTCCACGGCTGCCTCTAGTTGCAGTGGTTAGTCAGGGTACTGCAATCTCATAGATTCCAACTGCTCTGGTGTATTTCCTTTTTTACCTGCACTCCTCAGCTACCGTAACATAACAATGTCCCAAGTACTGTACCTTCCGTTTGAGCAGATGGCACTTTGAGGGCTTCAGTTTCATCCCATACTTGGACAGTGACTCGAATACCTCTGCCAGGTGCTTCAGATGATCTTCATATGTCTTGGAGTACACAATTACGTCGTCCAGGTACAGCAACACGGTTTCAAAGTTGAGATGTCCCAGGCAGCTCTCCATCACCCTCTGGAATGTTCCCGGGGCACTGCTGAGTCCAAACGGCATTCTGTCAAACTCACAGAGTCCCATTGGGGTGGTGAAAGCAGTTTTTTCCCGATCCTCCTCAGCCACAGCTACTTGCCAGTACCCACTAGTAAGGTCGAGGGTAGAAAAGTAGTTAGCCGTTTTCAAAGCAGCTAAAGATTCCTCTATGCGTGGTAATGGGTATGCATCTTTATGTGTTATGCGATTTACTTGTCTGTAATCTACACACATTCTCATGCTACCATCCTTTTTCTTAACTAGAACTAGAGGTGCTGCCCAGGGGCTACAACTATCCCTTATCACCCCGGCTTCTTTCATGTCACGCAACATTTCCTTAGCTTTCTGATAGTGGGCTGGAGGTATAGGCCGGTACCGCTCTTTGATGGGAGGATGACTGCCTGTAGGGATATGATGCTGTACTCCCTTAATTGTCCCAAAGTCAAGTGGGTGTTTGCTAATACTTGTGCATACTCTTGTACCACCCGTAGTACCCCCTGTTTCTGGTGGACGGAAGTGGTGTCTGTCCCTATATGAAGCTGCTGACACCAATCCACTACCGGGTTGCCGGATCATTATCCTCCGCTGGTTGGCGGGAGGCTAAGGACTCGGTTGTGAGGATAGAATTGTTATCTACGGCATGTAATTTAGCAACTGTGGCATAACGTGGTAAATTTACTTCATCGTCTCCCCAGTTGAGAAGTCGTACTGGTACTCTCCCATTTATTACTTCCACTACCCCTCTAGCAGTTAAGAGTGTAGGTCTGTGCTCTGAACGATGGGGCTCTACTACTGCTTGGTAGTTCTGTCCTCTCAGACCTATGGCTGCTCTACACCATATCAACATTTCACTCATTGGGGGTATCACAATGGGATTCGGGTCCGTGACCCGTACATTACCGATTTCACCATCTGTAAGCTTCGCTTGCTGCTGGCACATCAGGGCCCGGATCTCCCTCTGGATCACTCCCTTTTGCTTTGGCTTGGCAACTTCAGGGAGCTGTTGGAGCAAAAACACAACTTCTCCCAGACAGTTACTGATAATGTTAGTACCTAATATCACATTTAAGCCATTTTCCTCATTTACAGTCCTTACTACTAGAAGTCCCTGATCCTTCAGCTCCACTCTGCCCACTTTTACGTTCACGTTTTTGGCTCCGAGTACTTCAACAGGGAGACCATTAGTGGCGTACACTGTAAAGTCAGGGCTCGGGGGCTGGAGACTGTCCATGGACCAAAATTTATTATAAAGGACATCAGGTATGATGGTCACCTGAGATCCAGTGTCCAGCAGCGCAGGAATTGCAATCCCATCCAGAATGATGGACAGGTAGGGTCGTCCACCCACGAACCGGCGATTCCAGTCTAAGGGGCCTGATGAGTCTACTCCTGGGTGTTGGCCCTTGGACCCAGGATCTGCTCGTTTAAAGGACACTGCTGAGCCATATGACCTTTTCGGTTGCAGCGGTAGCAGATGATCTCTCGGCGGGGATGGTGCTGATCAGGGGTCGCTCCTGGGGGTGGCGTTGTTCTCCTCCGGTGAGGCGACGTCCTCCATTTCTTCCGGTTCATCCAAGGGACATCCTCTGGACAGTCGGCTAGCAGGATCTTTCCTCCTTCTTCTTTCCGCAGTTGCAGGGCATTCATTACAGTGGCCAGGTTCTTAGTCAGCTGGCACACTTCTGAGCGCAGACATTCCAACTCACTAGGGGGCGCCACCTGCGTTTTAGCTTCTGCCACCTGCGGGGAAAAGGTGGGTACTGCCGGCTTTAGAGTGGCTTCACCCGGGTGATACTGAGTTGCCACCTCAGGCTTTTCCAAGGGTCGCAGTCCTTTTATTGCCATGTCCTTTAGGGCATCAAAAGTGGCATCTGGATGATCCAAGGACCACCAGTTTACAGTCCTGCCTTTCGCGGGAGACCTCAGTCCCCATACAAATTGTTCTTTCAACATTTTGCTTTCATCAATGGCACTTGTAGGGTTAGCCTGTTTGAGAGCTCGCAGGGCCCCCTGTAGTCGGCAGGCGTAGTCCCTAATACTGTCACCTGGTCTCTGGGAGCACTGATAAATGCCATCCGGAGATCCGTTTCTGTGCGGTCCTCAAAGATGGCCTGTAGCTTTAAGAGAATCGCAGGTACCGACTCCTGGTCTACAGTGGTCCAAGTCTCTACTTCTCTCTCAGCAGCACCAGCTAACTGTCCTATTACCACAGCAGCTTTTTGCTTTTCCATCATTGAGTACATGTCCAGGATGCTACATATTTTCCGTTTGAACCCTGGCAGGGTGTCTGGCTCGCCGCTGTACTGAGGGAGCCACTTCGCTCCAGGCATGTATGGGAGCGCTAGCGGCATGAGCGGGACCACCGGACCAGGTGAGGGGCCCGCACCTCCATCCTGCACTACAACGCCAAGCGGTGGGCTATTGGGGCCACCGGCGGGGACCGCTCTGTCTGCCGGTTGCTGCGACATGTTGGTGCCCCCCTGTTTAATCGGAGCCTACCTCTTTCAAAGGCTGCAGCGTCGCAGGCACAGCGGTGGAGACAGGACCTTTGTCGCTGGCGCTCTGATGTCAGAGCGTTCACTTCCGCTCGCACAGGACCTGCCGCCGCGTCAGAGTTGGGGGCGGGGCTAGGACACAGCGCGCTCTTTCAGGTACGCCCCCCTTCTTCACCAGCGCCTCAGGGCGCGAATATTGCGGTAAAAAATGGCGGTAGATGGCGCCAAGAATAGTAAACAGCAATACAGTCTTTTTCACAAAACATTCAATAGGCAACACAGGACTCACAATTTTGCAAGCTTCGTATCCTGTTCGTGACGCCAGAAAGAAATGAGTCGCACTAAGTACCAGGGCTATGGGGTACTCGGCACCGAGCCCATGAAAGTCTATGGGGTTTGTCACTGGCAGCAGGACTCGGTCCGTGGCCCTGGGCGCTCATACAATGGGGGATATTTACAGGGGAATTGTAGATTAGTTAGTTCGTGACGCCACCTGTGGTATCTGATCAATTGGACCAGCGCTGCTATATGGATCTTCACAGGGGATGTTATGGGGCAGCTAGATGGTAGGTCTCCCACAGGTGAGACTGGTCCCTGGAAGTCTATGGTGGTGCAGAGTGTAGGTAATAAAGCAGTCTCACACAAGGCAATCTCTTTCCATACCTTTACTTGCAGATGTTTCAGGCAGGTCCCGGGGAGCTGGTCGGGGTGGAGAATGCACATTCGGGATAACCGCTGAGCAGGTTAGAGGCCTCCTTTACTTCATATGTATGTGAGTCCAAACTTGCATGAAGCGAAGTTAACTCTGTAATCTCCAGCTTGTTTCAATAGCTGCAACGCCCGGCTGACATTGTGGTAGAGCCTTCTATGTCTCTGGTTATCAGATGTTGAGAGAACTAAGGCATTGGGGCTGATCAGGTCTTGCCCGTCCTGTCCTCCCTGACTCCGTTTACATATCAGCGCTTAGGGCTACCTTCTGCGACTTGTAGTCCAGAAAGCCTCCGGTTATCTTGTTACTTGGCGTGAAGCGCTAGCAACGCCTCGGACCCCGGTGTCCGGTGAATTAGTGCAGGTAATCCGGTACCTGAAGCACTTATCTCTGTCCTTCTCCACTGCGCCCTTCGCCCTGCTCTCGCTCTTAACATAAGCACTTGTAGCTTTGATGGAAATGTCAGCTTTCTCCAGAGCTCACTGAACAGCTCTCAGTATCCTCTAAGTCCAGACTGGACTGACACTGAACTACACTGTACTAAGACAGGAAGCTGACTGACTGAACTCTCTGGCTGATCTTCTCTGTCCGAAGACAGGAAACAGACTGAACACTGTTGCTACGTGTCACTACCTTTTATACCCCTAGTGGGTGTGTCTGAAAGTGTGAGTGACGTGAATGGATATCAAGCTTTTGCGGTTACCTTCCTGTGCATTTTCCTGGATTATGTGTGCCTGACATAGCTGGGCCACACAGTAATGTATAGTGCCTGAGAGCCTCCCCCATCGGATGGAAACACATGTGGACACTGATGGACGTTTGGGATCAGAGGATGTTTTGGTGAGATGGTTCCAATAATCCTGTTATTTGTTAAACTGATCCTTCATTTATTAGCTATTTTTTGCTGGTGTATATAGGGTCTGGTAACCGTTGGCACCTAGTATATTTATGAGGAGTCCTAGAATTGGATATAAGGACACCCTGTGAATTTAAATGACATATTGTTCAGATTTTGATATATTTTCTTGTAGCCTTTTGTGCCTACTGAAAATTGGTGTATGATCATTTAGTCGTGATCTCCTTGGAGAGAGCGGTGATTGTATGTCTTCGTTTGTGTTTAATTTTTATTATGGTGTGAACCAGCTGGTTCTTTTAAATATTATTATTAAAGGTTAATTTTTATCCTGCACTTCTACCTTGCTGACTAACCATATTTATGTGATCGGTAGATCCTACTTTAATTATTGTCCTTGTATTCTTACCCAAACAGTTTCCACAGAACTCCCAGTCTCTGAAGCGTCAATCTCTGTGCAGATATACGCTTTTCTAACATACAATGCGACACCTCCTCCTCGTTTATCAAGTCTGTTTCTTGCAAATAAGTTGTATCCTTCTAGCCTTGTATTCCAATCATGTGTATCGTCCCACCAAGTTTCAGTGATTCCAATGACATCATACTTCTTCTCCAGCGTTAGTAGTTCCAATTCTCCTTGTTTGTTGCCCATGCTTTGTGCATTCGTATAAAAACATTTTAGTTTGTGATTGGTTTCTCTTCCTCCAATATTTTTATTATTTAGATTGTTTTGTCTTCGTTCTTTCTTTCCACTTCTAATAGCCGAGTTCTCAATAGCATTTGTCAGGTGTATGGCTTTTTCTGGCGTTTTGCTTCCCTTCCCACATTGTTCTAGTTTAAAGCTCTCCTGATGAGTGTAGCAAGGCGACTTCCAAATACATGTTTTCCAATCTTCGTAAGGTGCACCCCATCTCTAGCAAGTAGTCCATCGTATAGGTAATTCACTCCGTGATCCAGAAATCCAAATCCTTGCTGACGGCACCATCGACGTAGCCAGTTGTTCACCTGTAGATTAACCTTACATCAGCCAGTAAACTGTGTTTTTCCACATGACAGGTTCCATTTAAGTTGCTTCTCCCTGCTTGATAGAAAGAAGAGACATTTAAAGGCATATTTACAACCAACTTTCAGTACCACCTGAATGACTTTTTGAAGGGGCCATGGAACTTGGTGCGTGCTGCAGCCTCTTCTGCTCCTCTTAAAAAAAAAACAAAGACAGAAACATAATGAATAAATACCCTGCAGTAAATAAGTAAAAAGCATAGTGCATGAAAATAATATAGGGTACTTGGTTAACATCAAGCAAAAAAGGGGGAGAAGCCAGCGCTGCCTATGGTCAGCATGCAATACATAAAGTGCATATGCACATATTGGTTTCTAACTGATTTTAAAAATGAGACATTTGGCAAATAATTGATCAATTCTTTGCTTCTCCTGGCAGTCATAGAGGAGTGGCCGGGGCGGTTTCAATCACCACTCAGTACATAGTGATCGGCGGCTGTAATCGCACCACAGCACTGACTGACAGCCGGTTCAGCAGTGCATCAGTACAGAGCCGGCTGTCAGTCAGTATTGGGGAGTGGTTGCAGCCTAAATATTAAAAGTCAATCAAAAGTCCAAATAACAATACTATGTTTATACTACATATTATCTGCCTTGCTCGTGCTCCCCTTACCTATGGCCTCTTGTTGATGCGATTAGCCCACCAGTTATTTGGACTTTTGATAGATTTTTAATATTTCTGCTGGTTGGAGAGTGTCTTTTTTTTCAGTCCTGCTTTTTCTCTATATGGAGACTCTAATCGACTCATCCAGAACAGAATGTGCAGCTCAGGTGTTCCAAAATGTAGAATCTTGGATGCCTCACCAGATCTTGTGGATATTATCCACAAAGTAGAAAATTTATCTTTGAATGAGTCTCATATTTGGTGGGACCAAACCCCCTTGGAAAATTATATACAGAAAAATATGATCCCCAGAAGTCTTCAGATAAAAAAAAATCCCGACCACCATCTACAATGACTGTTTTGTCTCGGAGTGGATCTCAATACTATCTGATTGTTCCATCCGCTTAATACAATTAATTGTCAAAAATGAAAGTGTGGAACTTACCAGGATACAGACTGATCTGAATAAACATCTATCATCTTTAAAAACATCAACATCTAAAGATGATTTTAATCAATTTCAAGAAACTCTTAAAACCAAAATCAGTAATTTGGAAGAATCCATCATTGCATTAAAAAAAACTAATTTAATAGAGACACTTTTGATTATCAGAACAATCAGATATATGAGTGGGGCCGTTGGGAATAACCACCTTTTTCTCCTAAATTGATCCTCAAAAAAACACACTTTTTACAAATCTGACAAACCTAATGTCTCACATAGAAACTGAGTCACCTTTTCATCGTCTGTTGTGGAGTCGTCGGATGTTTCCACCGATCCCTCACCTGATACACCGGAAAATGAGCGTTCATTTAACAAAGGCCGTTTGGTTACATCACAAACTACAGTAATTATTATGAAAAATCTTGCAGAAATAACTGAGCTTCAAAAAACGGGGAAAAGGGGTGGCAGAAAACACAGCAAATACAACTGCATTTTCCAGGAAGCGATTGAGAAGTCACAAACCTTTACATTAGATGTCATCAATTTATCTTCAACACCATTATCGGAAGCTGAATATAAATTACTTTCTAAAGGTATGAACTTAGCGCCCACAAATTCCAAATTGGATATTTTTTCTACAATCAAAGACATTAACAAATTTGTCAGAGATCTAACCGTAAAAAAACATTTTTATTTCTGAAGACAAAAACGCACCCTTTCCACACATTAGTGTGATTTTCCACCAATTTGAAAATAAAGATTTTTTTAACAAAATAGTTTGATCCGTTTAACCCATGTGGATGGTTCATTTCCACCTATTCAGGAAGATTCCAAAATTTCTTCTTTCACCAAGAATCTTAATGTTTATACTGTACAAGCACGTACAGACACTATGGAACGTTTCCAAGACAATATTGAAAGGGATCTTATGAACCTTGCATTTAACCATAACTTTCAACACAAACACAATCTCTCCACATCTGAACAAAATTCACTGTCCACCTTACATTCTCGTTCAGATATTATCATAAAGATGTCGGACAAAGGGGATCAGTGGTCGTTATGGATGAAAAGGATTATGTTTTAGCTATTAATAATTTAGTTTCTGGTCAAACATACACTGTCTTAGAAAAGTATCCAACCCTTCCCTTTTAAGATTCCTGTAATGCCATCATCAATGAAGGCACTCTTCGCATCCAAAGAGTAGTTGTCCTCCACATATGGAGTATTGGCGTACTCAAGAAAAAATGCATAAAAAAATTTGGGGTTCATTTTCTCCTGTTACCCTTGTGAAAATAAAAAATTGGGGGCTAAAGTAAAATGTTTGTGTAAATAAGTAAAATGTTAAATTTTTCCTTCCACATTGCATTAATTCCTGTGAAGTACCTGAAGCGTTAATAAACTTCTTGAATGTGGTTTTGAGGACTTTGAGGGGTGCAGGTTTTACAATGATGTCACTTTTGGGTATTTTCTGTCATATTGGTTCCCAAAGTCACTTCAAATGTGATGTGGTCTCTAAAAAATGGTTTTCTAAATTTTTGTTGGAAAAATGAGATTTTGCTGATCAACTTTTAACCCCTAACTTCCTAACATAAAAAAGTTTAAAAAATTAAGCATGTGTGAACTAGACATGTGTTATGTTAAGTGTCATTTATTAACTATTTTGTGTGACATAACTCACTGGTTTAAGGGCATAAGAATTAAAATATTCGTCAAATTTCTGATGTTTTCACAAATAAATGCAAGTCATATTGAACAAATGTTACTACTATTATGAAGTACAATATGTAAAAAAACAACAGAATCTTAGAATTCCTGGGAACTGTTGAAGCGGTCCAGAATTATTACCTCACTGACACTGGTCAGAATTGTAAAATTTGGCCTGGTCATGAACGTGGGTGGAGGGGTTAACAAATAATTTTAAGGTGAAATTAGTACTAGAAGTTTTCAAACAATCGGATGACAATCAGGTGTGAGTAGGTGACCTGATTTATTAAAGAGCAGGGATCTATCTAAGTCTGAAACCCACAACACATGTCACGATCCATTTTTGGATTTGTGGCAGCTCTGGTTCCCCCTTGTTTGTTACTTTTTTCCTTTCAGGCCATTGGGGGTTAATGTCAGTTTTCCCGCTGGCAATCTGGTGTAACTGCAGTGATGCTGGGTCAGCTGATATGTTTGGTGACCATTCCCACCATCCTTTAAAAGGTCACCTGATGCATCAGCTGACTGTCGGTGATAGAGCAATATTCAGTGACCAAGCATGAGTGAGGAGCTCTCTGGGTGCAGTGGTGTTTCTGCTGGGTTCATTATCCTGATGCCTTTATTCTGTGGTGCTTTGCGGCAGAGAAAGGTAAGTGTTTGTTTCCTCATCCATTTTGTGTTTGTCACTATCCCCTGTGTGGAAATATCTGCAGTGGTGAGGCAAGCGCTCCTCACTGGCCAGTGCACTAGCCAGGGCAGTGTTAGGTGACAGTGAAGGACGAGGTATCCTGACGGCGGTGGGGGGAAGGACCCACGTAGGGCATTTGGGGAGTGCAGGGACAGGCTCAGGCTTGCGCTCAGGGATGTCCCTTCCTTCATTTCCTATTGGTAGGGCCTTTCTACCCCCTTTTCCATCCCGTTGTTGGTGTGTTGTGCCATCCGCTGACCGACCACCGGTTAGGTCGTGTCACACCATGACATGTCTGTGGAATTGTATCATGGCACAAACTAAAGAGTTTTCAGATGACTTCAAAAAAATAGTTGTGGATGCTCATCAGGCAGGTAAATATTACAAATCTATCTATAAAGAGTTTAAACTCCGCAAATCCACAATCAGACAGATTGTGTACAAGTGGAGGAAGACCATTATTACTCTTCCCAGGAGTGGTGGACAATCATTCCAAGAGCAAGGTATATGATAGTCTGTGTACAGTCATGGCCAAAAGTTTTGAGAATGACACAAATATTATATTTTCACATGATCTGCTGCCCTCTGGTTTTTATGTGTGTTTGACAGATGTTTTTATCACAGACAGAAATATAATTGCAAACATATGATTAACAAAAGCTTATATAGAATGAGTTAATGCAGCAAGTCAATATTTGCAGTGTTGACCCTTCTTCTTCAGGACCTCTGCAATTCTCCCTGGCATGCTCTCAATCAACTTCTGGACCAAATCCTGACTGATAGCAGTCCATTCTTGCACAATCAATGCTTTCATTTTGTCAGAATTTTTAGGTTTTTGTTTGTCCACCCGTCTCTTGATGATTGACCACAAGTTCTCAATGGGATTAAGATCTGGGGAGTTTCCAGGCCATGGACCCAAAATCTCTATGTTTTGTTCCCTGAGCCATTTAGTTATCACCTTTGCTTTATGGCAAGGTGCTCCATCATGCTGGAAAAGGCATTGTTGATCGCCAAACTGCTCTTGGAGGGTTGGGAGAAGTTGCTCTTGGAGGACATTCTGGTACCATTCCTTATTCATGGCTGTGTTTTTAGGCAAGACTGTGAGAGAGCCGATTCCCTTGGCTGAGAAGCAACCCCACACATGAATGATTTCAGGATGCTTAACAGTTGGCATGAGACAAGACTGGTGGTAGCGCTCACCTTGTCTTCTCCGAATGAGGCGTTTTCCTGATGTCCCAAACAATCGAAAAGGGGATTCATCAGAGAAAATAACTTTACCCCAGTCCTCAGCAGTCCACTGCCTGTACCTTTTGCAGAATATCAGTCTGTCCATGATGTTTTTTTTGGAGAGAAGTGGCTTCTTTGCTGCCCTCCTTGAGACCAGGCCTTGCTCCAAGAGTCTCCGCCTCACAGTGCGTGCAGATGCACTCACACCTGCCTGCTGCTATTCCTGAGCAAGCTCTGCACTGCTGGTAGCCCGATCCCGCAGCTGAAACACTTTTAAGAGACGGTCCTGGCGCTTGCTGGTCTTTCTTAGGCGCCCTGAAGCCTTTTTGGCAAAAATGGAACCTCTCTCCTTGAAGTTCTTGATGATGCGATAGATTGTTGACTGAGGTGCAATCTTTCTAGCTGCGATACTCTTCCCTGTTAGGCCATTTTTGTGCATTGCAATGATGACTGCACATGTTTCTTTAGAGATAACCATGGTTAACAGAAGAGAAACAATGATGCCAAGCACCAGCCTCCTTTTAAAGTGTCCAGTGGTGTCATTCTTACTTAATCATGACAGATTGATCTCCAGCCATGTCCTCATCAACACCCACACCTGTGTTAATGGAGCAATCACTGAAAAGAGGTTAGCTGGTCCTTTTAAGGCAGGGCTGCAATGATGTTGAAATGTGTTTTGGGGGATAAAGTTCATTTTCTAGCCAAATATTGACTTTGCAAGTAATTGCTGTTAAGCTGATCACTCTTTATAACATTCTGGAGTATATGCAAATTGCCATTAGAAAAAGTGAAGCAGTAGACTTTGTAAAAATTAATATTTGTGTCATTCTCAAAACTTTTGGCCATGACTATAGTCATAAAGGAACCAAAGGTAATCTCTAAGCAACTAAAGGCCTCTCTCACATTTGCTAATGTTAATGTTCATGAGTCCATTATCAGGACACTGAAAAATAATGGTGTCCATGGAAGGATTGTATACTGTACAGAAAGACACTGCTCTCCAAAAGAATACTGCTTGTTGTTTTCAGTTTTCTAGTGATCACCTAGACAAGCCAAAAGGCAATTGGTAAACTGTTTTTGTGGGCAGATGAGACCTAAATATAGCTTTTTTTTTGTATGCATGAAAAATGTTATGTGAAGAAAGAAAAGTACTGCATTACAGCATAAAAACCTAATGTAAGTAACAGTTGTAGCAGTATCTTGGTTTGGGTCTGTTTTGCTGCACCTGGGTCAGGACGGCTTGCTAAAATTGGTGGAAAAATTAATTCTGAATTATACCACCAAATTCTAAAGGAAAATGTCAGGACATTTGTCTATGACCTGAATCTCAAGAGAATGTGGGTCACACTGTCAGACCAGCACCCAAAGCAAACAAGTCGTTCTACAAAAGAATGGTTAAAGAAAAATAAGGTTAAAGGTTTAGAATGACCAAGTCAACATCCTGAACTTAATCCTATAGAAATGTTCTGGAAGGACCTAAAGCGAGCAGTTTATGGGAGAAAAACAACCAATATAACACAGTTGAAGCTGTTTTGTAGGGGGTATGGGCTAAAATTTCTTCAAGCTGATGTGCAGGACTAATCAATTACTACTTTTGTTACATATACTTTGCCACTCACAGAGGTTGGATCGTTTTCCTCTAGGAAAACAAATGACAAAGTTTAACCCCTTTCTGCCAGCTGACTGAATAGTACGTCAGCTAGCAGTATCCCCTGCTTTGAGGTGGGCTCCGGCGGTGAGCCCACCTCAAAGCCGCGACATGTCAGCTGTTATAAACAGCTGACATGTGCCCGCAATAGGCACGAGCGGAATCGTGATCCACCCGCGCCTATTAACTAGTTAAATCCCGCTGACAAAGCTGACAGCGGGCATTTAACTACCTCTTCTGGCCGCCGGAATCACTGGATCTATCTACAGTACAGACCAAAAGTTTGGACACACCTTCTCATTCATAGATTTTTCTGTATTTTCATGACTATGAAAATTGTACATTCACACTGAAGGCATCGAAACTATGAATTAACACATGTGGAATTATATACTTAATAAAAAAGTGTGAAACAACTGAAAAATATGTCTTATATTTAGGTTCTTCAAAGTAGCCACCTTTTGGATTACTGCTTTGCAAACTCTTGGCATTCTCTTGATGAGCTTCAAGAGGTAGTCACCGGAAATGGTCTTCCAACAATCTTGAAGGAGTTCCCAGAGATGCTTAGCACTTGTTGGCCCTTTTGCCTTCACTCTGCGGTCCAGCTCACCCCAAACCATCTCGATTGGGTTTCAGGTCTGGTGACTGTGGAGGCCAGGTCATCTGGCGTAGCACCCCATCACTCTCCTTCTTGGTCAAATAGCCCTTACACAGCCTGGAGGAGTGTTTGGGGTCATTGTCCTGTTGAAAAATAAATGATGGTCCAACTAAACACAAATGGATGGAATAGCATGCCACTGCAAGATGCTGTTGGTAGCCATGCTGGTTCAGTAGCCTTCAATTTTGAATAAATCCCCAACAGTGTCACCAGCAAAGCACCCCCACATCATCACACCACCTCCTCCATGCTTCACGGTGGGAACCAGGCATGTAGAGTCCATCCGTTCAACTTTTCTGAGTCACACAAAGACACTGTGTTGGAACCAAATATCTCAAATTTGGACTCATCAGACCAAAGCACAGATTTCCACTGGTCTAATGTTCATTCCTTGTGTTCTTTAGCCCAAACAAGTCTCTTCTGCTTGTTGCCTGTCCTTAGCAGTGGTTTCCTAGCAGCTATTTTGCCATCAAGGCCTGCTGCACAAAGTCTTCTCTTTACAGTTGTTGTAGAGATGTGTCTGCTGCTAGCACTCTGTTGTGGCATTAACCTGGTCTCTAATTTGAACTGTGTATCCACTAGACTTCTGCACAACACAACTGATGGTCCCAACCCCATTTATAAGGCAAGAAATCACACTTATTAAACCTGACGGGCACACCTGTGACGTGAAAACCATTCCCGGTGACTACCTCTTAAAGCTCATCAAGAGAATGCCAGGAGTGTGCAAAGAAGAACCTAGAATATAAGACATAATTTCAGTTGTTTCACACTTTTTTGTTTAAGTATAAATTCCACATGTGTTAATTCATAGTTTTGATGCCTTCAGTGTGAATGTACAATTTTCATAGTCATGAAAATACAGAAAAATCTTTGAATAAGAAGGTGTGTCCAAACTTTTGGTCTGTACTGTACTACAGAGCAACATACAGAAAAACCATCACTAACGTGTCACAAAATTAATGCTTAGCTTTCCTCACTATGAATATGCATGCTCAGAAGTACCGCTTGTGCATAACTATTTCAGAGTAGAGTTGAAGGTTGTCAGATACACTATTGTCATTTTATCTGTGAGTCTGATCCTTCCTTTTCTGATGAATGTGGGACAAAACCCCACAGCAAGATCTGTATTCAAAACATGTCCAGCTTACATCTTTTTTCAGGCGGATCTGCTTCGAATCCCGCCTGAAAAAGCGCTCAGAAAATACTAAAAAGAATGAAAATATGCATTTCTAGGTTAAATGAATTGCTGTTTACATGTTGTTGCTAACTGTTCAGGTTTCTAAAGGCACCAAGTATCTTCCACTCAGATATACAGGTGCTTCTCACAAAATTAGAATATCATCAAAAAGTTAATTTATTTCCATTCTTCAATACAAAAAGTGAAATCATATATTAGATAGTCATTACAAACAGAGTGATCTATTTCAAGTGTTTATTTCTGTTAACCCCTTTATCCCATCAGACGTACTTTCCGTCCATGTGACCCTGGACCTAATTCCCAAGGACGGAATAGTACGTCACATCGATCAGCTGCGCTCCCGGGGGAAGCGCAGCTGATCGCGGCCGGGTGTCAGCTGATTATCACAGCTGACACCCGGCCCTATGTGCCAGGAGCGGTCACGGACCCCTCCCGGCACGTTAATTCCGGCACACCACGATCAAAGATGATCGCAGTGTACCAGCGGTACAGGAAAGCATCGCGCAGGGAGGGGGCTCCCTGCGTGCTTCCCTGAGACCCTCAGAACAGCGCGATGTGTCACGCAGTTCCGAGGGACCCTCCTCACTGCAGGACCCCGGATCCAAGTTTTGGAGTTAGAATTGGGGGGTTTCCACTGTTTAGGCAATCAGGGGCTCTCCAAATGTGACATGGCATCTGATCTCAATTTTAGCAATTCGGCGGTGAAAAAGTCAAACGGTGCTCTTTCCCTTCTGAGCTCTGCCATACCACCCAAACAGTAGTTTACCCCCACATATGGAGTATCAGCATACTCAGGACAAATTTGCACAATAACTCTTGGGGTCCAATTTCTTCTGTTACCCTTAGGAAAATAAAATTTGGGGCGAAAATAAAATTTTTTTAAGGAAAAAAATATGATTTTTTATTTTTATGGCTCTACGTTATAAACATCTGTGAAGCATTTGGGGGGTTCAAAGTTCTCACCACACATCTAGATAAGTTCCTTTGGGGTCTAGTTTCCAAAATGGGGTCACTTGTGGGGGGTTCCACTGTTTAGACACATCAGGGGCTCTCCAAACGCAACATGACCGGCAGACCAGTCTGCAATGCAAAACGTCACTTCCCTTCCGAGTCCCGATGGTGGAGGTTTTTGAGGGCACTATGGCTGGAGTGTTTTTGGGGGGGACTATGGCTGGAAGTGTTATGGGGGCACTATGGCTGGGGGTGTTATGGGGCACTATGGCTGGAGTGTTATGGGGGCACTATGGCTGGGAGTGTTATGGGGCACTATGGCTGAAGTGTTATGGGGGCACTATGGCTGGAAGTGTTATGGGGGCACTATGACTGGGAGTGTTATGGGGCACTATGGCTGGAGTGTTATGGGGGGCACTATGGCTGGGAGTGTTATGGGGGCACTATGATGGGGGTGTTATGGGGCACTATGGCTGGGAGTGCTATGGGGCATATGGCTGGAAGTGTTATGGGGGCACAATGACTGGGAGTGTTATGGGGGCACTATGGCTGGAGTGCTATGGGGCACTATGGCTGGGAGTGTTATGGGGCACTATGACTAGGAGTGTTATGGGGCACTATGGTTGGAGTGTTATGGGGGCACTATGGCTGGGAGTGTTTATGGGCACTATGGCTGGAAGTGTTATGGGGCACTATGGCTGGAGTGTTATGGGGCACTATGGCTGGGAGTGTTATGGGCACTATGGCTGGAAGTGTTATGGGGCACTATTACTGGGAGTGTTATGGGGGCACTATGGCTGGTTTCCCTCTGACAGGCACGCATCGCTGCGTGTGACAGGCGGGAGACCAGCGATCCGCTGGGAACCAAGGTACACAGCGGGTTTCCAGGCCCGCGCAGCGCTTGGAAACCCGTGTGTACCTTGGATACCAGCTCCCTGCATCAGGGCGCTGGTATCCCAAGGTACACAGCGGGTTTCTAGGCACAGCCCCGCGCCTGGAAACCCGCTGTGTACCTTGGTTACCAGCGGATCGCTGGTCTCCCGCCTGTCACACGCAGCGATGCGTGCCTGTCAGCGGGAAAACCCGCGATCAAAAAAAGGTCCTGACATTTCAGCGACGATCAGCGATACCCGCAAGGGGGGGTGATCGTCGCTGAATGTCCCACACAGCGATATCGCTGGTGAGCTCGCTGCTGCGTCACAAAACAAATGACTCAGCAGCGATTCTCGGTAGCGATATCGCTATGTGAGACGGGCCCTTAAGTGGAAAGCTTAATTGATTGCTTTCCACTTTCACTTCAGGTCAGCCAGGGACACAATCAGTGACGTCAGAGGGAACTGATTAACAAAAATAGGGGTTCCCTTCGAAAAAAAAAATGGCGTGGGGTCCCCCCTATTTTTGTTAACCAGCCAGATGAAGCAGACCGCTGAGGCCTGGATTTTCAGGCTGTTAAGGAGCCAAGATCCATGGACCTTGCCAGCCTGATAATACCAGGCCACAGCAGTCTGCATATCTTGGCTGATTAACAAAAATAGGGATCCCTCGAAAAAAATTGGCGTGGGGTCCCCCTATTTTTGTTAACCAGCCAGATGAAGCAGACCGCTGAGGCCTGGTTTTTCAGGCTGGTAAGGATCCAATATCCATGGACCTTGCCGCCTGATAATACCAGGCCACAGCAGTCTGCTTAGCTTGGCTGGTTAACAAAATAGGGGATCCCCTCAAAAAAAAAAAACGGCGTGGGGATCCCCCCTATTTTTGTTAACCAGCCAAGTAAAATGCAGACTGCTGCGGCCTGGTATTAAAAAGACTGTCAAGGCCATGGATTTTGGCCCTCAACAGCTGATAATACCAGGCTACAGCACCCACATTTGGCGCATCAAAAGATGTGCCAATTGTGGCACTTTACCCGCTCTTCCCACTTGCCCTGTAGCGGTGGCAAGCGGGGTAATAAGGGGTTAATGTCACCGTTGATTGCACGGTGACAATAAGCCCGGTTAATAATGGAGAGGTGTCAATAAGACACCGATCCATTATTAATCCCAAAGTTTTTAAATGTTTAAAAAAAAGACACAGCAAGAAAAAAGTCTTTTAATGAAATAAAAGAGACAACACAGTTTTTCATTAATTTTATTATACTCTCATTCCTGCGACGCCATCGATCTCCTGTAAAAAAAGAAAAAAAACAAACCAACAGTATACCACCTGTCCGACGCAGTCCATAACGACAGTCCCACGACGATCCAGCTCTGCTACATCGCAATGACAGGCAGAGCCTGTCATCGCAACGCAGCACAGCTGATTACCTGCTTCCCCGGCGGTGACGTCATCGGACTGACTGCTTTACGGCCGGGATTACCAGCAGTCACTGCAGTTATCGCGAGAAACTGCATGTGACCGCCGGGGAAAGAAGATTGCGGCCATGAAGAAGTCCAGCCCGT
The DNA here is from genome assembly GCA_033576555.1 of Oophaga sylvatica. Classification (NCBI taxonomy): domain Eukaryota; kingdom Metazoa; phylum Chordata; class Amphibia; order Anura; family Dendrobatidae; genus Oophaga; species Oophaga sylvatica. The sequence goes on along the minus strand of JARQOD010000002.1, from coordinate 79,232,607 downwards.
GATCGCCGGAGATCTTCTGCCGGGTAAGTGCCTGCGACTCCTGACAGACCCGACCGACGGACCTGACAGTGACAGTGACAATCCCGATTCCGGTATCCGATATGACGAAATATCGGAACGGGAATCGGAATTCCGATACAGCCAATATCGGCCGATACCCGATATTTGCAGTATCGGAATGCTCAACCCTAGCTGGGAGTGTTATGGGGCACCATGGCTGGGAGTGCTATGGGGACACTAGGCTGGGAGTGTTATGGGGGCACTATGGCTGGGAGGTTATGGGGGCCCTATGGTTTGAAGTGTTATGGGGCACCATGGCTGGGAGTGCTATGGGGACTAGGGTTGAGCATTCCGATACTGCAAATATCGGGTATCGGCCGATATTGGCTGTATCGGAATTCCGATTCCGAGTTCCGATATTTTCGTCATATCGGATACCGGAATCGGGATTGTCACTGTCACTGTCAGTGTCCGTCGGTCGGTCTGTCAGGAGTCAGCGGCACTTACCCGGCAGAAGATCTCCGGCGGTCACGGGCTGGACTGCTTCATGGCCGCAATCTTCTTTCCCCCCGGGGGTCACAGCAGTTTCTCGCGATAACTGCAGTGACTGCTGGGTAATCCGCCGAAAGCAGTCAGTCCGAGACGTCACCGCCGGGGAAGCAGGTAATCAGCTGTGCTGCGTTGCGATGACAGCTCTGCCTGTCATTGCGATGTAGCAGAGCTGGTCGTCGTGGGACGTGTTAGGACTGCGTCGGACAGGGGTATTGTTGGTTTGTTTTTTTTTTTTTTTTAAGGAGATCGATGGCGTCGCGGAATAGAGTATAATAAAATAATGAAAACTGTGTTGTTCTTTTATTTCATTAAAAGACTTTTTTCTTGCTTTTGTCTTTTTTTTAAACATTTAAAAACTTTGGGATTAATTAATGGATCGGTGTCTTATTGACACCTCTCCTTTTAACCGGGCTTATTGTCACCGTGCAAACAAAACGGTGACATTAACCCCTTATACCCCGCCGCCACACCGCTACAGGGAAGTGGGAAAGCCGGGTAAAGTGCCACATTTGGACATCTTTTGATGCGCCAAATTGGGGTGCTGTAGCCCCGGTATTATCAGGTGTTGGGGGCCAAAATCCATGGGCCTTGCAGTCTTTTAATACCCGGCCGCAGCAGTCGCATTTTACTTGGCTGTTAACAAAAATGGGGGGGTCCCAAAACCTTTTTTTTTTTGAGGGGGTCCCCTTTTTTTTTAACCGCCAAGCAAAAAGGGCTGTGGGGGCCCGGGATTATCAGGCGGAAGGCCTGGGTATTGGACCTACCAGCC
>JARQOD010000002.1:79211418-79231186 GCA_033576555.1 Oophaga sylvatica | reverse complement strand
GTACTGTTGTATGAACATCTCACTATTCTTTTAATGTTACCTGGATAATTTATTTGATATTATTTTTCATTATAGCATGTACCCTTTCATTGGTTTATGATATGCATGTTACATATATTTTTCAGTGGTCCTCTAGTCATTTACATTTACAGTATATACAGTAGTTGTCTAATTTTTTTTTGTTGTTTTTTATTTCTCACATTTCCAGCACCGTCCATATCTATTCCCAACCTGCACAAACTAATCCTTCTGCTGCTACCCCAATAGTGAGCCACTGCTGCCATATGTATCCTACAGCACCTGCTGTGTGGTATAATAACGGCTCCTCTTACTGACCCACATAATACTGTCACCACTGTGCCCCTTACATAGTAATAATGACTACTTTGTGTTCTGTAGATAGTAAAATTCCCCCCCTAGAAAATATTAATGCCCTGTGCTAGTTCCCTCCACATTTTGTCCCTAAAAAGTAAAAAACTCCATATGCAATTTTGATGGTCACAATACTCTGAGTGCTCCTATAAAAATAATGCTTAAGTGCCCACTTAACATTTAATAATGTGCCCTAAGTTCCCCCCATGTACAGCTCTACTATTCACAGTATGGTGGGCCCACAGCTTCCCTATACACAGTACAATGCCCCCACAGCTCCCCCATACACAGTATGATGATTCCACAACTTCCCTATACACAGTATGATGAGCCCACAGCTCCCTTCTACACAGTATGATATGCCCACTGCTCCCCTATACACATTATGGTGAGCCCCCAACTCCCCTATACACCGTGTGATGTCCCCACTGCTCCCCTATAGACAGTATGATGAGCCCACAGCTCCTCTCTACACAGTATGATATGCCCACTGCTCCCCTATATACATTATGGTGAGCCCCCAACTCCCCTATACACCGTGTGATGTCCCCACTGCTCCCCTATAGACAGTATGATGAGCCCACAGCTCCTCTCTACACAGTATAAGCCTACTGCTCCCTTGTACTCAGTATGATGAGCCCACAGCGCCCCTATACACAGTATAATGCCAACAGAGCTCCACTATAGAAAGTATAATGCCCCCCAGAGCCACCCTATGTACAGTATAATGGGTCAACAGCTCCCCTATACACAGTATAATGCCTTCACAGCTCCACTATACACAGTATGGTGGTCTCACAGTTCCCTTATATACAGTATCATGGGCTCACAGCTCCCATACATACAGTATGATGTCTCCCACATTTCCCATGTACACAGTATAATGGGCCAACCACTCCCTTATACACAGTATAATGCCCCCACAGCTCCCCTATACATAGTATGGTAGGCCCACAGCTCCCTTATACACAGTATGATGTGCCCGCAGCTCCAGTACATAAAGTATTATGTCCAGCAGAGTTCCCCTATACATAGAATGATGTCCCCACTGCTTCCCCAAAACACAGTATAATAGTTAATAGCGTTCTGACAGGGTGCAGCGCCTGCACTGAGAGTCCCACTGCTAGGAGGAAATTAACTTTATTCCTTCCTGCAGCATCGCTCATCCAGTCATAGGGGTGGTGCCTTCACGATTTCAGTCACCGCTCTGTGTATAAAGAGCGGCAGCTGTAACTGCGCCTGACACTGACTGACAGCCAGCTCAGCACCATATACCACCCGCCGCCAGCTTCTTCCAGGGCACCCCGAAAGAAGCTGGCAGCGAAATGCGGGTCGGGGTGAGGGGACGCCTGGAGCACATTCCTCCTCCACAGATAATATATCTTTATAGTCACCTTCCTTGTAACCATTACCGTTGGGCATAGGATCCACAGACATGAATCAGGGTGGTCTCTGTTAGTAATCTCATTCCAACACAGCTCTTGTTTTACCGCATTTAGGCCCTGTGCACACTTTGCGTTTTTAGATGCGTTTCCGCAGCGTTTTTCAACGTGCGGAAACGCATGCAACCCGCAGCACAGTGCACTACCAATGTAATCTAATGGGAACCGCATGTCTGCTGTGCACATGCTGCGGAAAAAAACGCGCGGTTTAGCCGCGTTTTATTTTCCGCAGCATGTCAATTCTTTGTGCGGAACTGCAGCGGTTCAGCGCCCATTAACTTCCATTGAGTCGGTCACTTACGCAGCAAAACCGCAGATCTAAAAAAGATCTGCGGTTTTGCTGCGGGTGAAACCGCTGCAGTTTGGGAGGAGGGAAGTGTGTGGGCGGTGCGTGGGCGTGTATAGTGTGCGGCGCTATGTGTGTGGGCGGTGCGTGGGCGTGTATAGTGTGCGGCACTATGTGTGTGGGCGGTGCATGGGCGTGTATGGTGTGCGGCGCTATGTGTGTGGGCGGTGCGTGGGCGTGTATAGTGTGCGGCGCTGTGTGTATAGGCAGTGATTGTGTGCCGGTGTCTGCGTGATCGGTGTGCGGACCTGTGTGCGAGGCTGTGTGCGGGCTGTGTGCGGGGCTGTGTATGTGCGGCGGTGTGCGGGCCTGTGTGCGTGTCTCCGTGTATGCAGGCATCGTCGGATGGGACTACAAGTCCCATCCGGCGATGCCTGCTACAGTGACTGACACATTAGTCATGATGGACAGTAGTAGCCATCACCGGCTAATGTGCTGAATGAAAAAAAAAAAAAAGAAATAACATTACATGACATACAACATATAACAACATGACATACAGAACATATAACATACATGACATACAGACATATAACATACACATGACATACAACATACACGACATACAGAACATATAACATACACATGACATACACCATATAACATACACATGACATACAGAACATATAAACATACACATGACATACAGAACATATAACATACACATGACATACAGAACATATAACATACACATGACATACAACATATACACATACATGACATACAAACATATAACATACACGACATACAGAACATATAACACACACATGACATACAACATATAACATACAATGACATACAGAACATATAACATACACATGACATACAAAATATAACATACACATGACATACAGAACATATAACATACACATGACATACAGAACATATAACATACACATGACATACAGAACATATAACATACACATGACATACAGAACATATAACATACACATGACATACAGAACATATAACATACACATGACATACAGAACATATAACATACACATGACATACAAACATATAACATACACATGACATACAGAACATATAACATACACATGACATACAAAAACATACATACATACATACATAATACATAACATAATAACATAAAACACGACATACAGAACATATAACACACACATGACATACAGAACATATAACACACACATGACATACAGCATATAACATACACGACATACAGAACATATAACATACACATGACATACAGAACATATAACACACACATGACATACAACATATAACATACATGACATACAGAACATATAACATACACATGACATACAGAACATATAACACACACATGACATACAACATATAACATACACATGACATACAGAATATATAACATACACATGACATACAGAGCATATAACATACACATGACATACAGAACATATAACACACACATGACATACAGAACATATAACACACACATGACATACAGAACATATAACACACACATGACATACAGAACATATAACATACACATGACATACAGAACATATAACATACACATGACATACAGAGCATATAACATACACATGACATACAGAACATATAACACACACATGACATACAGAACATATAACACACACATGACATACAGAACATATAACATACACATGACATACAGAACATATAACACACACATGACATACAGAGCATATAACATACACATGACATACAGAACATATAACACACACATGACATACAGAACATATAACACACACATGACATACAGAACATATAACACACACATGACATACAACATATAACATACACATGACATACAGAACATATAACATACACATGGCATACAGAACATATAACATACACATGACATACAACACATAACATACACATAACATACAGAACATATAACATACACATGACATACAGAACAAATAACATACACATGACATACAGAACATATAACATACATGACATACAGAACATACACATGACATACAACATATAACATTGAGCACATACCTCTTCCCCGACGCCATCGATCTGTGTACCGCTCTGCCGCCGGGAGAGAATGACTTCACTACAGTTCATTGTCTCACGGCAATGCTGGGTGAGAAAATTCCCACGCAGCATTGCCATAAAGTGAGAGAATGAACTCAGTGATGCACTGCAGGAGCCATTGTCTCCTGTCAGTGCATCACTGGGAGGCCCTACAGAGCAGTGGCATCACCTGATGTCACCGTTCTATAGGGGAGACCCTCGTGAGACCCTCGTTAATAATTGGACTGCGTCGGACAGGGAGTATATGGTTGTTTTATTTTTTTACGTTTTATTACAGGAGATCGAGGGCGTTGCTTGGATCTGAGCGTGTAATAAAGATATGAAAACCGTGTTGTATTTTATTTCATTAAAATAATTTATTCTTATGCGTGTGTTTTTTTTTTAACCCTTTATTAATATAAGATTAATAATGGATAGGCGTCTTATTGACGCCTCTCTATTATTAACCGGGCTTAATATCACCTTACAATAGCAAGGTAATATTAACCCCTTATTACCCCATATCCCACCGCTACAGGGGAGTGGGAAGAGAGGGGCTAAGTGCCGGAATTGGCGCATCGTACAGATGCGCCAACTCTGGGGCGGCTGGGTGCTGGTATTTTTAGCCAGGGGGGCGCCAATATCCATGGCCCCTTCCTAGGCTATGAATATCAGCCCGCAGCTGTCTGCCTAGCCTTTCTGGCTATAAATTATAGGGGACCCCACGTCATTTTTTGGGGGGGGGGGTCCCCCTATTTTAATAGCCAGTGAAGGCTAGCTGCGGGCTGATATTCATAGCCTGGGAAGATCCATGGGTATTAACCCCTTCCCAGGCTAGAAATATTGGCCCCGGCTGTCGGCTTTCCTCCTCTGGCGCAGAAAATTGCGCGGGAGCCCACGCCATTTTTTTTTCCTATTTTTTTTTTTTTATTAACTATTGCGTTAAGATTTTGTGTATGTGTACGCCTGTGTGTCTTTAACTATTTATGTACCATTCTATCTACCTATATATCTTTCTGTCTATATATCTATCTTTCTATATATATTTCTAACTATCTATTATCCATCTATCTATGTATTTTCTATCTATCTAACCACTGGTATCTATTATCTATGGCCGGCGTCACACTTGCGAGTGTGATGCGAGTAAGTCGCACGACTTTCTCGCATCAACACCCGGCACGGCCGCCCGCTCTCGGACCCGAGTGTGCGGCTGCATAGAAATACATGTATAGAAATACATGCAGCCGCACACTCGGGTCCGAGAGCGGGCGGCTGTGCCGGGTGTTGATGCGAGAAAGTCGTGCGACTTACTCGCATCACACTCGCAAGTGTGACGCCGGACTATCTCTATCTGTGTGTGTGTAATGGAGTGTGGGTTGGACAAATGTAAAAGAAGAGGTTGGACAAGAAATGACATCACAAATCTTTTTTTTTTTTTGTTAAACAACATATCTTTATTTAGCTGTAAAAACCGCATACAAAACCGCATGAGAAAAACCGCGTCAAAACCGCGCCTGCGGTTTCTGCCAAAAGGTGCGGTTTCGGCGCGGAAAAATCCGCAGGCAAATCTGCAATGTGTGCACAGGCCCTTAAAGGGACTACATAGTTATTTGGTGTACCCTCTTTATTCTGAGTTTATATTCATGTTTTTCTGGTGATTTATCACCTGATCCTGTGGAGTTGCCATCTTGTGAAGGGCTGATTTGATGTAGTCTAACTGCACTTATTGATGTTTGTACATGGGTTATTGGACCTGTATTTACCCTGTGCAGCTATCCACCACATACCATACGTGACATACTTCTGTTCCCTTCTGGCATTTAGTGCTCGGTGTCCCCTAAAAGACATTTCTGCTTTTTTATGTTTGAGTTTTTAATATTGTTTAATAAAATGTATTATTTTATCTGGGGATCTCTTCTTTGTCCTGTATTTATTTTATATGGGAATTTGTTGTTTTTCAGTGTACATTGCCTATAGACAGTGAGCTTCTTATCACAGGAGGGGGCGGAGTCAACTATCATGTCTGAACAATCATAATCAATAGATGATAAAACCTTCAGTGTAAGTGAACAACAGCAAACAGCCGGACATGTGACACATCGTTGAAATCTGTGTTTTAACCCCTACCTCATGCAGTCCTCAGATTACATAGCAAAACCCTGCTGAAAAAATTCCCTTTAAGTGCTTGGAGCCAACATAAATGGCACTTAGAGAAAGATTTACAACCCTCATTTGCACTTGCGCACATATTTCTGGAGGTTTTTAGAATTGAAGATACACTTTGTGGACAAAACACACCTACATGTTATGCTAACAGGAGCTTTTATAATATTCCATTCTAGATGGATATTAATATGGAGTCAGTCCCCTTTTACACCTAAAGTTTACACTCTTCTGAGAAAACTTTTTACAAGAGAGTCTATTCATTTTTGCTCATTTAGCCAAAAGAGCGTCACTCCCTAATGTTCAACAAGAGGGCAAGGATCACAATCTCTGTTCCAGTTCATCCTATAGGTGTTTGTTCCTAAACTAAACTCACCCAACTCTACCTTTATGGAACTTGCTTTATGCTGTGGGCACAGTTAAGAGTTCCCATCCCAGACACTAAGAGGATTAGACTGACCCTTAAAAACAGCCTCATGGCATTATCCTTCCTCTACTAAACTTTACAGTCAACAAATGCAGTCAGGCAGGTGATGTTCACTTGTCATTTCCCACAATGCACATGCTGGCAAGGTTTTGTGATCAGCAGAGGTCAGTTGTGCAATGCCAGCTCCAACATGCCCATCTATATTCTAGTCGGCCTCCGCACATAACATCTCAAGAGTGGGTATGGATGTCTGACATTTGTACAGTTCTCCAAGACTTTGAGGACTCCACAAAGATGGTGAGTGACAATGGCGCCATCATCGGTGCAACGATCCGTCTTTGCCTACTTAAACAGTTGCTGCTGACAATTAAACAGGAAGCTTTGCATGAGGACCAGGTGGAGATGGAGGAAGACATGAGACAGGGAGATACTACACTGCCTCATCTCATCTGCTCAGCACAGATTGGGACAAATATAGACCATAAAAGGAACCATATAAAGCCAAATAGACCAAATACCCTGTGGTAGGGTCTATAGCACAACATTTGAATGGGACACTCCTGAAACAACGATAAACAAAAGAGAATGGAGTATTAAGTCCAATGCAATTAAATTATTAAAAAGGCACAAATTTATTGAGCAGAAGAAACAATATTAATGCATAATATTAGCAGTGCAGGCAAGCAACTCGCCACTACATTTCCTCCGGCTAAATGAAAGTGCCGCGGAATTCTCTTCTCGGGAGAATGACCTTCCTGGTACTTGGACGGTAGCCCTCATCTCTCATGTAGGGCCTGTGTGTAGCCCTGGTGTTAGGCACACGCAGTACCCTGGAGAGTGTATGGCGAGACGGCAGTTTAATGCTAAATATTCATTCACTCGACATATACTAGACACACCCTTAGGGTAGTGGAGTTTACTCTTGAGGGAGTGGTCAGTGTAGTATGTGTTGGAGTGATTTAGTCAGTCTAGTTCCTGTCTTCGGACAGAGAGGACGTGTGGAGTCAGTGTCCAGACTTCAGAGAGAGAAGACGTCTGGAGGGAGGAAGGAGTCCAGATTGCTCTATCACCAGCTTTGGAAAGTGGAGTCTAGTATAGGTGCTTTAATTCACCTTAGCCTAGTCAGAGCTGTACTTTATCAGCATACACTGGAAGGAAAGAAGAAGTTTAGTGCAGAAAGTCTTCAGCATCCTGTCTAAAGGACGGTATCAGGTTCAGAGACGTGCTCCTGCCTATTGATAACTGAGCATCTGTAACTAACTTTGAAGTGAAGGAAGAGAAGGAAGTGACTGCTCGACCCTTGGCTAGTGTGAGTGCTTATGTTACCAGCGTGGACAAGGCGAAAGGCACAGTGGTTTATTGGAATAGTGCTTACGGATTGAAGAAGTCCTGCACATTGCACCCGGTCACTGGGGACCGAAGGATCACTACTGTTTCAAGCATAGTGATAAGAAAACCAGGAATCTACCGGACCCTAGGTCGCGGCAGACAGCCCCTTATAGTCAGTACGTAACTGGGGTCAGGGGGAGTGAAGACTTTGGAGTCTCTGCAGGACAAAACAAGAATTCAGCTCCTTCACAGGAAGGCCCTTACCACAAAGCTGACTGGGCAGGTACAGCTATAGATTAGCTGGAGATTTTGAGGGAACTACGCTTCAGGCTGGTTGTACTCGTTGTATTGGAAGTAAAGGAGGCCCCTAACTTGTCCAGCTGCTGTCTCAAGATACACTCTCCTTGGATCAGCCTCCCTGGGACCTGCCTGAACATCTTACAAGTAAAGGTATGGAAAGACGCTGACCGTGTGAGACTGTGTTCTTTATCTGCACCCGACTTCACAAATCCCATAGACTTTGAGGGACCAGTCCCACCTGTAGGGGACCCGACATCTAGCTGCCTCACCATCCCCTCAGAGATCTACAGCAGCGCTGGTACTAATTACCAGAATACTACAGGTGGCGTCACGAACTGTATATAAATCTATCCCCTGTAAATATATCCCCAACATACGCCAGACCGCCCGGGCCACAGACCGAGCCACAGCTACCTGTGACAAACCCCATAGACTTCCATGGGCTCGGCTCTGAGTATCCCATTGCCCTGGTAATCCACAATTGTGGTGGCGGGTCGACACAAAAACTTGGCGTCACGAACAGGATGCGAAACTCGCAGAATTGCGAGCCCTGTGTGCCTAAGGAATTGTTTTGGTGAAAAAGGACTGTTTGCACTTTTGGCGCCAAAATCGCCATTTTTGTCGCCATATTCGCGCCCTCAGGCGCTGGAGAAGAAGGTGGGCGTACCTTCGTGGGCGTCTACCCCCCAGTGGCGCGAAGAAAATGCCTGCCCTCTCAAAGTGCTATTACAACATGCGATCCTGCCCTACAGCAAAGGAGGTCCGCCTCCTCTTCACCTTCCCTGCGAGGAGGAGGAGACGCAAACCCCACCTCCACGGAAGAGACCGGATGTCTCCGCAGAAAGAAGAAAGAATCTTCTGGAACATCATGGAGGCAGGACGTGTGCAGCCGAGCTGGGAAGCGGAGGAAGGCAGGCCCCGTGCCCCAGCCAAGCTGCCACCAACACCGGAGTTATCTGTGATCCTGCACCTGAAGCAGGCGTTGCTTGAGACAAGAGAAGAAAATGCACGCCTGAAGAAGATGGTCCAGGACCAACCTGGCTTTGAAGAAATTGAGAGACGCCGGCGTACCCTGGAACAGCGGAGGCTGTGGGACACGGTGATCTCTCCCCTCAACGAACCCCCACGATTCCAGATACCGAAAGGTCTGCTGCCCAAGGCGAAGGAGCAACCGGAGGCTGCCCCCGAAAGTACCGATCCCGATCCCGCCGGTGAAGCGGTGGAAGCGAAGGAGGTTGAGGAGGTACAGCCAATCCCGGAACGCCCGCCCGGCCAAGAGGCCGCAGCAGATGATCGGTCCCCGGCAGGGACACCGGAGGGGTCCTGTCCGTCACTACCAGACGTGGACTGGGACGAAATGGCGCGCCTGGATGACGTCGCCTACACAGCCCAGTGGGAACAGGAATGGCAGAGTCGTGAGGAGAAGAAGAGGCGCCAGCAGGAGGAAGAGTGGGAAACTCAGAGGAACCGTCAGCGACAATATGCCGAGCTGATCGCGGACAAAGAGAGTGTCCGGAGAGATAAAGGTACCCTGAGGGAACCGCGGCGGCAGGGGTGTGTGACTGAGTTCCAGCTCCGGAAGGGCTGGGGCTTTATCCGTGAACCGGGCCTCTACCCAGCGGTCTTTGTCAGCAGGCGTGACGTAGAATCTCACCTGCCGCAAGGCCATCCCGGGAGGGACTTAGCAAATGGAGATATCGTCACATATACGCGGCACTGGGGAATGAAGGGATGGTATGCCCTTAACGTCACCATCGTCCGTGACCCCGTCCCAGACGCAGGTACCGTCACCATTACCGCAGCGTCCCCGTCTCCAGCTCAAGTAGCATCCGGCCGTGCCCCAGCATCGCCCCCTGCAAATTCATCGCAACTAGCGACCCAGAGTTCATCGCAAAAGAAAGTTGTAAATTCATCGCAACTAGCGACCCAGAGTTCATCGCAAAAGAAAGTTATATCTTCATCGCAACATGCGACCCAGTCTCAATCGCAATCCCTGACGCGGTCCATATCGCTAACCGTGATTGAAACGCAATCGGTGTCACGTGAAGAAAATGTACCCGTTGCGCCCCTAGAGGTTCGCACCAGAACTGTGGCGACCCAGACCCCAATCGCAGCGCATGATTTGCTAGTCCTGGGATCTAGGGCCCATTGCATTGTTCCAGCCCCCGGGGTGGAAAGTGTATTATTTGAGAATGAATAGATAGTGAGGAAAAAGTGGTGAGATCCCTATCGGGTCTACCAAAAGTAAATGTTTTATAAAGTTTTGCACAAAATTATATAGTGTATATATATATTTCTACTGTAGAATGCCCGGCTGGGTAAATGATAAACAGTAACCAGAAAAGTTGCACTTTAGTATTATGTGATATTATATAATATGTCTTTGGTTTTACGTTGGACTTGGAGGTTGAGGACTATGCCAACCCAGAACTCACTTGTAAATAGTTGCGCTTCGGTGCTTTCTCTTGGTTTTACATAAACCAGTTACAACTACCTCTGAAAACAAAACCCGTGTGGTGTGGCACTGAGTGAGGTCTGCAATCGGATGTCCTGCAGCCCACCCAGGACCCACGTTGAAGGTTTGGTGCGGGTCCTTCACAAGTATATTGTATATTTATTGAATGCTATTTAATACTTTTTGTATTTCTATAATGTTCGCAACGTTCAAGATATTCTCACCTCCCGGATGGGAAGAAGTTATTGTTTAATGTTTATTGCATAAACAAAATGTCTCTTTTGTATTTTACAGCCCGGGAGTGCTGTCTTTTACCATGGGGGAATGTGTAGCCCTGGTGTTAGGCACACGCAGTACCCTGGAGAGTGTATGGCGAGACGGCAGTTTAATGCTAAATATTCATTCACTCGACATATACTAGACACACCCTTAGGGTAGTGGAGTTTACTCTTGAGGGAGTGGTCAGTGTAGTATGTGTTGGAGTGATTTAGTCAGTCTAGTTCCTGTCTTCGGACAGAGAGGACGTGTGGAGTCAGTGTCCAGACTTCAGAGAGAGAAGACGTCTGGAGGGAGGAAGGAGTCCAGATTGCTCTATCACCAGCTTTGGAAAGTGGAGTCTAGTATAGGTGCTTTAATTCACCTTAGCCTAGTCAGAGCTGTACTTTATCAGCATACACTGGAAGGAAAGAAGAAGTTTAGTGCAGAAAGTCTTCAGCATCCTGTCTAAAGGACGGTATCAGGTTCAGAGACGTGCTCCTGCCTATTGATAACTGAGCATCTGTAACTAACTTTGAAGTGAAGGAAGAGAAGGAAGTGACTGCTCGACCCTTGGCTAGTGTGAGTGCTTATGTTACCAGCGTGGACAAGGCGAAAGGCACAGTGGTTTATTGGAATAGTGCTTACGGATTGAAGAAGTCCTGCACATTGCACCCGGTCACTGGGGACCGAAGGATCACTACTGTTTCAAGCATAGTGATAAGAAAACCAGGAATCTACCGGACCCTAGGTCGCGGCAGACAGCCCCTTATAGTCAGTACGTAACTGGGGTCAGGGGGAGTGAAGACTTTGGAGTCTCTGCAGGACAAAACAAGAATTCAGCTCCTTCACAGGAAGGCCCTTACCACAAAGCTGACTGGGCAGGTACAGCTATAGATTAGCTGGAGATTTTGAGGGAACTACGCTTCAGGCTGGTTGTACTCGTTGTATTGGAAGTAAAGGAGGCCCCTAACTTGTCCAGCTGCTGTCTCAAGATACACTCTCCTTGGATCAGCCTCCCTGGGACCTGCCTGAACATCTTACAAGTAAAGGTATGGAAAGACGCTGACCGTGTGAGACTGTGTTCTTTATCTGCACCCGACTTCACAAATCCCATAGACTTTGAGGGACCAGTCCCACCTGTAGGGGACCCGACATCTAGCTGCCTCACCATCCCCTCAGAGATCTACAGCAGCGCTGGTACTAATTACCAGAATACTACAGGTGGCGTCACGAACTGTATATAAATCTATCCCCTGTAAATATATCCCCAACATACGCCAGACCGCCCGGGCCACAGACCGAGCCACAGCTACCTGTGACAAACCCCATAGACTTCCATGGGCTCGGCTCTGAGTATCCCATTGCCCTGGTAATCCACAATTGTGGTGGCGGGTCGACACACCTGCGTACATCCGGTGGGCTCATCAGCAGTGCTTGCATGTTTATTCTAGCGGCATAGCTGACTGGCATGTGTGGTACAGGATTGTAGCCTTGTTTAGCAGTCACCTTAATACACGGTTGATAGCAGTAAGGCATACTGAGGATTACACGTGCTTGACCGGGAGTTAGCCTCCTGCAGTAGAATGGGGATGGGCTCCTGGGCAACGTGGCTTCTGTCTCTGCCTCATCTGGTGTTTTGGTGAGTATCAGGCGTTTCTTCATACCCTCTGGCTCTGCGCTGATGTTTGCTGCAGGTTGTACATATCGGCCTATTTCGGGTAGTGTAGGATATGGCGGTGGACTTTTCAGTCTGGAATATCGGTCCTTTGCCTTTTCCGGTCTTTTGAATAGGCATTTAATAAACAGCACTATATGATTAAGTGCTGCCATCAGACACCCCATGAAGCCAGTTTGCCTTTGGTGGTGTTCAGGCCTTCGGCTGTATGGGGATGTCCGGGCACGTGGGAGATGTCTCTGAGGTTGGAACTTTTCTCCAGCTACGGGTGCAGCCATTAGGCTGCCTTCCCCTCCACACACACAAAAGTGTGTGTGGATGGTAGAAAACGCTCCCCAAAAAAAAATAAAGTAAAAAAAATACAATACAGTAAAAAGTAATTTACAAGTCGCTCTGGGTTTGTGTTCAGCTCTCCTCTCTACCTCTTCTTGCTTCACACTGACCGTTCTAGCAGAACATTCCATGACTCGTGGACAACTGTTCTGTGATGTCATAAAGCCGGACATGGCAATGGGTCTAATATAGGAGAACTAGTTATGTTACCCATGGCAGACCATCCACTATCAGCTGCCACATGTGCACAACTGCTGCATTGTTTCCATAGGTATTTGCACTAAAACAATCAAAACTTTTTATTGTATTTTTTTGTTGCAGTCTTTTTGAAAAGCATTTTTTTTAGTAGAGGAATGCTTCAGTTCCACAATTGGAGACTTCATTGGAATTTTGCATGTGTTTTTTATGCTTTCCATATACTATAATGGAAAATAAAAAAAAGCATCAAAAAGTTCATACTTCTGCTGCATCATTAAACCCCTGCATGTAGTACAGCTTAGGAAGCGATAAATTAAGTGAAAAGAAAAAAAAAAAAAAAAGTTTAAACAAATATGAAAATAAACTCATAAAAGTTCAATTTTCCTCCATTGAAAATGAACATAATAAAAAAATCAAATGATAACTCTGCATCCATCCAAGTCCGAGCTATCAAAATATAAAAATAATTAACCCAATTAGTAAACACCGTAAACACAAAAACATTTAAAAACGCCAACATTGCGGTATTTTTTGGTCGCTGCTCTACCACTTAAAATACTGTAAGAAGCAACTAAAATGTCATATCTATCCCAAAGTAATATCCATAAAAACGTCTCACCTTATGAAAAAATCATCCCTCACACAGCTCTATTGACCGAAAAATTAAAGCTACGGGTCTCGCAAATAGCAACACAAACTCCAAAATTTTTTATTTCCAGGTCTTGATTTTTTTTCCACCACTAAAATAATTTAATAAACTGGGCAAGTTTAGTGTCATACTGATGAGGAGAATCACAGTGCAAGGTCATTTTTACCACATAATGTATGCCGTAAACATAATACCCAAAAAACAATGTCAGAATTGTGTTTTTTTCACAATTTCCCATTTCCGTGTACATTGTGTGTCAGGATAAGTCATAACTGCTGCCACCAATATTTCTTGAACATCACTTGCTCACGACACACCTGTCTGGGATGTTACTATAAAGGAGAACTCAACTTCCCACATTCACTTGGCCACTCACCTAAGCGCACGCCACAGACAGTTCTCACATCCACATCACACTTTTTGCTGCTGCCACTCACCGTTTTGATAGGCCAGTGAGACACCTGCGCTGGGTCACACACTAGCACACTTGCCACCCAGCTTTTCTGAGCACCCGATAGGTGCTCTTCTTGCACTTTTGCATACACATACAGCAAAACACAACCAAGGTATACTCGTCCTCCTCAGGGTTTGGCGGTATGTTTAGAGTAGAAAGGAACAAATTTATTAAAATTTCGTTTCAGGCAATGTGCACACGTTCGGAATTGCCACGGAAATTTCTGCGCAATCCTGCAACTCCCTGCCGCGGGAAATACGCATTTTTATTGGTATGCGCATTCCCTCTAAAAACTAGCATTTTGCAAGCGATCTGTAGCATCGCTTGGAAAACTGATTGACAGGTTGGTCACACAAGTCAAACAGTGTTCGACAAGTGCAGCAGCAATACTAAAAAGATATAATGTTAAAAATAATAAAAAAATAAAAAATCGTGATATTCTCACCTTCCGGCGGCCCCGCAGCCTTCCTGGTCCTCGCGATGCTCCCGGCAACTACTGTTCCCAGTGATGCCTTGCGACAATGACCCCAGATGATGTAGCATCACGCGAGACCGCTACGTCATCACAGGTCATTGTTGCAAGACGTCCCTAGGAACAGGGGTTGCCGGGAGCGTCACTGAGGAGTGGGAAAGCTGCGGTGGCCCCGGAAGATGAGAATATCACAATTTTTTATTTTAATTATTGTTTTAACAGGTATATGGTACCCAGGGCCTGGAGGAGAGTCTCCTGTCCTCCAGACCCTCGGTACCAACCACACATGAACCGCTCACTTTGCGCATGGTGGGCATAGCCACATGTAGAAAGTAAGTGGTACAATGCATTCCTATGGTGGCTGAATCGCCGCGGTTCCGCAAAATTAATGAACATTCTGCGTTTTTTTTTCCGCAATGCGTTTTTTTTTTCGTGGAAAAATATGCAACATATGCATGAAAATTGCGGAATGCATTCTAATCATAGGATGCTTAATACATACTTTTTTTAAGCATTTTTGCAGCGGAAAACTGCTGCAAAAACGCTAAAAATACGCAAAATTTCCTGAACGTGTGCACATAGCCTTAAAGGGAACCTGTCAGCAGGATTTTGAACAGTAAAGTACAGACAGTCTCAGGTCGACGCCGTTATACTGATTAAAATGAGGTGACTTGGGTGATGAAATCCGTCTTGTGGTTGTTGTGTAATCTGTATTTGTAATTTTCAGTTATTGAGATTCTGGTGCTCCGGGCGTTTGTGAGTGTGATCCGTCACTCCATAGAACACATCTCCCCATCTCCGGGGCTTGGCGTGCTTTCCATCACTCCATTTGATGCTTTGCATTGTGCCTGATGTTGTAAGGCTTCACTGTAGCTGTTCGCGCTTAAAAACCCCATGCCATGATGCTCTAAGTGCACGGTTCTGTTCTGATGTTAATAACAGAGGAGGTTTGGACTCTGCAGTAATGGAGTCAGCAGAGCGTTGGTCACTTTTATACACTATGAGCCTCAGCACTTGATGTCCCCGCTCTGTAACTTTGTGATCTCCAATTTGATGGCTGAGTAGCTGCAGTTTCTTCAACTTTTCAACAATATCACTCACAGATATTGGTGGAATATTTAGGAGGGAAAGAATATCATGATGACTTGTTACGCTGGTAAGGTCCTATTACAGGACTGCGCTGGTGCCAGTGAGCTCCTTCGAACGACCCATTTTTGCACAAACGTTAGTAATGGCAGGCGGCACGGCGAGGGGCTGGATATTATACACTTGTGGTAATTCAACTGAACGACACACCTGAATTCATGGATTAACCCCTTTACCCCCGAGGGTGGTTTGTGAGGTGAAACATACTCTTTGTGATTTTTTATGACGAGTTACTTTTTTACCAGCATTACCTCTTTTCATTTTTTGATAGTTCATGTAATATTGAGGCACTTGCACTTTACAAGCAGCAGTATTAGTACTATTTGGAGGAATATTTTTTAGTATCCAGCCCTCATGTCTACTTTTTATTCTTAAGATGAGTTAGTTACTTGTTCCCACTGAGGCCCCTATTTTGAAATCCTTGCCTTCATATATAATGTACGTGCTTTTTATTTTCCATATATATATTTATTTTTCTGAATAAATTTTGTCACTTTTGAAAGGACCGTTACTCCTTGCTTCTTTGTTGTTGTACTGTCGGGGTATGTAAACTTTTGAGCACAGCGGTATGTAAGAGGATTGAAAATGGGTCCATCATTCTCTTACAAAAGGAGTACTGTTTACCAGAGTAGGGGTGCACCAACAAAAATCTATCTACAAACCAAAGAATACCGCAGAACACAGTATGCACTAAGATATCTGGAAATATTAGTTAATAACTTAACTAAAAACAATAGACTACATTCCTACAATGGGTTTTTGATGTTGCAGATTTTCTGCACCTATTAGGTAGATTAGGTTACTATTTTTGTTTCATTGCATTTTTAAATGTGATTTTATTGCACTTTTGATTCTGCAGTTCTTGTCTGTTTTTGGTGTGTCATACGTTAAATAAAGTTGCTATGTGGCTTTGACAAAACATTTTTGATACAGTCATGTGCAGATTACACACGTTTTTCTATCTGCAGTTTTTCACCATCTAATACAATTTTATGGAGATATCCACGCAGAAAACTCTGCATAAAGAGTTTCTCAAGAAAAACTGACTTGATGTGGATTTCAAACACGCACCCAGGTCAGTTTAGGCTGTGTAAAAAAAAAGAGGGGATATCTATAAATCCAATCCAGTTTGTGGAACTGTAAGATGCTGTATTTTTTGTACAGCTTCAAATTCTCAAGAGAAACTCGTCCTACCTGGCAGAATATCAAATTGTCTATTTTGAGAGCTGCACTTGGTGTTTTTAATCCTATTTATTGTCTACATCTTGTTGTTTGGATTATGAATTTCTTCTCTAGTAGTACTAATATTGTATGTACAGTAAACTGTACTTCGTACTGACAAAGGACTGAGTTCTGAAACGCGCGTTGGGGTGTGCACCGCACATTGAACTGGGGACCACTACTAGACCACCTCCAGGTAACGTCCTATTTATTTATAGCATACACACTACCTCCATCTATATTTACACCTCCAAGCACACTATGCTGGTAGTATATCACCTTTTGAGGATTATTATCTTTCATTCTAAATAGGTATTTGTCTGTTGCACGACATTGGCTTTTTCAAATAGTGTGTTTCTGCATTTTTGCAGACTTCAGCGTATATGATGCATTTTAAGGTGGTTGTTTCAGTTACATTGTTTTATATTTATGCATATTCTGCAGGGCACTTTATTATATTGTATTTTTTAAGCTATACATTTTATTATGACATATTTATACAGAAAATTTCTTGTGCCCCATGTGTACTGTTGTATGAACATCTCACTATTCTTTTAATGTTACCTGGATAATTTATTTGATATTATTTTTCATTATAGCATGTACCCTTTCATTGGTTTATGATATGCATGTTACATATATTTTTCAGTGGTCCTCTAGTCATTTACATTTACAGTATATACAGTAGTTGTCTAATTTTTTTTTGTTGTTTTTTATTTCTCACATTTCCAGCACCGTCCATATCTATTCCCAACCTGCACAAACTAATCCTTCTGCTGCTACCCCAATAGTGAGCCACTGCTGCCATATGTATCCTACAGCACCTGCTGTGTGGTATAATAACGGCTCCTCTTACTGACCCACATAATACTGTCACCACTGTGCCCCTTACATAGTAATAATGACTACTTTGTGTTCTGTAGATAGTAAAATTCCCCCCTAGAAAATATTAATGCCCTGTGCTAGTTCCCTCCACATTTTGTCCCTAAAAAGTAAAAAACTCCATATGCAATTTTGATGGTCACAATACTCTGAGTGCTCCTATAAAAATAATGCTTAAGTGCCCACTTAACATTTAATAATGTGCCCTAAGTTCCCCCCATGTACAGCTCTACTATTCACAGTATGGTGGGCCCACAGCTTCCCTATACACAGTACAATGCCCCCACAGCTCCCCATACACAGTATGATGATTCCACAACTTCCCTATACACAGTATGATGAGCCCACAGCTCCCTTCTACACAGTATGATATGCCCACTGCTCCCCTATACACATTATGGTGAGCCCCCAACTCCCCTATACACCGTGTGATGTCCCCACTGCTCCCCTATAGACAGTATGATGAGCCCACAGCTCCTCTCTACACAGTATGATATGCCCACTGCTCCCCTATATACATTATGGTGAGCCCCCAACTCCCCTATACACCGTGTGATGTCCCCACTGCTCCCCTATAGACAGTATGATGAGCCCACAGCTCCTCTCTACACAGTATAAGCCTACTGCTCCCTTGTACTCAGTATGATGAGC
This sequence comes from Oophaga sylvatica, assembly GCA_033576555.1. NCBI lineage: Eukaryota > Metazoa > Chordata > Amphibia > Anura > Dendrobatidae > Oophaga > Oophaga sylvatica. The sequence continues at coordinate 79,212,376 of JARQOD010000002.1, read as the reverse complement.
CCACAGCGCCCCTATACACAGTATAATGCCAACAGAGCTCCACTATAGAAAGTATAATGCCCCCCAGAGCCACCCTATGTACAGTATAATGGGTCAACAGCTCCCCTATACACAGTATAATGCCTTCACAGCTCCACTATACACAGTATGGTGGTCTCACAGTTCCCTTATATACAGTATCATGGGCTCACAGCTCCCATACATACAGTATGATGTCTCCCACATTTCCCATGTACACAGTATAATGGGCCAACCACTCCCTTATACACAGTATAATGCCCCCACAGCTCCCCTATACATAGTATGGTAGGCCCACAGCTCCCTTATACACAGTATGATGTGCCCGCAGCTCCGTACATAAAGTATTATGTCCGCAGAGTTCCCTATACATAGAATGATGTCCCCACTGCTTCCCCAAAACACAGTATAATAGTTAATAGCGTTCTGACAGGGTGCAGCGCCTGCACTGAGAGTCCCACTGCTAGGAGGAAATTAACTTTATTCCTTCCTGCAGCATCGCTCATCCAGTCATAGGGGTGGTGCCTTCACGATTTCAGTCACCGCTCTGTGTATAAAGAGCGGCAGCTGTAACTGCGCCTGACACTGACTGACAGCCAGCTCAGCACCATATACCACCCGCCGCCAGCTTCTTCCAGGGGCACCCCCGAAAGAAGCTGGCAGCGAAATGCGGGTCGGGGTGAGGGGACGCCTGGAGCACATTCCTCCTCCACAGATAATATATCTTTATAGTCACCTTCCTTGTAACCATTACGTTGGGCATAGGATCCACAGACATGAATCAGGGTGGTCTCTGTTAGTAATCTCATTCCAACACAGCTCTTGTTTTACCGCATTTAGGCCCTGTGCACACTTTGCGTTTTTAGATGCGTTTCCGCAGCGTTTTTCAACGTGCGGAAACGCATGCAACCCGCAGCACAGTGCACTACCAATGTAATCT
>JARQOD010000002.1:79184216-79211318 GCA_033576555.1 Oophaga sylvatica | reverse complement strand
AAAAAAACGTGTGTCATCTGCATGGACTGTATCAAAATGTTTTGTCAAAGCCAAATAGCAACTTTATTTAACGTATGACACGCCAAAAATGACAAGAACTGCAGAATCAAAAGTGCAATAAATCACATTTAAAAAATGCAATGAAACAAAAATTAGTAACCTAATTCCTAATAGGTGCAGAAAATCTGCAACATCAAAAAACCCATTGTAGGAATGTAGTCTATTGTTTTTAATTTAGTTATTAACAATATTTCCTGATATCTTAGTGCATTACTGTGTTCTGCGGTATTCTTTGGTTGTAGATAGATTTTTTTTTGGTGCACCCCTACTCTGGTAAACAGTACTCCTTTTGTAAGAGAATGATGGACCATTTTCAATCCTCTTACATACAGTTGTGCTTCATATGTTTACATACCCCGACAGTACAACAACAAAGAAGCAGGAGTAACGGTCCTTTCAAAGTTACAAAAATTTATTCAGAAAAATATTATATATATATGGAAAATAAAAAGCACGTACATTATATATGAAGGCAAGGATTTCAAAATAGGGGCCTCAGTGGGAACAAGTAACAAAACTCATCTTAAGAATAAAAAGTAGACATGAGGGCTGATTACTAAAAAATATTCCTCCAAACAGTACTAATACTGCTGCTTGTAAAGTGCAAGTGCCTCAATATTACATGAACTATCAAAAATGCAAAGAGGTAATGCTGGTAAAAAAGTAACTCGTCATAAAAAATCACAAAGAGTATGTTTCACCACAAAACCACCCTCAGGGGGTAAAGGGGTTAATCCATGAATTCAGGTGTGTCATTCAGTTGAATTACCAAAAGTGTATAATTCCAAAGCCCCTCGCCGGCCGCCTGCCATTACTAACGTTTGTGCAAAAATGGGTCGTTCGAAGGAGCTCACTGGCACCAGCGCAGTCCTGTAATAGGACCTTACCGCGTAACAAGTCATCTTTGAATTCTTTCCCTCCTAAAAATTCCACCAATATCTGTGAGTGTATTGTTGAAAAGTGGAAGAAACTGCAGCAACTCAGCCATCAATTTGGAGATCACAAAGTTACAGAGCGGGGACATCAAGTGCTGAGGCTCATAGTGTATAAAAGTGACCAACGCTCTGCTGACTCCATTACTGCAGAGTCCAAACCTCCTCTGTTATTAACATCAGAACAGAACGTGCACTTAGAGCATCATGGCATGGGGTTTTTAAGCGCGAACAGTACAGTGAAGCCTTACAACATCAGGCACAATGCAAAGATCAAATGGAGTGATGGAAAGCACGCCAAGCCCCGGAGATGGGGAGATGTGTTCTATGGAGTGACGGATCACAGTCACAAACGCCCGGAGCACCAGAATCTCAATAACTGAAAAATTACAAATACAGATTACACAAACAACCACAAGACGGATTTCATCACCCAAGTCACCTCATTTTAATCAGTATAACGGCGTCGACCTGAGACTGTCTGTTACTTTACTGTTCAAAATCCTGCTGACAGGTTCCCTTTAAGGCTATGTACACACGTTCAGGAATTTTCGCGCATTTTTAGCGTTTTTGCGGTGGTTTTCCGCTGCAAAAACGCTTAAAAAACGTTAAGCATCCTATGATTAGAATGCTGTTGTGAATGTGTTAGAAATTAATTCTGAGAAGAAGCTCCCTCTGGTGGTTACAAACAGTACTGAACCATTCAATGAGGATTGGCAATCAGGAATCACGGACTGGCTGGATATAAGGGAGGTTTCCCCCCACCATGGTTGCTGGTGATCAATTGTTCTTGTCTCAACTGTGGTTCCTGGTTCACTTGGAAGCTTGCTGAGTCTTGCCACTTCTCCTGCTCTCAGATAAGATATTTTCTGTTTTTTTGTTTTTGTGCTTACCATTTGCATATTTCTCTGCATTTCTGTGATGTTAGCCAGGTTTCCCCCCCCGGGGGCTTGGGCTCCTCTCAGTTCTTATGGAGCCACTGTTATTTGTTCATTTGCCTTTCCAGTTTTTTTCGTGGCTGCGGCTTCGTTTTGTTACCCAAGAAACTAATTTAGGTGGTAGAGGTCGTGTGATCTCAGGTGTTTTTGCAATTAGTAGAGTTGGTATTTATTAGGGTTTTTTTGGATTGCAGTAAGTGTCCTTCGTATCCTTTTCTGTCTAGGCAGATTGGGCCCCACGTTTGCTCATACTATTTTCTGTCTGTGTCTGTATTTCCTCTTGTCTAACCGCCATTACATGTTTGGGGGCTTCCTATGTTCTTTGGGGATCTGCTCCGGGGCAGATAGCTTTCCTCTTTCTATCTTCTGGTGTAGTTAACCTCTCAGGCTGTGGCGAGGCGTCTAGGACCAACGTAGGAACGCTCCACGGCTGCTTTAGTTGGGGTGGTTAGTCAGGGTACTGCAATCAGTAGATTCCAACCTCTCTGGTGTTTTGCCGTTTTTGCCTGCTCTCCTCAGCTACCAAATCATAACAGTATTCACCGGCCAAACTGAAAATTATATGGTACTCACAGAAGGGAAAATAGTAAAAGAAAAAAGGAAATTGTCAGAAATTTTTTTTTCTTTGTTTGTTGCATTTTTTCCCTCTTTTTCTCTGGGTGCTGGGATGATTTTTTTTTTCTCTCAATGGAGTTTGCACAGTTGTCTGGCCGTGTGGATCAGCTTGCCACTGAAGTTCGGAGTATTGCTACCTATCTTGCAGGGTTGCCGGTTGTGGAACCTAGGGTCCCCTTGCCAGATTTATTTTTGGGGGATTGAGCTAAATTTCTGAATTTCAAAAATAACTGTAAGTTGTTTTTTGCCTTAAAACCTAAGTCCTCAGGGAACGCAGCACAGCAGGTTCAAATTGTCATCTCTCTCCTGCGCGGCGATCCTCAGGATTGGGCTTTTTCCCTGACACCTGGGGACCCTGTTTTGAGTAATGTTGATGCATTTTTTCTGGCTCTGGGGTTATTGTACGATGAACCTAATGTCACTGATCAAGCTGAAAAACCTTGTTGGCATTAAATCAGGGGCTTGAGGACGCTGAGTTGTACTGTCAGAAATTCCGAAGTGGCAGTCCTGACCAAATGAATGATGTGCTTTGGCAGCCCTTTTTCGGAAGGGTCTGTCAGAGAATGTAAAAGATGTTATGGTGGGTTTCCCTGCTCCTCTGGTCTCAATGATTCTATGTCATTAGCGATTCAAATTGACAGACGTTTGCGTGTGCGTAGAGGTATCGTGGAATAGTGTTGCCTTGTGAACCAGCTTCTGAACCCATGCAGTGTGATAGAGTGGCTTCTGGGGGCACAGCGTCATGAGTTTCGAAAACGCAATGGGTTATGTTTCTACTGTGGTGACGCCTCTCATGCTATTTCAGTCTGCCCTAAGCGGGGAAGACATTTTGCACGCTCAGTTGTCTTGGGTAGTGTTCAGACTAAATTTCTGTTGACTGTTACCCTGATTTGCTCCCTGTCCACATTTTCTGCTCAGGTAATGGTTACAAGGAAGGTGACTATAAAGATATATTATCTGTGGAGGAGGAATGTGCTCCAGGCGTCCCCTCACCCCGACTCGCATTTCGCTGCCAGCTTCTTTCGGGGATGCCCCTGGAAGAAGCTGGCGGCGGGTGGTATATGTTTGCTGAGCTGGCTGTCAGTGTCAGGCGCACAGTTACAGCTGCCGCTCTTTATACACAGAGCGGTGACTGAAATCGTGGAGGCACCACCCCTATGACTGGAAGAGCGATGCTGCTGGGAGGAATAAAGTTAATTTCCTCCTAGCAGTGGGACTCTCAGTGCAGCGCTGCACCCTGTCAGAACGCTATTAACTATTTTACTGTGTTTTGGGGAAGCAGTGGGGACATCATTCTATGTATAGGGAACTCTGCTGGACATAATACTTTATGTACGGGAGCTGCGGGCACATCATACTATGTATAAGGGAGCTGTGGGCCTACCATACTGTGTATAGGGGAGCTGTGGGGGCATTATACTGTGTATAAGGGAGTGGTTGGCCCATTATACTGTGTACATGGGAAATGTGGGAGACATCATACTGTATGTATGGGAGCTGTGAGCCGATGATACTGTATATAAGGAGCTGTGGGACCACCATACTGTGTATAGTGGAGCTGTGAAGGCATTATAGTGTGTATAGGGGAGCTGTTGACCCATTATACTGTACATAGGGTAGCTCTGGGGGGCATTATACTTTCTATAGTGGAGCTCTGTCGGCATTATACTATGTATAGGGGATCTGTTGGCTCATCATACTGAGTATAAGGGAGAAATAGGCTCATACTGTGTAGAGAGGAGCTGTGGGCTCATCATACTGTCTGTAGGGGAGCAGTGGGGACATCACACGGTGTATAGGGGAGTTGTGATCTCACCATAATGTGTATAGGGGAGCAGTGGGCATATCATACTGTGTAGAAGGGAGCTGTGGGCTCATCATACTGTGTAAGGGAAGTTGTGGAATCATCATACTGTGTATGGGGGAGCTGTGGGGGCATTTACTGTGTATAGGGAAGCTGTGGGCCCACCATACTGTGAATAGTAGAGCTGTACATGGGGAGAACTTAGGGCACATTATTAAATGTTAAGTGGGCACTTAAGAATTATTTTATAGGAGCACTCAGAGTATTGTGACCATCAAAATTGCATATGGGGTTTATTACTTTTTAGGGAAAAAACATGGAGGGAACTAGCACAGGGCATTCATATTTTCTAGGGGGGAATTTTTCTTTCTACAGAACACAAAGTAGTCATTATTACTACGTAAGGGGCACAGTGGTGGCAGTATTATGTGGGTCAGTAAGAGGAGCCGTTATTATACCACACAGCAGGTGCTGTAGGATACATATGGGAGCAGTGGCTCAGTATTGGGGTAGCAGCAGAATGATTAGTTTGTGCTGGTTGGGAATAGATATGGACGGTGCTGGAAATGTGAGACGTCTGGTCTGGGCCAGATGGAAAAGACGGGAAAAGTGAACGACTCCATGAGAAAGAAGTCAGCTGTAAGCCACATCTAAGACTGTCCAGTGATCTTATATGGTCTGCAGGACTGGTACTCTACCACTATATGGTCCCCATATAGTAATATCAGTGTTCTTTTTTGGTATAGATTTATTTTCAATCACAGCAAGGTCATCTGCTGATGTTCCCCTATACTCACAAATAGGGTATGCACCGTATCTGTAGTCAGGATTACCTGGTTAGGGGCCCACTCAGGTTTTTTGCCCCCACCTAAGCTGAAACCCTAGCTACGTCTCTGGATAGTCCTTTTCCCAAGGCTGCATTCATATAACCGTATTTTACAGTCTGTTTTTTTAAGGCTGCAATTCCTGTCCATACTGTTGTTCTCCTGGCCTGAGGCTGTGAATTCAGATAAGAGGACCAGGGTTGGCCAGACATTGTCATCCAAACACGGACAGTAAGATACGAAAGTATATATATATACTGTATATACTAACGAGTCGGAAAAATCCAATGCAGAGAAACCCTTTAATATGAGTTGGCCGGTGCCAGTCAAGCAAATGTGATTATTATAATTTTTTATTAGGGGATTTTTAAAATTGTATAGGAAGATCCATGTAGTAGTAATAACATATAATAAGCATAGCTGTATTTGTGTGATTTTCTATCGCTATATTTATATCCACCAACACATTTTCTTTTCATGGCTATGACTATTAGTCACCTACCTGCAAGAAATGTAATCCTATGACAAGCTTCATTGGTAATGCAATTGAGACATAAACTGTGACCGCACAGCACCGTGAGATCATGCAACTACATATTAGAGATACCTATAATTACATCCGAAACCACTGACATCAGTATGACAGTCAGCATATTCACTGAGAAGGAAGCTCTGACTTTCCATTACTATTTGGATCACTATTATTAACATATAAAAAAAGATTCTAGGGCAAAGTGGAAACAGCAATCAAAGGTCCATACATCCCTTGTATTTTTCATTCAATCTTTTCACTAATGGATGGGGAGCAGTGTCACGGCTGAGCTCCGTTGAGCATGCGAGGTCCCACAATCTGAGATTTTCTGAGACTTCTAAGTCACCCCAGGTGAAAAAAATCATATTGAAGCATCCCAACCAAAACATTTTTTTACAAATGACCAAAAACCATATTCTGTGCAATTTGAATATAGCAAAATTGACATGGTACCCCCCACCCAATAAAACAGAAAAACAAACTGTGAAAAAACAACCCATGGCTCTGAAGATAAAGCAAATATGTATTAAAAAAAAATACTTTCTGCCCCCCTGAATATATAGCCATTGCCGAAAGAGTTGGCAACCTAGAAATTGTTCCAGAGTATTTCTCCTAGAATATTATTGCAATTACATGTTTTGTTATACATGTTTATTTCCTTTGGGTGTATTGGGAAAAACACAAAAAACAGAGACACCCTCAACTTAATATTTTGTTGTGCACCCTTTGGGATAAAATAACTGATAAATCGCTTTCTATAACTATCAACAAGCTTTTTACACCTCTCAACGGAAATTTGGACCACTCATATTTCGTAAACTGCTACATGTCGCTATATTTGAAGGGCGCCTTCTCCCAACAGCAATTTTAAGATCTCTCCACAGGTGTTCAATGGGATTTACATCCAGACTTATTGCTGGCCACTTCAAAACGCTCCAGCACTTTGTTTCCATCTATTTCTGGGAGCTTCTTGAAGTAAGTTTGAGGTCATTGTCCTGCTGGATGACCCATGACTAGAGATGAGCGAATATTTCAATGATTGGTTCGGATTACGATCGCCGAATTTGCAATATTCGCCTATTAATTTGTCGAATATTCGCCGAATATAATTGAACGCCATTCAGGTCAATGGGAGGCAAAAATGCATGCACAACACCTTATAAAGGCCCTAAATGCTGCCAAAACACATCAAATGAGGAACAGACACCAGGAAAGTGGCCTCAATTCACCCACAGTACAGATTTTAGCATGGAGCTGCAGCAGTCAGCCAGGCATGAGGTCTCCTGGTCTGGGACAGCATTTACACCTTTCAATTGAACGTCGCAGTAAGACGAGGTGGGTGAGGGATCAGTGTAGGCCCCTTTTGCTGGGTCCGTTAGACACTCATTAAGGTCATAGGGCTGATCAGTTTTTAATGACCAGATCCATCTTGTCTCCAGCCTACCAAGACGTTTGGACAAACCACCGCCCCTGATATCAATTTTAAGGGCATCAATACCACGTACCCTCAACAGAGTATCATCACAATTGTGAAATTTTTTGAAATGACGTGGTATTGTTTTAAGTGTGGGAAGTGTCCGTGTGGCTCACTGCTGCCTCCCGACATGATTTATTATATAGAACTAGATCTGAGATTAAATCCACTGATGATCAAAGTGTGAGCTTTGTTACCACATTTAGCTCTCAGTCAAATAGGATACGTTCAATACTACAAAAAGCTTGGCCTATTCTTAAGATGGATTCTGTTATAGGAAAATTTATCTCTGAAAGGCCATCTATGGCGTTTAGACGGGCAAAAAATCTTAGAGACCATCTTGTTTCCAGTCACTATGTTGGGCAAAAGACATCTACCTTTTTTTTTTTTAGACAATTTTGCGTTTAAGGGGTGGTTGTGCTCCGTGTGGCAGATGCGTTGCCTTTCCCAATGTAGATCGTTGTGATTCCTTCTCTAATTCGAGAGGCACTAAGTTGTTTAAAATCAGACTACATATTATATGCACTACAAGATATGTTGTGTATTATGCCACATGTCCATGCTGACTTATTTATGTTGGATTAACAACACGCCAACTTAAGGTCCGCATAAGGGAACATGTTTTGGGGATTCAGGCAGTGGTCAGCCACACGGACACTTCCACTCTTAAAACAATACCACGTCATTTCAAAAAAATTTCATAATTGTGATGATACTTTGTTGAGGGTACATGGTATTGATGCTCTTAAGATTGATGTCAGGGGCGGTAGTTTATTCAAACGTCTTGGTAGGCTGGAGACAAGATGGATCTGGTCATTGAAAACTGTTCAGCCCTATGGCCTTAATGAGTGTCTTTCTTTTGTTCCCTTTCTTTGATTTCCCGGCTGCTGTGCATCTGCTAGTGTGGCTCTTTTCCGCATTCACGTGTTTTATTTGTATTTTAATATTTTTATTATTTTTTATTTTAGTGATTTTGTGTTGACTGCCCCACCATCGTGATGATTGTTTCGTATGAGAGTTTGAAAATTCACTATCCTTTGGATAACGCTATGAAGTGGATACATGGATCCTATATAATTCTTTGTATACAATGTTTTTTACTATTATTGTATATGCTTTATTTGGACACTGTGTCTATTTTGTATGTAATGTGTCCTTGGACGTTTTGATATAATATATTTGTGGTTTTGTTGATAGACCTTTATGTCCTGCTATAAATGCTATGCACTGTATACCTTTCGTCAACTCCATGATGGCACATGTTACAAAAAATTAACATTCAACTCCTTGTCGACTTACATGTCTCAATTGAAAATCATCGTCAACCGTGCTGTCGACGATGGGATTATTCAAAAAGATCTTGCTCTAGCCCTCATAGTCAATGAACCGACTATACCGACAATGTACTTGTTACCAAAAATACATAAAAATGAAACTCGACCACCGGGACGACCTATTATCTCAGGGGCGGGGAACTTCTTGGAACATGTTAATCGATGGATAGACTCAATACTGCAACCCATGGTAGAATGTCTTCCATCATATTTGAAAGATACTGGGGCATTATTGAAACTGATTGACGGTTTACATATGGAACAACAGGCTGTAATGGTGGTTGCAGATGTTGAATCATTGTACACCAGCATTAGGCACAGTGATGGCCTAACAGCAGTCAAATACTATCTTTCGATGTCAGATTTCCCCAGGATTTTCAGGAGCTGATATTAATAATTACTTGAATTCACATTAACTCATAATTTTTTTGTTTTTAAGGGGTCCTTCTACCTTCAGCTCCAGGGAACAGCAATGGGGGCGGCCTTTGCGCCGGCCTACGCCAACCTGTTCCTGGGGCTGTGGGAGAGGACCTCTCCCTGTCAGATCAGGCTTCGTCAATGGACCGCGTCATTTTGTGGACGCGGTACATTGACGATATTTTCCTGATCTGGCAGGGACCAATAGTTTTCTGGAGGAATTTATGTCATCTTTTAATTCGAATAATAGAAACATCCGCATTACCTATCAATTTGATGTCAATCGAGTTGAATTTTTGGACGTGTTGTTGAAACGGGATTCAAATAATACCATTCAAACGGATATTTTCCGTAAGCCAACATCAACCAATAGCTTGCTACACGCGTCTTCCTCCCATCCCAGACATGTGATTCAGTCTGTCCCCACGGGACAATTTTTGCGACTTCGCAGGATCTGATCATCAATGGCTGATTTTGAGACCCAAGCAGAAGATCTAAAAATGAGATTTCTGCAGCGGGGGTATAGTCGTCGAATGATCAAAAAAGCCTATAATCGAGCTAGGCATTCTTCTCGAAATGATTTGATCTACAAACCCAAAATTAAACATAATGATGATAAGGTAAGATTTGTCACTGATTACCATTCCCATTTGCTCACGTAAGGGAAGCACTTTCGAAATCATGGTTCATACTTAAGGCAGACCCTGTATTAAGTAATTATTTAACTGAACAACCATCTATTACAACTCGACGCTCTAAGAAACTGCGTGATCATTTAGTCCGCAGCCATTATATAAGTAATCCCAAACCTATTTTTTTGAGTATCAGTCCAGCCAAACCTGGTTGCTTTCCCTGTGGCCGATGTGTGGCTTGTGTTAATATTGATAAAAGTGATTGTTTCCACAATGCTGAGAACACATGAATATTCACTATTCGGAAACATATCACATGCAACACACGTAATGTTATATACTTTGCGAGTTGTCCCTGTAAACTTATTTACATTGGACTTACCACACGCCCCCTCAAAGTTCGAGTGAGGGAACATGTCCTAGGTATATTGGCAGCGGTAAATCCAGATGATCTGCTGCATTTAAAACCATTCCACGGCACTTTAGGCAGCGCCACGACTGTGATGCTTCACTCCTCCGGGTGATAGGCATTGATTCCATTGATGCCACCATACGGGGTGGGAAGATATCCCAGAAGTTGGCGCAGCTTGAGTCCCGTTGGATATGGACATTAAATACAATGCACCCGAAGGGTCTAAATGAACAAATTAGTTTTGTCCCGTATCTATGATTCACAGATGTCTATTTAGCAGATATGTCATCTGTACATGACAATTTGGTGTTGATTTTTATATTATTGTTTTTACTTACCTTTTTATTCCATCTTATTAGGCTGGTGCTTTCGTGGGTTTTGCTATTCTTCGCTGCTATGAAAATCACAGTTGGATCTCCACGTCTGGCTTTAATCATCTTTGCATACTATATTGTTTGAATATGATCCTAAATATTTGATATATTATTCATTATATTATGTCTGTCATTTGTACTGTATGGATGTCATATATTCTCAGTATGTGCATTGTTTATGCTTGTTGTCAACTATCTCTGCACCGATATATTGGGTATATAGATATGGGATTTCCCATATGATTTATATACGGAGAGTATGCCTATTTTGTCATTGGTGCTTAGGATTGTTCATTATTACTGACAAGGCAGTATATATTTTTGTGCTAGATACATTTTGTGTCCATCTTTATCTGTCATAGTACGCCCATATCTCATGCATCATCAGGCTGGTCAGCTCTCGCTATCTTTGATGGCGACGCTGACGCGGCTGGAATGATAGGATGATATATGGGCGTCACATTATTGACATTTACTATTTACTATATATTTTCATTCTATCTGTGGCTTTTGATCTTCATTGTGATCTCTGTTATCCCCAGTGTATGCGTTGTGCGGTGTTCCCGACGCATCCTGAGTTGATATAGTAAGATCCAGCGAGGACAATCCTATGACGACATACATATTTTTTATCTCTGACCGTTTTCTATATATAGGATTTAGTATGGTGGGCATTATAACCATATTACCGCTTTCACCATTTGATCCTTCCTTTGTTGTCTCACGTGACGGGTGAGGGATTTAGTAATAGGTGTTGCCTGGACAACTTGAACACTTCCGTTTTTGTGCTGTTTATTCTATGCGGTGTTCAAAGCGGCCGGAGTCATGGTTACATGACCACTTCCACTGTGTGATCGTCATTTCCGGTCCCACGTGTCTTTTGACACACCTCCTTATTCGTGATCGTCATCGCCACGGCTCATTTTTGATTGGCCCAGTCTCTTTTTAAGCTCACTGCACTGTGTATTCCACGCCCCGACGAAGGCTCGTGCCGAAACGCGCATCGGGGTGACGCGTGGTGTCCTGCTCCTTCCCTCCTATGTCACCAGCCTCCCGGGTGGTTCTTTGCATCAGAGCGGTATGTTCATCATATGCTACATTGCGCTATAAAGTGTCATATATGATATTTTTATTGGATTGAATTTTACCATTCATGGCAATGCTTTAATTTTTCCCTTGTGATGCAATAGACCAGGCTTATTTAAATTTGAGGGCTATTCATATTAAACACCATCGGACTACTCTCTTTAAATATATTCTATATAATTATTATTGGAGCTGTATACCCGCGTTCCTTTCACACACCTTTTGTACATGTATTCTGCATGTGTTATCACCTTGTCCATTTGCTCTGTTTTTGATACGTAATAAAATATAGTTTATACCATATACGGACTGTTGGTCACTTGTTTTTCTCTTGTTGCTTTCTACTGTATACATTGTTGTTGTCTGCTGCATATACAATTTTCATGTACTTTCTATCATCTTCCATATTTACCCATGTCCTGGCTATTTTGACACTTTGCGTCGGTTTCATATGTTTAATATATCAAATGTGCTTATTTGATCTTTTGTATTGCCATAGCTTATATTCCATGTGTCTTCTTTTTACAATTAATATGGCACGTTATATATTTTTAAATACATTTGCTATGCAATTGATCGGTGCCCATTCTTTTGCCCTAATCAATATGGCCGCTGTTTATCGGCGCATGCGCCGCTTCTGGCTTCCACCTCATCCCTCCACTTCCGCTGTGTATCCGGAGTCCGATCGCATGGGGCCCCGTGTGTTTCGGCACCGTCTAGCATGGCGGTATGGTGGCGGTGATTTGAGTCACATGAAATTATTTCTGGCCTTGGAGGCTATAAATAGCCATGACATGGTAAGTATGACACGCCCCCTGAGGAAGAAAATCTCTGAAACGCGCGTCGGGGTGGGCGGGAGACAGCGTGGTGTTTGGAGTCTTGCTATCTGGTATGTCTATATCTTCTGACTATGGTTTATAGATCGGCAGCTATTTGACAAAATGATATCTGTGTGGATTGTGTGACAACATTTTGCCCACATACAGTCATGGCCAAAAGTTTTGAGAATGACACAAATATTATATTTTCACATGATCTGCTGCCCTCTGGTTTTTATGTGTGTTTGACAGATGTTTTTATCACAGACAGAAATATAATAATTGCAAACATATGAGTAACAAAAGCTTATATTGACAGTTAGAATGAGTTAATGCAGCAAGTCAATATTTGCAGTGTTGACCCTTCTTCTTCAGGACCTCTGCAACTCTCCCTGGCATGCTCTCAATCAACTTCTGGACCAAATCCTGACTGATAGCAGTCCATTCTTGCACAATCAATGCTTTCATTTTGTCAGAATTTTTAGGTTTTTGTTTGTCCACCCGTCTCTTGATGATTGACAAGTTCTCAATGGGATCAAGATCTGGGGAGTTTCCAGGCCATGGACCCAAAATATCTGTTTTGTTCCCTGAGTCATTTAGTTATCACCTTTGCTTTATGGCAAGGTGCTCCATCATGCTGGAAAAGGCATTGTTGATCGACAAACTGCTCTTGGAGGGTTGGGAGAAGTTGCTCTTGGAGGACATTCTGGTACCATTCTTTATTCATGGCTGTGTTTTTAGGCAAGACTGTGAGAGAGCCGATTCCCTTGGCTGAGAAGCAACCCACTAGGGTTAAGCATTCCGATACCGAAACCCGGTTCCGATACCTGAAATCCAATGTAAGTCTATGGGAACAAAATATCGGAAGTACTTCTGATACTTACTTCCGATATTTTGTTCCCATAGACTTACATTGGATTTCAGGTATCGGAAGTATCGGAATGCTCAACCCTAAACCCCACACATGGATGGTTTCAGGATGCTTAACAGTTGGCATGAGACAAGACTGGTGGTAGCGCTCACCTTGTCTTCTCTGAAGGAGGCGTTTTCCTGATGTCCCAAACAATCGAAAAGGGGATTCATCAGAGAAAATAACTTTACCCCAGATGCACTCACACCTGCCTGCTGCCATTCCTGAGCAAGCTCTGCACTGCTGGTAGCGCGATCCCGCAGCTGAAACACTTTTAAGAGACGGTCCTGGCGCTTGCTGGTCTTTCTTGGGCGCCCTGGAGCCTTTTTGGCAACAATGGAACCTCTCTCCTTGAAGTTTTTGATGATGCGATAGATTGTTGACTGGGGTGCAATCTTTCTAGCTGCGATACTCTTCCCTGTTAGGCCATTTTTGTGCATTGCAATGATGACTGCACGTGTTTCTTTAGAGATAACCATGGTTAACAGAAGAGAAACAATGATGCCAAGCACCAGCCTCCTTTTAAAGTGTCCAGTGGCGTCATTCTTACTTAATCATGACAGATTGATCTCCAGCCATGTCCTCATCAACACCCACACCTGTGTTAATGGAGCAATCACTGAAAAGAGGTTAGCTGGTCCTTTTAAGGCAGGGCTGCAATGATGTTGAAATGTGTTTTGGGGGATAAAGTTCATTTTCTAGCCAAATATTGACTTTGTAAGTAATTGCTGTTAAGCTGCTCACTCTTTATAACATTCTGGAGTATATGCAAATTGCCATTAGAAAAAGTGAAGCAGTAGACTTTGTAAAAATTAATATTTGTGTCATTCTCAAAACTTTTGGCCATGACTGTACTATATGCATCTTTATTTATAGGATATATGATACGTGCTATCTGCATAGATTCTTGCTATGCTGTTTTATATACTGTATATGCTTATCTATAACATACCCCGGCATTTTCTGCTTGTCTTTACCGCCCTTATGGTTTATGTGGATTGTATCCGCCACTTTTAGCCCTGTGTGCCAATGACCTTTGTTATTTAATAAAGTTTTTCTATTTTTTATTACTTTTGGACTATTCATTGCATTTTTCTTGTGGTTTGTTCGATTTGATGCGCAGTGTGTCCTGCATTGTCCAGTTATGACAATGATATTTAATCAGTGGTATAATGATTTTGTCTTATCCTATTAGCTCCGTGTGTTCCCACCATCTGCTACACCTCCATTTTTAACCAGAGGTGTGGCTGCAGCCTGGTTTGTAAACACTGCTGGCTAAGGTGTGATCTAATTGATTACACTGCCTCCTAGTGACCAATATTGGACCTTCATAAGTTAGGAAAACTTAAACATGGTACATGTACTGGCCATATAATGCAAGATGGTGATAACGTACCCTTAATCGGAGTTATTCCTGAGCTGCAGTGTCTGATACTACTGGGTCAAAAAGGGTTCTATAAATCAGGGGGTAACAGTGAGGAAAATGACCCGTTCACCCTGAGTAGGGAAGGAAGGGCAGTTTCAGTGAGTTTGGGTGATGGCCATTAAAATCCAGTATTGTGTACGGATGTCATTCACCGACTACAGTATAAAACTATAATGTTCCGTGGCCTCTCTTCACTTAGCGAGCAGCGGACCACAAAAGTTAGGCCAGTTTCACATTTGCGGTTTAGTCCGCTGCGTTTCATGCGCATACAGTCATGGCCTAAAGTTTTGAGAATGACACAAATATTATATTTTCACATGATCTGCTGCCCTCTGGTTTTTATGTGTGTTTGACAGATGTTTTTATCACAGACAGAAATATAATAATTGCAAACATATGAGTAACAAAAGCTTATATTGACAGTTGGAATGAGTTAATGCAGCAAGTCAATATTTGCAGTGTTGACCCTTCTTCTTCAGGACCTCTGCAATTCTCCCTGGCATGCTCTCAATCAACTTCTGGACCAAATCCTGACTGATAGCAGTCCATTCTTGCACAATCAATGCTTTCATTTTGTCAGAATTTTTAGGTTTTTGTTTATCCACCGTCTCTTGATGATTGACCACAAGTTCTCAATGGGATTAAGATCTGGGGAGTTTCCAGGCCATGGACCCAAAATCTCTATGTTTTGTTCCCTGAGCCATTTAGTTATCACCTTTGCTTTATGGCAAGGTGCTCCATCATGCTGGAAAAGGCATTGTTGATCGCCAAACTGCTCTTGGAGGGTTGGGAGAAGTTGCTCTTGGAGGACATTCTGGTACCATTCTTTATTCATGGCTGTGTTTTTAGGCAAGACTGTGAGAGAGCCGATTCCCTTGGCTGAGAAGCAACCCCACACATGAATGGTTTCAGGATGCTTAACAGTTGGCATGAGACAAGACTGGTGGTAGCGCTCACCTTGTCTTCTCCGAATGAGGCGTTTTCCTGATGTCCCAAACAATCGAAAAGGGGATTCATCAGAGAAAATAACTTTACCCCAGTTATCAGCAGTCCACTGCCTGTACCTTTTGCAGAATATCAGTCTGTCCATGAGTTTTTTCTGGAGAGAAGTGGCTTCTTTGCTGCCCTCCTTGAGACCAGGCCTTGCTCCAAGAGTCTCCGCCTCAGTGCGTGCAGATGCACTCACACCTGCCTGCTGCCATTCCTGAGCAAGCTCTGCACTGCTGGTAGCCCAATCCCGCAGCTGAAACACTTTTAAGAGACAGTCCTGGCGCTTGCTGGTCTTTCTTGGGCGCCCTGAAGCCTTTTTGGCAAAATGGAACCTCTCTCCTTGAAGTTCTTGATGATGCGAAAGATTGTTGACTGAGGTGCAATCTTTCTAGCTGCAATACTCTTCCCTGTTAGGCCATTTTTGTGCATTGCAATGATGACTGCACTGTTTCTTTAGAGATAACTATGGTTAACAGAAGAGAAACAATGATGCCAAGCACCAGCCTCCTTTTAAAGTGTCCAGTGGTGTCATTCTTACTTAATCATGACAGATTGATCTCCAGCCATGTCCTCATCAACACCCACACCTGTGTTAATGGAGCAATCACTGAAAAGAGGTTAGCTGGTCCTTTTAAGGCAGGGCTGCAATGATGTTGAAATGTGTTTTGGGGGATAAAGTTCATTTTCTAGCCAAATATTGACTTTGCAAGTAATTGCTGTTAAGCTGATCACTCTCTATAACATTCTGGAGTATATGCAAATTGCCATTAGAAAAAGTGAAGCAGTAGACTTTGTAAAAATTAATATTTGTGTTATTCTCAAAACTTTTGGCCATGACTGTACATCCCTATCTTTAACATGAGGTACGCAGGGACATGCGTTTTTATGCGTTTGGGTGCGTTTTCGTACGGTTGCGTCTTTTTGCGGTATGCGGCTTGGTGCGCCAAATGCATCTTGTTGCATTTTTTGTGGCGTCAAATATCACCAGTCATAAGCATGCGGATGACGTGCGTAAAAAGCCCGCATTATTGGCTATGTAAACGCAAGCGTACGCAACGACATGCGTACGCTTTGCGTACACAGGAATTTACATAAGACACGCCCATTGGGCGTGGCTTGTGTAAATTCAAAATTTTGCAGGGAAAATAGCACTTGCCTATCGTCCGCAACAGCATGCATGCGTTAGCAGACGATACGCTGCGGACTAAACCGCAAATGTGAACCTAGCCTTAATCTCTCATCTGCCAGGTAATGCCCATTACCTCAGTTGAATCTGCATCTATGACTTATTTATGGTATAGCCTATAAAATATCCAGAGATGTCATGAGCAGCCATAAGTGGGGTAGATCAACCAAAATTGGTAATCCCAAGTACAGGGGCTACATCCATGTAAATTTATTATTGCTACTATGTTGAAGAATTAATTCTTGCGCTGACTTGGCAGGATACATTTCTACTCTTCATTTTCCAGACTTTCTGTCCTTCATCTGTCCACTGTGACTGATTGCTCCCTTTAAGAACAAATTCGATCCAAATCCATAGGTGTTAATATGGAGTCAGTTTCCATTTTGCAGCTATAACAGTTTTCATTCTTCTGTGAAGTCTTTGTACAAGATTTTGCAGTTTGTGAAAATTTGTCAATGCAACAAACGAAGTGAAGGTAAAGCTAGACTGATTGGCCGTCATTTTACAAAATAGTTATTTTAACCCACAAAATGATGCACCTATTCTAGTCAGGGCGTGTTTTTATGGGATGAAAACTCAGCAAGTATTTATCAAAAGCAGTTGAGTTTTGACATCATCAAAGTTTAGCTGAATATAAATGGTAAAAAGAGGTAAACAGCAAAAGTTGGTTCAAAATATGGCAAAGAAATCACATGCAACCAACATACAAAAACCTTCAGGCTGAGCGGGAAATAACTGCAGTGATCGATTATTTAACTATTTAGCTACTTCGGTTTTTAATAATGTATAGTGTATGACTCATTTGATGCACTCTGCTGTTTGTGTGTACTAGGCACCCATTGTTAGTCGTGCCACCACTTCATGTCTCTTTAATAAAGGTGTTTTAATGTAAGTTTCTTGTTTCACTCATCCTTTATTTGCATACACCCCTTGATTTATGTGCTGGTGTGAGCAGGGGGACCTTGCATGCCCTGCAGGATTTTAATCCATGACATCATAGTGTGTTAGTAACGCTAATGTTTGAGACTCTGGTCCCAGTTCTCTTCTGGTGGTTGACCAGGTCCTCCAGTGTAGTTCTGGGCTGATTCCTGACCTTTCTCAGAATAATCCTTACCCCACGAGGTGAGATGCTGCATGGAGTCCCATATTAGGAAGCTTGACCATCATCTTGTGTTTCTTCCGTTTTCTAATAATTGCGTCAACAGTTGCTGCCTTCTTACCAAGCTCTTTGGTCTTGGCCATGGTGGAGAGATCGAGTGTGCTTGATGGAGTCTGTAGACAGGTGTCTTTTATACAGGTAACGAGTTCAAAGAGGTGCAATTAACACAGGTAATGAGTGCAGAGTAGGAGGCTTCTTAGAGAAAAACTAACAGGTCTGAGAGAGCCAGAATTCTTGCCGGTTGGCAGGTGACCAAATACTTATTTCATGCAATAAAGTTCAAATTAATTATGTAAAAATCATACAATGTGATTTTCTAGATTTTTTTTTCCTTCAGATTCTGTCTATCATAGGTGAAGTGTACCTACAATAAAAATTACAGACCGCTCCATTCTTAGTAGGTGGGAAAACTTCCCCAAATCAGCCGGGAAACAAATACTTATTTAAATTACTGTATTAAAAAATATAGAACTACTCACCTGTCCCTGTTCACCTGCTCCGGTCTGTGCAGTGTGTGGACTGAGGCTCCTCACAGCAGATTAAATCTATTGACGTCATTGCTCCTGCTGCCTTGAGACACACAGTTGCACATGCTGAACAGTGCAGTGAGGATCAGATGGCACCATGTTACACCATCGTATTCACCGGTAACTACATACTGAGAATTCAGATATCAATGAAATTGGGACGTTGACGTGGGGTTAGTGACATGGAGCAGTACGCCACCATTTCGAGTCCATCGACTGTACCGGCCCGAGGGCCAATTAGAAACCATGGGTCGAACTTTGTCCCAAGTCTGCTGTAGAGTATATAAAGGGGGCAACAGAGGTGGTCAGAAGTTACTATAGAATTATAAAAAGTTGTTATCTGCAATTACTATAAGGCCTCAGTCAAACGTTTGTTTTTCACGTATGTCATTTTCATGGATGGAACATGTACCCATTACCTTATGAAGTTCATTCGGTGGTTATTTCTTGACTTTTGAAGAATTCGGCATAAAAACATCAACGAAAAATACAACACGAAAGAAAAAAAAAGACTTAAAGAAAAAATAAAAGCAAATGATGAAACGGCCCTATGTCGGCTCTCAATTAAAAGCCAATTTCCAATAAAAAAATATTTAGAGTTGAGAGTCCTCAGTGGTTGATACCTTTTAATGGCTAACTGAAAAGATGGTAACAAATTGCAAGCTTTCCAGACTACTCAGGTCTCTTCATCAGGCTAGACTAATACAAAATCTGAAGAATATGTTCATCTCTATCTCCCATAATGACAGTTCTGCTTTACGTCACTTGTCTTAACTATTGAATTTTTTCTGTGCTGTGTTGTGTATAAATATGTGATTCTTCAGATTTTGTATTAGTTTAGCAGTTTAGCCTGATGAAGAGACCTGAGTAGTCTCGAAAGCTTGCAATTTGTTACCATCTTTTCAGTTAGCCATTAAAAGGTATCAACCACCGAAGACTCTCAACTCTAAATATTTTTCTATCTACTGGCTAACACGGTAAAAAGATATACATCTTTACTGCAATAAAAAAATAGAACATAACAAAAGGAATAGAAGTAGATGTGTGAAAACAAGTGTATTAAATGATTTTTATAAAAATATAAAATTAAACCAATCAATAAAAAGGAAGTAAGGTCACAAAGAGTCAAACAATGCCCCCATACTCTTATTTTGCTTTTTTTCCAACAGGTTTTCTGCCAATATGAACTTTTTTAAGCTGCACCCAGGACTGAAATAGTAAAAGGCCGGGAACTATGACCCATATGCCATTGAAGAACACTAAATAAACCCACAGATACAGAAAGTTGGAGGTGTTGAGATTTGGGCTTCCAGTTAACCAGTCTGGACAAAACGTCATCCATCCTCCATATAACTCGCACACACAAAGTGTGATTTGTATGAAATGTCTGAAAAACAAGAAGATTAGAAGTAAAAAGAGTCCATGTCACTTCAGTGAAAGAAACATTTAGTGCACTGCTACTTTAATAGGGTATGCCATCAGGTCTGATCCTGTCGTAAAGCCCACATGGGCGTCATATTATGGTTACAAGCCGTCATGTAGCTTAGGGAGAACCGACAGGGGACAATGATATGGCACTTTCCATGCGCCACAGCCTATTTATTCTACCAATCAGCAGGGGTACACATGATCATACACTGGTGGCACAGCCTCGGGGTAGACCATCCATGTCTCCACCTTGACAAGTCTCCTTTTTCAATTATTTATGTATGTTATCTGCCATTACACAGTTAAGACCACCACGACTGAACGCAGGGGCTGCATGGACAGGAATTTCCTAATGTTTAGTCACTAATGAATTCATATTCTTGGCATTGCGGCAGTGAGCTGATGAAAAATGTGCGCAACCGTATGACATTTCAATTTCTATCACACCCGGAGATTGCAGGCACGAGTAATGCCACCAGCAAAAGGAACAATTCTAATAATTAGCCAACAGCTACACAAGGTGCCGTGATCAGCATTTGCTCCTTCTTTCTATTTTTGCATACTCGTCACACATTATGGTTTACAAACTGCAAGACAAAAGAAACCTGGAGAAATGGAAAATCAGATTGGAAATAATCAGTGGCAAAAGGTATTCTACTACATCTAAGCTGTGATAAAACATAAGCTTCCCCCCCAAAAAAAATGAAAGAGGTTTTCCTGGTGTTTGATATAGGTTTATTCTATAAATGAGTCACTAATATCAGATCAGTGGGGTAGAGACGCAGCACCCCCATGATCAGCAAGCACTAGGCCCGCTTTGTTGCTTACCAGGTACAACTCTGTACATTTTGAAGTGTCTGGCCTGGAATACAGCGCAGTCCCATTTAGTGACATATTCTAAGGTCACAAACTCTATCTTGTGGCGAAACATCCTTGCAATTACCACCTAGGTAACTACTATATAACCCAACCTTTTATACATAATGCCAAGGTAGAAATCAATCTATAGACAGCTGGTACTGGGTGCTTCTGTACTACCCAATTCCCACCACTAGATGGGGCAAAAATATTATTTAGGCAACAAATATTCAACCTGGTAACTGTATTGCTCAGATGACTTGCGCTGAGAGGTCACTCTCACCCTCTCACCTGTAGTACTTATCCTTTATGATGGCATATGTCAACACTACAGCCAACAGGCCATCCACAACAACGGTGAGGATCTCCAGTGATACAATTGTGGGGTCTGAATGGAGCCAACGTTCATCTGCTTTTCCATATTCTTTCCCTGCCAAGCAAGACAGCAACATCACACAACAGAATCCGATTTGCAATACATGAGTAGCAGAAAAAAAAATAAAGGGAACACTCAAATAACACATCCAAGATCAGAATATATTATTCTCATTGAATACTTTGTTCTGTACAAAGTTGAATGTGCTGACAACAAAATCACACAAAAATCATCAATGGAAATCAAATTTATTAACCAATGGAGGCCTGGATTTGGAGTCACCCACAAAATTAAAGTGGAATGTAATGTCCTTAAAACAATGCTCAGTAGTGTGTGTGGCCTCCACGTGCCTGTATGACCTCACTGTGCCTGTATGACCTCCCTACAATGCCTGGGTATGCTCCTGATGAGGCGGCAGATGATCTCCTGAGGGATCTTCTCCCAGACCTGGACTAAAGCATCTGCCAACTCCTGGACAGTCTGTGGTGCAACGTGACGTTGATGGATGGAGCGAGACATGCTGTCCCAGATGTGCTCAATCGGATTCAGGTCTGGGGAACGGGCGGGCCAGTCCATAGCTTCAATGCCTTCATCTTGCAGGAACTGCTGACACACTCCAGCCACATGAGGTCTGGCATTGTCCTGCATTAGGAACCCAGGGCCAACTGCACCAGCATATGGTCTCACATGGGGTCTGAGGATCTCATCTCTGTACCTAATGGTAGTCAGGCTACCTCTGGCGAGCACATGGAGGGCTGTGCAGCCCTCCAAAGAAATGCCACCCAACACCATTACTGACCCACTGCCAAACCGGTCATGCTGAAGGATGTTGCAGGCAGCAGATCGCTCTCCATGGCGTCTTCAGACTCTGTCACATGTGCTCAGTGTGAACCTGCTTTCATCTGTGAAGAGCACAGGGCGCCAGTGGCGAATTTGCCAATCCTGGTGCTCTGTGGCAAATGCCAAGCATCCTCCACGGTGTTGGGCTGTGAGCACAACCCCCATCTGTGGACTTCGGGCACTCAGGCGATCCTCATGGAGTCGGTTTCTAAGGCTGTGTTTCA
This sequence comes from Oophaga sylvatica, assembly GCA_033576555.1. Lineage (NCBI taxonomy): Eukaryota > Metazoa > Chordata > Amphibia > Anura > Dendrobatidae > Oophaga > Oophaga sylvatica. Next base: position 79,189,142 of record JARQOD010000002.1, on the reverse strand, counting down.
ACGTTCCGGAAACACAGCGCTTTGGACGGAGCGGAAAGTCCGCTAAGCACAAAGCCTCGCCCCCTTTTGAACGCGCGGTCAATCCAGATGTGTTCATGGAACACATCCGGAATGGCCGCAGGGCTGCATAGCCCTGTGTTATTTCCCTTGCGGCGACGCAGAGTCGCCACAAGGGAATAGGACATGCTGCGGTCTAAAAAGACGCGCCGCATGTCCGTAAACGCAGGTCTGCCGCCTGCGTGTTTGTAAGCATAGTGGAGACGGGCTTTCTTGAAATCCCCTCCACTAAGCTGTAACATCTGGATGCTGCGTGTTTGACGCTGCACCAACGCACAGCGTCAAACACGCAGCAAATCCGGACTGTTTCCTGACCGTGGAAACATACCCTAACTGTTTGTGCAGACAAATGCACATTTGTGGCCTGCTGGAGGTCATTTTGCAGGGCTCTAGCAGTGCTCCTCCTTGCAAAAAGGCGGAGGTAGCGGTCCTGCTGCTGTGTTGTTGCCCTCCTACGGCTCTCTCCATGTCTCCTGGGGTACTGGCCTGTCTCCTGGTAGCGCCTCCAGCCTCTGGACACTACGCTGACAGACACAGCAAACCTTCTTGCCACAGCTCATATTGATGTGCCATCCTGGATGAGCTGCACTACCTGAGCCACTTGTGTGGGTTGTAGAGTCTGTCCCATGCTACCACGAGTGTTAAAGCACAACCAACATTCAAAAGTGACCGAATCATCAGCCAGAAAGCATTGGTACTGAGAGGTGGTCTGTCACCTGCAGAACCACTCCTTTATTGAATGTGTCTTGATAATTGACAATAAATTCCATCTGTTGTCTATTTCATTTGCACAACAGCAAGTGAAATTGATTGTCAATCAGTGTTGCTTCCTAAGTGGACAGTTTGATTTCACAGAAGTTTGATTTACTTGGAGTTATATTCTGTTGTTTAAGTGCTCCCTTTATTTTTTTGAGCAGTGTATACACACACACACACAATTTGCAGTGTGAGGAATACAGTATGCATCAGTGGACACAGAGAGTAAAGGCACTGTCACACTTAGCGATCACACCAGCGATCACGACAATGACACAACCTGGCGAGATCGTTGGTGCGATCGCTATGTGGTCGCTAGTTAGATTCCAAACACAAAGATCTCATCAGAGATCAGCGATCTGTATAACGACCTCTGCGGTCGTTGGGAAAACATAGTCCCACCTGTGATGCTGGTGAAATCGTTCATAAAGGGTGTCACACTCAGCGATTCAGGCTCACCAGCGGGACACCAACGACCAAAAAACGGCTCAGAATGTTTATAAGCGATCAGCGACATCTCAGCAGGGGCCACATCGTTTCTACATGTCACACACAGCTGCGTCGCTAACGAGATCGCTACTGCGTCATTAATGGTGACTCATTAGCGATCTCTCTAGCGATCTGTTTAGTGTGACAGTACCTTAAGGCCACTGCACAAGAACAATACAAGGGCACTTCACAGTCTGTGAGATCATCATAGTGCACAATTCATTTTGGAGGTGGTAGTGGACCTTCTACCTCCAGAGATGATGCAGGGGTTGCTCCAGTGATATGTCACCCATGACATTGTGTAAATAAACTTAATCCAGATTGGGAAATCCAGTGTTAGTCCTGATCCCCACGTTTGCAGCAGGGCTGTGGAGTCAGTGAGCCAAGCCTCCGACTCCTCAATTTTCCTGACTCTGACCCCACAGCACTGGTCACTGCTGAGTATGGACATAAAGTGCAGCACAGATTCATCTCCACTAACAGCCGAGATCCTGAGATCAGAAACAGGACAGACATTTATAGGACATTTCATAACTTTCCCAAATTCTTATGAAAACATTTACAGCACATCCTGCATTGTTCTACTGTACCCAATGGATTATATATTTTAGGAGTTGGTCTATTCCACAGCCCTGGTTTGCAGCGTCCTCCAGTAGTGATGAAGGTGCTCTATCCATATACTTACACAGTGAAGCCATGGCCCCTTCAGACGTGCCGACTGTCCCCATTAGAGAAAGGTAAACGAAGGGCCCCTCCTGAAAGCACAGACAGGAATATGCTGATCAGGCCTGGTCAATATACTCCTGCATTAAATACACATTATACAGCTACTGACAACATTAATAGCTAGATCCCAGTCAAACTTGGGTTTTTCAGCTCCTCCTCTTAAACACAGGTGAATATACTTTTTTACACCTCCTCACAAGATACAACACAGTCCTGCAAGCACCAATTCTTCCCTATAAAAATACCTCCATAATACGGGTCCAGTGGAACAAATCTATTACTTTCTGTATGCCTTGGATAAAAATTGGGATGTTTTTTTCTAACCCTTGAGTTTAGGGTGAGAAGTGTGTACACAACAAGCCCTTGGAGTCTGAAAATAAAAGCTGTCTCCTTGGATATTAGTCAGTAGTGACATCGGCGGTCAGTGTGTAACTCTATACTATAGCCTATAACTAATGGTCACAGTGGCTGGTCTACTGCACTGACTCCTAAGTCCAGTGTTCGAATATGGACCGGCTATTGATTTCATGAACCAAATGCAACAGTTTATAGGCAGATACGTACATCAATATAGACACGGCACTCATACAATATGAAGTATTGGTGCTCAAGTAGGGTATCCAGCACGTCTTACCTGCAGAGAGAAAACTTGGCACTCAGAAAGTTTGTTTGCAGGAAAAGATTCCATTTATTAACATCCAGATGACAATTATGTTAAACGTTTTCGGTCCCAGATTGGACCTTCATCAGAACTGGTTCAGAGGACGGTTCTATATTCCGCCTTGTGTAATGACAACTCAATGAGACAAGATACCGGGATGTTGTCCTGGGATCTGTGTGCAGCAGCGCACATGTGGAGGGCGACCTGTGTCGCTGTGGATCAGGGCTCAACGTTTAACAGAATGGTCACCTGGATGTTAATAAATGGAATCTTTTACTGCAAAAAAACTTTTTTGAGCGCCAAGTTTTCTCTCTGCGGATAGGCAGATACGTAGTTATGTGTAGATGCACGCCTCCCCCAGCAGCAGTGCACATACATGCTTTATGTGTAGATGCACGCTCTCCCCCAGCAGCAGTGCACATACATGCTTTATGTGTAGATGCACGCTCTCCCCAGCAGCAGAGCACATACATGCTTTATGTGTAGATGCACGCTCTCCCCCAATAGCAGTGCACATACATGCTTTATGTGTAGATGCACGCTCTCCCCCCAGCAGCAGTGCACATACATGCTTTATGTGTAGATGCACGCCCTCCCCCAGCAGCAGAGCACATACATGCTTTATGTGTAGATGCACGCTCTCCCCCAATAGCAGTGCACATACATGCTTTATGTGTAGATGCACGCTCTCCCCCAGCAGCAGTGCACATACATGCTTTATGTGTAGATGCACGCCTCCCCCAGCAGCAGAGCACATACATGCTTTATTGTAGATGCACGCCCTCCCCCAGCAGCAGGCATACATGCTTTATATGTAGATGCACGCTCTCCCCCAGCAGCAGTGCACATACATGCTTTATTGTAGATGCACGCTCTCCCCAGCAGCAGTGCATACATGCTTTATATGTAGATGCACGCTCTCCCCAGCAGCAGTGCACATACATGCTTTATGTGTAGATGCACGCTCTCCCCAGCAGCAGTGCACATACATGCTTTATGTGTAGATGCACGCTCTCCCCCAGCAGCAGTGCACATACATGCTTTATGTGTAGATGCACGCTCTCCCCAGCAGCAGTGCACATACATGCTTTATGTGTAGATGCACGCTCTCCCCCAGAGCAGTGCACATACATGCTTTATGTGTAGATGCACGCTCTCCCCCAGCAGCAGTGCACATACATGCTTTATGTGTAGATGCACGCCTCTCCCCAGCAGCAGTGCATACATGCTTTATGTGTAGATGCACGCTCTCCCCAGCAGCAGTGCACATACATGCTTTATGTGTAGATGCACGCTCTCCCCCAGCAGCAGTGCACATACATGCTTTATGTGTAGATGCACGCTCTCCCCCAGCAGCAGTGCACATACATGCTTTATGTGTAGATGCACGCTCTCCCCAGCAGCAGTGCACATACATGCTTTATGTGTAGATGCACGCTCTCCCCCAACAGCAGTGCACATACATGCTTTATGTGTAGATGCACGCTCTCCCCCCAGCAGCAGTGCACATACATGCTTTATGTGTAGATGCACGCTCTCCCCACAGCAGTGCACATACATGCTTTATGTGTAGATGCACGCTCTCCCCCAGAGCAGTGCACATACATGCTTTATGTGTAGATGCACGCTCTCCCCAACAGCAGTGCACATACATGCTTTATGTGTAGATGCACGCTCTCCCCCAGCAGCAGTGCACATACATGCTTTATGTGTAGATGCACGCTCTCCCCCAACAGCAGTGCACATACATGCCTTATGTGTAGATGCACGCTTCCCCCCAGCAGCAGTGCACATACATGCTTTATGTGTAGATGCACGCTCTCACCAGCAGCAGTGCACATACATGCTTTATGTGTAGATGCACGCTCTCCCCCAGCAGCAGTGCACATACATGCTTTATGTGTAGATGCACGCTCTCCCCAGCAGCAGTGCACATACATGCTTTATGTGTAGATGCACGCTCTCCCCCAACAGCAGTGCACATACATGCTTTATGTGTAGATGCACGCTCTCCCCAGCAGCAGTGCACATACATGCTTTATGTGTAGATGCACGCTCTCCCCCAGCAGCAGTGCACATACATGCTTTATGTGTAGATGTTCGCTCTCCCAGCAGCAGTGCACATACATGCTTTATGTGTAGATGCACGCTCTCCCCAGCAGCAGTGCACATACATGCTTTATATGTAGATGCACGCTCTCCCCCAGCAGCAGTGCATACATGCTTTATGTGTAGAT
>JARQOD010000002.1:79159013-79184116 GCA_033576555.1 Oophaga sylvatica | reverse complement strand
GATGCTGGTCGCGGGTCCTTCCTGGGGGTGGCGTTGTCCTCCTCCGGTGGGGCGATGTCCTTCTTCTCCTCCGGTTCATCCAAGGGACATCCTCTGGGCAGTCAGCTAGCAGGATCTTTCCTTCTTCCTCCGTCGGCAGTTGCAGGGCACTCATTACAGTGGCCAGGTTTTGGTCAGCTGGCGCACTTCTGAGCGCAGACAGTCCAGCTCAGTAGGGGGCGCCACCTGCGTTTTGGCTTCCGCAACCAGCGGGGAAAAGGTGGATGCTGCTGGCTTTAGGGTGGTTTCACTCGGTGACATTGGGTTGCCATCTCGGGTGTTTCCAGGGGTCGCAGTCCTTTTATAGCCATATCCTTAAGGGCATCAAAGGTAGCATCAGGATGATCCAAGGACCACCAGTGCACAGTCCTGCTTTCAGCTTGGGACCTCAGTCCCCGTACAAATTGTTCTTTTAACATTTTATTCTCTTTAGTGACACTTATGGGGTTAACTTGTTTGAGTGCTCGCAGGGCCCCTTGTAGTCGGCAGGTATAGTCCCTAATGCTGTCATCTGGTTTCTGGGAGCATTGGTAAAAACCTCATCCGGAGATCTGTTTCAGTGCGGTCCTCAAAGATAGTCTGCAGCTTTAAGAAAATTGCAAGCACTGATTCCTGGTCTGCAGCTGTCCAAGTCTCTACCTCTCTCTCTGCAGCACCAGTCAATTGTCCCACTACCACTGCAGCTCTCTGCTTTTCTGTCATAGGGTACATGTCCATTATGCTGCATATTTTTCGCTTGAACCCTGACAGGGTATCTGGCTTGCCGTTGTACTGAGGGAGCCACTTCGCTCCAGGCATGTATGGCAGCGTTAGCGGTACTATGGGGCCACAGGACCAGGTGAGGGGCCAGCATTTCCAACCTGTGCGGCAGCGCCGAGGGGTAAGTCATTTAAGGCCGTCGGCCTGGGCCGCGTTGTCGGCTGACTGCTGCGACATGTCTGCGCCCCCCTAGTTAAGCGTGGCCTACCTTCTCTGAAGGCTGCAGCTCTGCAGGGCACAGTGATGTGTAGAAAGACCTGCGTCGCCGGCGCTCTGACATCAGAGCGTTCACTGTAGCTCTTCACAGGACCTGCCGCCGCGTCAGCGTTGGGGGCGTGTCCAGGACTCAGCGCGCTTTGCAGGTACGCCCACTAGTTTTCGCGCCGTGGCACTGTAAATGGCGGGCAATGGCGGGCAAATGGCGGGAAATCTTCACCACATACAAAACACAGTCTTTTAGTGAGGCACACAGTACCCGGTGGCAACAGGCACAAGTTACTTCGTTGCTGCAGGGCATGAAATCCTGTTCGTGACGCCAGGACAGATGAGTCGCACAGCCAGAGCTTTGGGGTACTCGGCACCGAGCCCGTTGATATCTATGGGGAATGTCACGGGTAGCACAGCTCGGTCCGTGCCCTGGGCGCTCACTGTAATGTGGGATATTTACAGGTGACTTGAATGATGATATGGGGATTCGTGACGCCACTTGTGGTATCTGGTCAGGATGACCAGCGCTGCTATGCAGATCCACTGGAGGGTTAATATTGTGCAGCTAGGTGTTAAGCCTTCCACAAGTAAGGCTGAGTTCTCCTCCAGGGCAGATAGATGTGCAGGGGTGCAGGACAGATGGGGACCCGGCAGTCAGGGACAATAAGGGAGACACACACATAAGTCACTTTGGTACCTTTACTGTAGATGTTGCAGGCACTTCCCGGAGCGCTGTAGGGTGAAGGATGCACATCCAGATTACTCCACTTGGTAGGTGTGTGGCCTCCTGTCCTCTGCCTTCATGTGATAAAGTCCTGACCTGCTTGTAGCTAGGTCTAACTTGGTCTCTGTCTTGCACCTGGCTGATCTTGTGATTGGACCTCCTCTTGAAGTACACAGTCTCTATTTGCAGTGCACTGATAGACTCCTTCCTCCTGATCCAGCTATGTATCAGCTCTGTGGTATTCCTGGGACTTGTAGTCCTCCAGGAACTCCGGTGTTCTCCTAATGGGTCGTGGAGATTCCTATAGGCTCGGACCCTGGTGTCCGGTGATGCTTGCTGAGGTAAGCTCTAAAGGCTTTTCTACCCCTGTTGCTGCTCTTTCCACTCGCCTTCGGCCTACCTGGGCCCTCACACGATCTCACACACTGGCAGTTGGTGGGCTGCCTCTTCACTGCTCTCTAAGCGTCGGCAAGCTTTCTACTGAGCTACACTCCTAGATTCAGCTCTGACTAGGCTGGAGTGATCTCTCTGTATCACTCTCTTCTAGACTCCACTTGCTTGGAACTGAATAGCTCTGCAGCCTCTCTAACCTCAGCTCTGCACTTCCCTTTCTGCAGACTGACTCCTCTGAGGTGGCTGGCTGAACTAAACTAAACTCTGAACTAAACTAACTGTTTCCTGTGTAACTGTCTTTTATATGTCTTACACAGCTCCCTCTGGTGGTCTTTGGATTCAGTGCACCCTTCTGGGAGATATGGATTCAGTCGCAGCTGGGCTCCACAGTATATCACCTTTTGAGGATTATTATCTTTCATTCTAAATAGGTATTTGTCTATTGCACGACATTGGCTTTTTCAAATAGTGTGTTTCTGCATTTTTGCAGACTTCAGCATATATGATGCATTTTAAGGTGGTTATTTCAGTTACATTGTTTTATATTTATGCATATTCTGCAGGGCACTTTATTATATTGTATTTTTTTAAGCTATACATTTTATTATGACATATTTATACAGAAAATTTCTTGTGCCCCATGTGTACTGTTGTATAAACATCTCACTATTCTTTTAATGTTACCTGGATAATTTATTTGATATTATTTTTCATTATAGCATGTACCCTTTCATTGGTTTATGATATGCATGTTACATATATTTTTCAGTGGTCCTCTAGTCATTTACATTTACAGTATATACAGTAGTTGTCTAATTTTATTGTTGTTTTTTATTTCTCATGTTTCCAGCACCGTCCATATCTATTCCCAACCTGCACAAACTAATCATTCTGCTGCTACCCCAATACTGAGCCACTGCTGCCATATGTATCCTACAGCACCTGCTGTGTGGTATAATAACGGCTCCTCTTACTGACCCACATAATACTGCCACCACTGTGCCCCTTACATAGTAATAATGACTACTTTGTGTTCTGTAGATAGTGAAATTCCCCCCTAGAAAATATTAATGCCCTGTGCTAGTTCCCTCCACATTTTGTCCCTAAACAGTATAAAACCCCATATGCAATTTTGATGGTCACAATACTCTGAGTGCTCCTATAAAATAATGCTTAAGTGCCCACTTAACATTTAATAATGTCACCTAAGTTCCCCCCATGTACAGCTCTACTATTCACAGTATGGTGGGCCCACAGCTTCCCTATACACAGTACAATGCCCCACAGCTCCCCCATACACAGTATGATGATTCCACAACTTCCCTATACACAGTATGATGAGCCCACAGCTCCCTTCTACACAGTATGATATGCCCACTGCTCCCCTATACACATTATGGTGAGCCCCCAACTCCCCTATACACCGTGTAATGTCCCCACTGCTCCCCTATAGACAGTATGATGAGCCCACAGCTCCTCTCTACACAGTATGAGCCTACTGCTCCCTTGTACTCAGTATGATGAGCCCACAGCGCCCCTATACACAGTATAATGCCAACAGAGCTCCACTATAGAAAGTATAATGCCCCCCAGAGCCACCCTATGTACAGTATAATGGGTCAACAGCTCCCCTATACACAGCATAATGCCTTCACAGCTCCACTATACACAGTATTGTGGTCTCACAGTTCCCTTATATACAGTATCATGGGCTCACAGCTCCCATACATACAGTATGATGTCTCCCACATTTCCCATGTACACAGTATAATGGGCCAACCACTCCCTTATACACAGTATAATGCCCCCACAGCTCCCCTATACACAGTATGATGTGCCCGCAGCTCCCGTACATAAAGTATTATGTCCAGCAGAGTTCCCCTATACATAGAATGATGTCCCCACTGCTTCCCCAAAACACAGTATAATAGTTAATAGCGTTCTGACAGGGTGCAGCGCCTGCACTGAGAGTCCCACTGCTAGGAGGAAATTAACTTTATTCCTTCCTGCAGCATCGCTCTTCCAGTCATAGGGGTGGTGCCTTCACGATTTCAGTCACCGCTCTGTGTATAAAGAGCGGCAGCTGTAACTGCGCCTGACACTGACTGACAGCCAGCTCAGCACCATATACCACCCGCCGCCAGCTTCTTCCAGGGGCACCCCGAAAGAAGCTGGCAGCGAAATGCGGGTCGGGGTGAGGGGACGCCTGGAGCACATTCCTCCTCCACAGATAATATATCTTTATAGTCACCTTCCTTGTAACCATTACCGTTGGGCATAGGATCCACAGACATGAATCAGGGTGGTCTCTGTTAGTAATCTCATTCCAACACAGCTCTTGTTTTACCGCATTTAGGCCATGTGCACACTTTGCGTTTTTAGATGTGTTTCCGCAGCGTTTTTCAACGTGCGGAAACAATGCAACCCGCAGTACAGTGCACTACCAATGTAATCTAATGGGAACCGCATGTCTGCTGTGCACATGCTGCGGAAGAAAACGCGCGGTTTAGCCGTGTTTTATTTTCCGCAGCATGTCAATTCTTTGTGCGGAACTGCAGCGGTTCAGCGCCCATTGACTTCCATTGAGTCGGGCACTTCCGCAGCAAAACCGCAGGTCTAAAAAAGATCTGCAGTTTTGCTGCGGGTGAAACCGCTGCAGTTCGGGAGGAGGGAAGTGTGTGGGCGGTGCGTGGGCGTGTATAGTGTGCGGCGCTATGTGTGTGGGCGGTGCGTGGGCGTGTATAGTGTGCGGCGCTATGTGTGTGGGCGGTGCGTGGGCGTGTATAGTGTGCGGCGCTATGTGTGTGGGCGGTGCGTGGGCGTGTATAGTGTGCGGCGCTGTGTGTGTGGGCAGTGATTGTGTGCCGGTGTCTGCGTGATCGGTGTGCGGACCTGTGTGCGGGGCTGTGTGCGGGGCTGTGTATGTGCGGTGGTGTGCGGGCCTGTGTGCGTGTCTCCGTGTATGCAGGCATCATCGGATTTGACTACAAGTCCCATCCGGCTATGCCTGCTACAGTGACTGACACATTAGCCAATGATGGGACAGTAGTAATCCCATCATCCGGCTAATGTGCTGAATGTAAAAAAAAACAAAAAAAAAACATTACATGACATGCAACATACACATGACATACAACATATAACATACATGACATACAGAACATATAACATACACGACATACAGAACATACACGACATACAGAAACATAACATACACATGACATACAGAACATATAACATACACATGACATACAACATACACGACATACAGAACACATAACATACACATGACATACAGAACATATAACATAACATGACATACAGAACATATAACATACACATGACATACAAACATATAACATACACAGACATACAGGACATATACACAACACATGACATACAACATATAACATACACACATACAGACATATAACATACACATGACATACAACATAACATACATGACATACAACATATAACATACATGACATACAACATATAACATACACATGACATACAACATATAACATAAAATGACATACAACATATAACATACATGACATACAACATATAACATACATACATACAACATATAACATACACATGACATACAGAACATATAACATACACATGACATACAGAACATATAACTTACACATGACATACAGCATATAACATACATGACATACAGAACATATAACATACAATGACATACAGAACATATAACACACATGACATACAGAACATATAACATACACATGACATACAAACATATAACACAACATGACATACAGAACATATAACATACACGACATACAGAACATATAACACACACATGACATACAACATATAACATACACATGACATACAGAACATATAACATACACATGACATACAGAACATATAACATACACATGACATACAACATATAACATAACATGACATACAGAACATATAACATACACATGACATACAACACATAACATACACATGACATACAGAACATATAACATACACATGACATACAGAACAAATAACATACATGACATACAGAACATATAACATACACGTACATACAGAACATACACATGACATACAACATAAAACATTGAGCACATACTCACCTCTTCCCGACGCCATCGATCTGTGTACCGCTTTGCCGCCGGGAGAGAATGACTTCACTACAGTTCATTCTCTCACGGCAATGCTGGGTGAGAAATTCCCACGCAGCATTGCCATAAAGTGAGAGAATGAACTCAGTGATGCACTGCAGGAGCCATTGTCTCCTGTCAGTGCATCACTGGGAGGCCCTACAGAGCAGTGGCATCACCTGATGTCACCGTTCTATAGGGGAGACCGTCGTGAGACCCTCGTTAATAATTGGACTGCGTCGGACAGGGAGTATACGGTTGTTTTATTTTTTTACGTTTTATTACAGGAGATCGAGGACATCGCTTGGATCTGAGTGTGTAATAAAGATATGAAAACCATGTTGTATTTTATTTCATTAAAATAATTTTTATTGACGCCTCTCTATTATTAACCGGGCTTAATATCACCTTACAATAGCAAGGTAATATTAACCCCTTATTACCCCATATCCCACCGCTACAGGGGAGTGGGAAGAGAGGGGCTAAGTGCTGGAATTGGCGCATCGTACAGATGCGCCAACTCTGGGGGGCTGGGTGCTGGTATTTTTAGCCAGGGGGGGCGCCAATATCCATGGCCCCTTCCTAGGCTATGAATATCAGCCCGCAGCTGTCTGCCTAGCCTTTCTGGCTATAAATTATAGGGGGACCCCACGTCATTTTTTTGGGGGGTCCCCCTATTTTAATAGCCAGTGAAGGCTAGCTGCGGGCTGATATTCATAGCCTGGGAAGATCCATGGGTATTAACCCCTTCCCAGGCTAGAAATATTGGCCCCGGCTGTCAGCTTTCCTCCTCTGGCGCAGAAAATTGCGCTGGAGCCCACGCCATTTTTTTTTCCTATTTTTTTTTTTTATTAACTATTGCGTTAAGATTTTGTGTATGTGTACGCCTGTGTGTCTTTAACTATTTATGTACCATTCTATCTACCTATATATCTTTCTGTCTATATATCTATCTTTCTATATATATTTCTAACTATCTATTATCCATCTATCTATGTATTTTCTATCTATCTAACTACTGGTATCTATTATCTATGGCCGGCGTCACACTTGCGAGTGTGATGCGAGTAAGTCGCACGACTTTCTCGCATCAACACCCGGCACGGCCGCCCGCTCTCGGACCCGAGTGTGCGGCTGCATAGAAATACATGCAGCCGCACACTCGGGTCCGAGAGCGGGCGGCCGTGCCGGCTGTTGATGCGAGAAAGTCGTGCGACTTACTCGCATCACACTCGCAAGTGTGACGCCGGCCTATCTCTATCTGTGTGTGTAATGGAGTGTGGGTTGGACAAATGTAAAAGAAGAGGTTGGACAAGAAATGACATCACAAATCTTTTTTTTTTTTTGTTAAACAACATATCTTTATTTAGCTGTAAAAACCGCATACAAAACCGCATGAGAAAAACCGCATGAGAAAAACCGCGTCAAAACCGCGCCTGCGGTTTCTGCCAAAAGGTGCGGTTTCGGCGCGGAAAAATACGCAGGCAAATCTGCAATGTGTGCACAGGCCCTTAAAGGGACTACATAGTTATTTGGTGTACCCTGTTTATTCTGAGTTTATATTCATGTTTTTCTGGTGATTTATCACCTGATCCTGTGGAGTTGCCATCTTGTGAAGGGCTGATTTGATGTAGTCTAACTGCACTTATTGATGTTTGTACATACTGTGATGGTTCATCTGATATAGGGGGTTATTGGACCTGTATTTACCCTGTGCAGCTATCCACCACATACCATACGTGACATACTTCTGTTCCCTTCTGGCATTTAGTGCTCGGTGTCCCCTAAAAGGCATTTCTGCTTTTTTATGTTTGAGTTTTTAATATTGTTTAATAAAATGTATTATTTTATCTGGGGATCTCTTCTTTGTCCTGTATTTATTTTATATGGGAATTTGTTGTTTTTCAGTGTACATTGCCTATAGACTGTGAGCTTCTTATCACAGGAGGGGGCGGAGTCAACTATCATGTCTGAACAATCATAATCAATAGATGATAAAACCTTCAGTGTAAGTGAACAACAGCAAACAGCCGGACATGTGACACATCGTTGAAATCTATGTTTTAACCCCTACCTCATGCAGTCCTCAGATTACATAGCAAAAACCTGCTGAAAAATCCCTTAGGCTAGACCAACTAAATGGCACTTAGAGAAAGATTTACAACCCTCATTTGCACTTGCGCACATATTTCTGGAGGTTTTTAGAATTGAAGATACACTTTGTGGACAAAACACACCTACATGTTATGCTAACAGGAGCTTTTATAATATTCCATTCTAGATGGATATTAATATGGAGTCAGTCCCCTTTTACACCTAAAGTTTACACTCTTCTGAGAAAACTTTTTACAAGAGAGTCTATTCATTTTTGCTCATTTAGCCAAAAGAGCGTCACTCCCTAATGTCGAACAAGAGGGCAAGGATCGCAACCTCTGTTCCAGTTCATCCTATAGGTGTTTGTTCCTAAACTAAACTCACCCAACTCTACCTTTATGGAACTTGCTTTATGCTGTGGGCACAGTTAAGAGTTCCCATCCCAGACACTAAGAGGATTAGACTGACCCTTAAAAACAGCCTCATGGCATTATCCTTCCTCTACTAAACTTTACAGTCAACAAATGCAGTCAGGCAGGTGATGTTCACTTGTCATTTCCCACAATGCACATGCTGGCAAGGTTTTGTGATCAGCAGAGGTCAGTTGTGCAATGCCAGCTCCAACATGCCCATCTATATTCTAGTCAGCCTCCGCACATAACATCTCAAGAGTGGGTATGGATGTCTGACATTTGTACAGTTCTCCAAGACTTTGAGGACTCCACAAAGATGGTGAGTGACAATGGCGCCATCATCGGTGCAACGATCCGTCTTTGCCTACTTAAACAGTTGCTGCTGACAATTAAACAGGAAGCTTTGCATGAGGACCAGGTGGAGATGGATGAAGACATGAGACAGGGAGATACTACACTGCCTCATCTCATCTGCTCAGCACAGATTGGGACAAATATAGACCATAAAAGGAACCATATATAAAAAAAAAAGCCAAATAGACCAAATACCCTGTGGTAGGGTCTATAGCACAACATTTGTATGGGACACTCCTGAAACAACGATAAACAAAAGAGAATGGAGTATTAAGTCCAATACAATTAAATTATTAAAAAGGCACAAATTTATTGAGCAGAAGAAACAATATTAATGCATACTATTAGCAGTGCAGGCAAGCAACTCGCCACTACATTTTCCTCCGGCTAAATGAAAGTGCCGCGGAATTCTCTTCTCGGGAGAATGACCTTCCTGGTACTTGGACGGTAGCCCTCATCTCTCATGTAGGGCCTGCGTACATCTGGTGGGCTCATCAGCATGCTTGCATGTTTATTCTAGCGGCATAGCTGACTGGCATGTGTGGTACAGGATTGTAGCCTTGTTTAGCAGTCACCTTAATACACGGTTGATAGCAGTAAGGCATACTGAGGATTACACGTGCTTGACCGGGAGTTAGCCTCCTGCAGTAGAATGGGGATGGGCTCCTGGGCAACGTGGCTTCTGTCTCTGCCTCCTCTGGTGTTTTGGTGAGTATCAGGCGTTTCTTCATACCCTCTGGCTCTGCGCTGATGTTTGCTGCAGGTTGTACATATAGGCCTATTTCGGGTAGTGTAGGATATGGTGGTGGACTTTTCAGTCTGGAATATCGGTCCTTTGCCTTTTCCGGTCTTTTGAATAGGCATTTAATAAACAGCACTATATGATTAAGTGCTGCCATCAGACACCCCATGAAGCCAGTTTGCCTTTGGTGGTGTTCAGACCTTCGGCTGTATGGGGATGTCCGGGCACGTGGGAGATGTCTCTGAGGTTGGAACTTTCCTCCAGCTACGGGTGCAGCCATTAGGCTGCCTTCCCCTCCACACACACAGAAGTGTGTTTGGATGGTAGAAAACACTCCCCAAAAAAAAATAAAGTAAAAAAAAATACAATACAGTAAAAAGTAATTTACAAGTCGCTCTGGTTTGTGTTCAGCTCTCCTCTCTACCTCTTCTTGCTTCACACTGACCGTTCTAGCGGAACATTCCATGACTCGTGGACAACTGTTCTGTGATGTCATAAAGCCGGACATGGCAATGGGTCTAATATAGGAGAACTAGTTATGTTACCCATGGCAGACCATCCACTATCAGCTGCCACATGTGCACAACTGCTGCATTGTTTCCATAGGTATTTGCACTAAAACAATCAAAACTTTTTATTGTATTTTTTTGTTGCAGTTTTTTTCAAAAGCATTTTTTTAGTAGAGGAATGCTTCAGTTCCACAATTGGAGACTTCATTGGAATTTTGCATGCGTTTTTTATGCTCTCCATATACTGTTATGGAAAATATTAAAAAAAAGCATCAAAAAGTTCATACTTCTGCTGCATCATTAAACCCCTGCATGTAGTACAGCTTAGGAAGCGATAAATTAAAGTCAAAAAAAAAAAAAATGTTTAAACAAATATGAAAATAAACTCATAAAAGTTCAATTTTCCTCCATTGAAAATCAACATAATAAAAAAATCAAGTGATATCTCTGCATCCAGCCAAGTCCGAGCTATCAAAATATAAAAATAATTAACCCAATTAGTAAACACCGTAAACACAAAAACATTTAAAAACGCCAACATTGCGGTATTTTTTGGTCGCTGCTCTACCACTTAAAATACTGTAAGAAGCAACTAAAATGTCATATCTATCCCAAAGTAATATCCATACAAACATCTCACCTTATGAAAAAATCATCCCTCACACAGCTCTATTGACCGAAAAATTAAAGCTACGGTTTTCGGAAAATAGCAACACAAACTCCCAAATTTTTTATTTCCAGGTCTTGATGTTTTTTTCCACCACTAAAATAATTTAATAAACTGGGCAAGTTTAGTGTCATACTGATTAGGAGAATCACAGTGCAAGGTCATTTTTACCACATAATGTACGCCGTAAACATAATACCCAAAAAACAATGTCAGAATTGTGTTTTTTTCACAATTTTCCCATTTCCGTGTACATTGTGTGTCAGGATAAGTCATAACTGCTGCCACTAATATTTCTTGAACATCACTTGCTCACGACACACCTGTCTGGGATGTTACTATAAAGGGGAACTCAACTTCCCACATTCACTTGGCCACTCACCTAAGCGCACCCCACAGACAGTTCTCACATCCACATCACACTTTCTCCTTCGTCTCATTGGGGGACACAGGACTGTGGGTGTATGCTACTGCCGCTAGGAGGCTGACACTAAGTAAATATAAAAAAAGGTTAGCTCCTCCTCCGCCGTATACACCTCAGCACTGGCCGCAGGCAAACCCAGTTTATGCTTAGTGTCTCAGGGAGGCACACGTCTGTTTTATTCAGACCATTTTTTTTTTTTTCCCACGATTTTGAGACAGGGGCGACGGACCCTTTTGAAGGGGTCCGATCTCCCCAAACCATCAACGGGCGAGCACGTGGAGTGAAGCCTCCACGTATCCTTTCCCGCTACGTGGGATATGAGTGCCGGACTTAGCCCTGACCACCCTAGGGTAGTGAAACCCTGGGCTGTACAGAGGCAGGAGGAAGTCCGTGCGGCCCCCACTGCTCCACCAATGCTAGACTGCGGTGCTGCAAGGCGGCGGACAGTCCCTCTCCTCACCTCCTGAAGGGGTGATGGAGTTAGGGTGCCTGCACTGTCCTCTTTTTCTCCTGCCTGGAGAGCTCCCTCTAAGGGAAATTGTTTGCCCACCTGCGAGTTCTGGAGCTGGAGGAGAACGTTGGTGTGGAAACTCATAGCTGGCGTCTGATCAGCTGGCTGCAGCCAGGCAGGACACGCTGGGAGTCCAACTTGCGCCTTCCCCCACAGGATTGCGTCAACTCCGGGACCGCCCCCCCTATTTCCTGGCACTGCTGGGCCTCAGGTAAAATTTAGTCCCTGGCCTCGGCCGGAGACCGGGCCTGGGACGATAACTTGGCACCAGGCTTGGGGCTGGCCGCGGTCCTAAGCTCCGCCTCCGGCGGCGGTAGCTCCGGCGGGCCCGCCCTCGTTCCTTCGGGCGGCCTCCGCCGGAATTTAGGCCGAGGCTTCGGCCGGTGCTAGGCCGCGGCCGAAATTTAGTCCCCGGCTTGGTTCGGGGACTAGGCCGCAACCGGAAATTAGGCCCCGACATCAGCTGACGCTAAACCACGCCCTTGTTCCCTCCTTCCAAGGCTGGACTATTTCAGGCGCTCCTCCCTGAAGGGGAAGCGCCGTTTTTTGAAACCTGGCTGTCAGATTGTGCTCTGAGTGGGGATACAGATCTGGGGTAGGTGCTGTTACCGCCAGCTTGGCTGTTCCGCTTAGCTGCTCTCCTCAGCGCTTCTTCGCTCCTCCAGTACCACAGCCTCATTTAAAACTAGTGCTGCAGGAAGGGTATTGTGACAGATCCACTATGTCCAGAAGGGCCAAGACCCATACGGTGCTATATACCGCATTCATTGCTTGTAGGTCACCTTTTCCGCATGCCCAGGTTAAACGGGTCTGCGAGGCTTGTGATTCCGAACGGGCTCAGGAGCCCTCACCCATAGCTGAGCCCAATGCGTCAGGTCCTCCGGAATGGGCCTTGTCTCTGTCGCAGTCTATGGTGTCATTAACAAGAGCGATTGAGTCCCTTCAAGCTCCCGATAGGAGCAGGAACAGTGGTTCATCCGTATTGGTTGCGGCTCAGGAACCTCCGGCCTGCAGGGGCCGCGCTCTCACCAGGCAGACGCAGGGGAAACGAACCCATACTGCGTCCCTATGCCGACCGGGGCCTCGGCATCTATCAGTTCCGTTTCTCGCTCTCCCTCACCTTCGGAAGCGAGTGATCAATATTCGGATTCTGAGTCTGAAGGGTCCCTCAATCTAGAGGCCCCGAATTGTCAGGAGACAATTGACAGTCTTATAGAAGCTGTCAATCAATCCCTGGGAGTGGACGACGAATCCACTTTGACTTCGGGTCATAAGGTGTCCTTCAAAAGAGCCAGACAGACTCATAAGGTCTTTGGTACTCATCCTGAGTTTGAGGAGCTTGTGCAGCGCCACCGAGAAAAACCGGATAAGCGATTTGCAGGACAGAGGGCCCTCAATACCAGGTATCCTTTTGCTCCTGAACTTCTTAAGAAGTGGGCGGAATCCCCAGTGGTCGATCCTCCGGTGTCACGCTTGGCATCTAAGACGCTTCTCTCCCTTCCTGATGGTTCCTCGATTAAGGATCCAACGGATCGTCTGATTGAAAGCCTGGCTCGCTCGGTGTTTGAAGCATCTGAGTCATCTCTCTCTCCTTCCTTTGCAGCGACTTGGGTTGCTAAGGCCATGATTTCCTGGTCGGAGTCTCTGAACAGAGCTCTTCACGGTGTAGAAGTGCCACCTGAGGTTTTTGAGATATCTAATCAGATGGCTCTCGCAGGTGATTTTTTGATCAACGCTTCCATGGATGCGGCAAATTGCCAGCATTAGCTGCTGCTAATGCGATTGCCATTAGGAGATCCTTGTGGTTGAGGACTTGGCGAGCAGACTCAACTTCAAAGAAGTCACTTACGTCCTTGCCGTATCAAAGCGGTCGTTTATTTGGTGAAAAGCTGGATCAGCTTATATCTGATGCGACAGGAGGGAAGAGCTCTTTTTTGCCTCAGCAGAAAGTCAAACAGCCCTTTCGCCGACAGCTTCAGCCTCGTTTTAGAGCCTTTCGCAACCCAGGTTGGGCCGCAACAGCCAGTTCCAGCGGCTCAGGTCGACCTAATCAGGCCAGAGATCGTCAGGTCTCTTACAAGACCAACCCGTTGGGAAGAATGCGGTCTCAACAACCGAGATCTAGAGGGTCTAGGCCCCAAAGATTTTCGGATAAATGACTGGAGGCAGAATCCGGTCGATTCATCCAGAGTAGGCGGCCGTCTACTCTGGTTTCGCCCCACTTGGCTATCGATTACTCAAGACGAGTGGGTCAGGGAATTAGTCACCTCGGGGTACAAGATAGAATTTACCAGCCTTCCCTCAAATCGTTTTTTTCCCTCGCGCCTTCCCAAGGAGGAGTCTCGGGTTCACGCCTTATTCAAGGCGGTCGAGTCTCTTCGACACAGCGGGGTTGTCGTACCTGTACCAGAGGTCGAAAGAGGTCGGGGGTTTTATTCCAATCTGTTCATTGTACCCAAAAAGGACGGTACCGTAAGGCCCATTCTGGATCTAAAGAGACTGAACCGGTTTGTCAGAATTCGACATTTCCGAATGGAGTCTCTCCGCTCGGTCATTGCTGCCATGGAAAAAGGGGAATTTCTAGCATCAATAGACATCCAGGATGCCTATCTTCACATCCCCATATTTCCCCCTCATCAAAGGTTTCTTCGGTTTGCCATCGGCAAACTTCACTTTCAGTTCGCTGCCTTGCCATTCGGGCTAGCCACAGCTCCCAGATGGTTCACAAAGGTCATGGCTGCTGCTGTATCCATTCTGCACTCCAGGGGGATAGTCATCTTGCCTTACCTAGACGACCTTCTCATCAAGGGTCCGTCTTTCCAAACATGCGAGGAAAGTGTCAGCATTACCCTAGACACCCTTGTTCGCCTGGGGTGGCTGGTGAATATGAAGAAGTCATCTCCCGTGCCATCTCGAAAGATCACCTTCTTAGGGATGAATTTCGACACCGCTCAAGGGTTGATAATCCTTCCTTAGGACAAGGCCTTAGTTCTCCGTCAAGAGGTACGGATCCTTCGCAAACCGATTCCTCATACCATCCGGTTTTGCATGAGGGTCCTAGGAAGGATGGTGGCAGCGATCGAGGCAATTCCATTTGCCCAGTTTCATCTTCGCCCCCTTCAGCATGCACTCTTGGCAGTATGGGACGGGAGCCCTTATTCCCTCAATCTTCGGTGCCGTCTGTCCCTGCAGGTCAGACAGACTCTTATGTGGTGGACGAGGAGCTTCACTCTTCAACAGGGCCGTTTGTTTCCTCCGAATTTCTGGATGGTAGTCACAACGGATGCCAGCCTGCTCGGATGGGGAGCAGTGTTTCGTCACCACACAGCCCAGGGGACTTGGTCTCAGCAGGAGTCGATCCTCCCGATCAATATTTTAGAGATCCGAGCTATTCGGCTGGCTCTGAGGCATTTTCACCAGCATCTGGCGGGCCGCCCAGTCCGAATACAATCAGACAATGCCACGGCGGTGGCATACATAAACCATCAGGGAGGTACCCGCAGCCGGGCGGCTATGCACGAGGTAAAACAGATTCTGTCCTGGGCAGAGGTAAATCACTCCGTGATTTCAGCAGTCCACATTCCGGGCGAGGAAAACTGGGCAGCGGATTTTCTCAGCCGTCACGGCATAGCTTCAGGGGAATGGTCGCTACATCCCGAGATTTTTCAGCAGATATGCCGACGCTGGGGAACCCCAGATGTGGACCTGATGGCTTCCAGGATGAATGCCAAGGTGCCCAACTTCGTCTCCCGATACCGGGATCCGCAGGCAATTGCGGTGGACGCCCTGGTTCTACCGTGGAATCAATTCCATCTTCCATACTTATTTCCACCAATAGCTCTTCTCCCAAGGGTGATCAGAAAGATCAGGATAGAGGGGGTTCCAGCGATATTAATCTGTCACGCGGTCTTATGATATGTGTACGATGTCAGTAAACTATTCTTAAAAGAACAACACTCTATACAACATATAGATTAGCAACATCAGCATGTAAATATAGAATAGAATTACCTGACACGATATCCGTTGAACTCAGGGTTAATCTTGAGGACTTGATACACTGTCACAGGAAAGAGGAGGACCGGGGGTCTAACCTGACCCTAAACTGGGGTCCTAACTAATCCCTCACCTTGGAGGTACTGATAATGGTTCAGAGGTCCAAGTCTCCAGCCTAACCCTGTCTCCTATCAGTCCCTGAACCCTGTAATCAGTCCTAAGAAGGATTCTGATTACCACCAAAGGGATATGGGCTGATCTCTGCTAAATACACAGATTAGACATATAAGACAGACTGGAGAAAACACAGACTTGCATACACACTCAAACACAGAAGGAACATAAATGATCTGGGATATTAAACTCTAAGCAAGGTGAGCTTAAAACAACTAAGGAGCTCTTTAACTTAAGTCTATACAGATACAATCCTATCTGTGGTCTGCATGAAGAATTTCACTGGCAACTCCCAACACAGACAACCAGAGATTTAAAGGAAACCAATCAACAAATAATTAATTGCAGCCGGGAGAAAACTGCACCCAGTCCCAGAACTGAGCACAGACAGAATTAACTCCCTAACTGCCAAACACAAAGAAACAACAACTCAGCTGTGAGAAGTCAGAATGTGCAACCGCGACGATCTTCGTGGCGATGCACACATGACAGTACCCCCCCTTCTACGAGGGGCCTCCGGACCCTCAGGGCCAGGTTTGCCCGGGTGAGTTCTGTGGAAGGTCCGCACCAAACGATCTGCGTTAATGTCAGACGCAGGAACCCACGTCCTCTCCTCTGGACCATACCCCTTCCAATGCACCAAGTACTGAAGGGACCGGCGATTCAGACGTGAGTCAATGATCTTTGACACTTGAAACTCCAAGTTACCATTGACCACCACTGGAGGAGGAGGTAGAGGTGATGGTATGACTGGTGCCACGTACCTCTTAAGTAATGACTTGTGGAACACATTATGAATTTTAAACGTAGGAGGGAGGTCCAGACGAAATGCCACAGGATTAATTATGGAACTGATCCTGTACGGCCCGATGAATCTGGGGCCCAGCTTCCAGGAGGGAACTTTAAGTTTTATATTCCTGGTAGACAACCATACCAGATCGTTCACATTAAGATCTGGACCAGAAACTCTCCTCCTATCAGCCATACGTTTATAACGGTTCCCCATAGCACTCAGATTATTCAATACACCTCTCCACACTGAAGCAAGTGACGACGAGAAACGCTCCTCCTCAGGAACCCCAGAAGGGCCCCCCCCCATTGAATGTACAAAACTGGGGATGAAAACCATATGCCCCAAAAAACGGGGACTTACCAGTGGACTCGCTCCGCCTGTTGTTAAGAGCGAACTCTGCCAGAGGCAAGAAAGAAGACCAGTCCTCCTGGTTCTCTGAGACAAAACACCGAAGATAAGTCTCTAGGCTTTGATTCAGACGCTCTGTCTGACCATTGGTCTGCGGATGAAAAGCCGAGGAAAATGACAATTGCATCCCCCGACGTAAACAAAATGCCCTCCAAAACTTGGACACAAACTGAGACCCCCTATCTGACACCACATCAGAAGGCAACCCATGAAGTCTCACAATCTCCCCAATGAACACCTGCGCCAGAGTTTTAGCATTAGGGAGGGCAGGAAGAGCAATGAAATGTGCCATCTTACTGAACCTGTCAACAACCACCAGTATGACAGTCTTCCCTGACGACTGAGGAAGGTCCGTGATGAAGTCCATAGACAAATGAGTCCATGGACGCTCCGGAAGTTTCAAGGGTAAGAGGGTCCCAGACGGACGGGTATGAGGGGTCTTAGAGCGAGCACAAACCCCACAGGACGCGACAAAAGTTAAAACATCTTTATTAACGTTAGGCCACCAAAACCGGCGAGAAAGGAGATCTAAAGTAGCCTTACTCCCTGGATGTCCTGCTAAAGCAGAATTATGATGTGCCTCAATAACCTTTTGTCTCAACTGATTTGGGACAAACAGTCTCCCTGGAGGTCCTGCAGGGGCGTCCCCCTGAGCCTCTAACACCTCCTCCTCAAGCTCAGAACATACAGCCGACACTACCACCCCCTCCTGAAGGATAGGAATCGGGTCATCCATTTTCCCGGCCCTGGGAAACTGCGAGACAAGGCATCCGCCTTAACATTCTTAGATCCAGGGCGATAAGTGACAACAAAATTAAACCTGGTAAAAAACAACGACCATCGAGCTTGTCTGGAATTCAGACGCTTAGCAGATTCCAAATACAGCAGGTTCTTGTGATCAGTAATGACGGTGACCGGGTGGACTGCCCCCTCCAAAAAGTGACGCCATTCTTCAAAAGCCAACTTAATGGCCAAAAGTTCCCTATTGCCGATATCATAATTCCTTTCGGCGGACGACAATTTTTTAGAAAAGAAAGCGCACGGATGCCATTTACCAGGGGACGGACCCTGGGACAATATTGCACCCACCCCTACGTCAGACGCGTCCACCTCCACAACGAACGGCTGTGATGCATCTGGTTGGATGAGAACGGGTGCCGAAGCAAAACATTTTTTCAAAGAGGAAAAAGCTTGGCAAGCTTTGTCCGACCATTTAGAAAAATCCGTCCCTTTTCTTGTCATGTCAGTGAGAGGTTTGACAACAGATGAGAAATTACAAATAAATTTCCGGTAGTAGTTAGCAAACCCCAGAAAACGCTGCAGAGCCTTAAGATCCTCTGGCTGATCCCATTCAAGCACTGCTCTCACCTTTTCAGGGTCCATACGGAAACCGGAGGCTGACACCAAGAAACCCAAAAACTGAAGTTCCTGTACGGCGAATACACACTTTTCCAGTTTGGCGTATA
Organism: Oophaga sylvatica; assembly: GCA_033576555.1. Lineage (NCBI taxonomy): Eukaryota > Metazoa > Chordata > Amphibia > Anura > Dendrobatidae > Oophaga > Oophaga sylvatica. The sequence continues at coordinate 79,165,292 of JARQOD010000002.1, read as the reverse complement.
GTTTATTGTCTCGCAAGATCTGCAACACCTGTCTCACATGCTCCTGGTGAGACACAAGATCTGGTGAGTAAATTAAAATGTCATCCAAATATACGACCACAAACAGCCCCACCAGATGACGAAAAATGTCATTAACAAAATGTTGGAATACTGCTGGTGCAGTAGTCAGACCAAAAGGCATGACAAGGTTCTCATAATGTCCCTCCGGCGTGTTAAACGCCGTTTTCCACTCATCCCCCTCTTTTATCCTAATCAGATTATACGCCCCCCTGAGATCCAATTTAGAGAACCATTTGGCGCCAACAATTTGATTGAAGAGATCAGGAATCAGAGGAGTGGATACGGATCTCGAACAGTAATCCGATTAAGTTCGCGGAAATCCAAGCAAGGGCGTAGGCCTCCATCTTTTTTCTTCACAAAGAAGAACCCCGCGGCCACTGGGGAAGATGAAGGTCTAATATGCCCTTTGGCCAGACTTTCCGAAATATAATCTTTCATAGCCTGCCTCTCAGGACCAGAAAGGTTATATAACCTAGCTTTAGGTAACTTAGCATCAGGAAGTAAATTAATAGAGCAGTCATACACGCGATGAGGAGGCAACTCCTGACACCCCTCCTCAGAGAACACATCCCCAAAGTCCTCCAAAAAAGGAGGCAAAGTACTAGGCACGACCGCACTGATGACTGTGTTCATGCAGTTACCCTTGCAAAACTCCCCCCATTGGCTTATATCTCTGGACTGCCAATTAATCACAGGGTTATGTTTAACCAACCAAGGAAGTCCCAACACAATAGGAGTAGGTAGACCCTCCAACACATAACAAGATAATAGTTCCCTATGTATTGCCCCTACCCGAAGGTCAATGTTATGAACCTCATGAACAAAGCTACCTTGGCCGAGAGGCCTGGCGTCAATGGAGAATATAGGGATCGGTTTGACCAATACACTCAGATGCATACCTTGAGCCTGAGCAAACTGAGCGTCAACCAGATTAGCCCCGGACCCACTATCAAGAAGAACAGAAAATCTCTCCACTCTCGTACCAACCACCACCTCCACTGGTACAAGGAACTGAGAAGAACTAGCGGACGAAATACATACTCCCAGGTTGTCGTCCACCACACAACCTGGGATTAACAGTTTTCCGGCGACTTTTTGCTCAACAAGGCACGGGATGGACATCCCCCAACAAAATGTCCCTCTTTCCCGCAGAAGAAACACCTTCTAGTCCTGCGGCGTACCGCCAATCCCCTCCTACGAAATGATGTCCCTCCCAACTGCATAGGCTCCTCCGAACAGACAAGGGGAACCTCAACATAAGGGACTTTAGTAGTAGGTGGAGTAACAACAGGGGGCGGAGTTACCTCGCACCTCTCCCGGAGCCGTCTATCAGTACGGATAGCTAGGGCCATAGTAGCCTCCAGTGATGGAGGAGAATCATACTGAGCCAAAACGTCCTTTAATTTGTCAGAAAGCCCATGACAAAACTGGCTCCTAAGAGCTGGGTCATTCCACTGAGTATCTGTGGCCCATCTACGGAACTCAGAAGCAAATTCCTCCGCCGGACGATCTCCCTGCTGTATCTTACGTAATTTTGTCTCAGCAAGAGAGACCCGATCTGGGTCATCATATACCAAACCCAGGGCAGTAAAAATCGATCTACTGACTGTAGAGCCGGGGATCCCGGAGGAAGGGAGAAGGCCCAGGATTGAGGGTCCCCTTGTAGGAGCGAGATAACAATTCCCACTCTCTGCTCTTCACTCCCTGATGATCGAGGCCGAAGCCGAAAATACAATTTACATGCTTCCCTGAAGGTAAAAAATTTGTCTCGCCCACCAGTGAACCTGTCCGGGAGAGCTACTTTAGGTTCAAATCTGGTTTGCTCCGAGGGAGACAAAACTTTGGACTTAATGTCCGTCAGCTCCATGGATAATCCCTGCAACTGCAGAGCCAGCTGGGCTACTGGATCCATGGCAACTGGGAATAATTTTATGGGCCAGTGAAAATGTCACGCGGTCTTATGATATGTGTACGATGTCAGTAAACTATTCTTAAAAGAACAACACTCTATACAACATATAGATTAGCAACATCAGCATGTAAATATAGAATAGAATTACCTGACACGATATCCGTTGAACTCAGGGTTAATCTTGAGGACTTGATACACTGTCACAGGAAAGAGGAGGACCGGGGGTCTAACCTGACCCTAAACTGGGGTCCTAACTAATCCCTCACCTTGGAGGTACTGATAATGGTTCAGAGGTCCAAGTCTCCAGCCTAACCCTGTCTCCTATCAGTCCCTGAACCCTGTAATCAGTCCTAAGAAGGATTCTGATTACCACCAAAGGGATATGGGCTGATCTCTGCTAAATACACAGATTAGACATATAAGACAGACTGGAGAAAACACAGACTTGCATACACACTCAAACACAGAAGGAACATAAATGATCTGGGATATTAAACTCTAAGCAAGGTGAGCTTAAAACAACTAAGGAGCTCTTTAACTTAAGTCTATACAGATACAATCCTATCTGTGGTCTGCATGAAGAATTTCACTGGCAACTCCCAACACAGACAACCAGAGATTTAAAGGAAACCAATCAACAAATAATTAATTGCAGCCGGGAGAAAACTGCACCCAGTCCCAGAACTGAGCACAGACAGAATTAACTCCCTAACTGCCAAACACAAAGAAACAACAACTCAGCTGTGAGAAGTCAGAATGTGCAACCGCGACGATCTTCGTGGCGATGCACACATGACATAATCGCTCCGGATTGGCCGCGTCGCTCTTGGTACGCGGAGCTGGTACAGTTGCTCGCCGACGCACCCTGGCGACTGCCAGAGCGCGCGGACCTTCTCTCCCAGGGCCCAGTTTACCACCAAACTCAGCGGTCCTGTGTTTGACGGCCTGGCCGTTGAATCTTGGATCCTGACCAGGGCTGGATTCTCTAAAAAGGTCGCCGCGACGATGGCTAGCGCCCGAAAGCCCGTCTCGGCTCGCATCTACCACGGGACTTGGAAGGTCTTTTTTGCTTGGTGCAGGGAACATGGTTGTTCCCCGCTTCGGTTTTCAATTCCAAACATTCTGTCATTTCTCCAGGCAGGCCTAGATTCAGGTCTAGCGCCAAGTACGCTTAGACGGAAGATATCAGCCTTGTCAGTGCTTTTTCAGCGAAGGATCGCGTCTAATTTTCAGGTTAGGACCTTTATTCAGGGGTTGTCCATATAGTTCCCCCTACAAGGCTCCCTTAGATGTTTGGGATCTCAATCTAGTCCTGGGAGTCCTGCAGGAATCTCCATTTGAACCTCTGCAGGAGGTTTCTCTGGCATTTCTTTCTTGGAAGGTGGTGTTTTTGGTAGCCATAACATCCATTAGGCGGGTTTCGGAGCTGGCAGCACTGTCTTGTCGGGCTCCGTACTTGCTTTTCCATCAGGATAAGGTGGTGCTCAGGCCAACACCACTTTTTTGCCTAAAGTCGTGTCCTCTTTTCATATCAATGAGGATATTGTTCTACCTTCTTTTTGCCCAGCTCCTACGCACCGGGTTGAGAAGGCTCTCCATACGCTAGATCTGGTGAGAGCGCTCAGGAGATATGTATCTCGGACGGCGTCCTTTCGGCAGACGGACACGCTGTTTGTTCTCCCTGAGGGTCGCAGGAAGGGACTCGCTGCCTCTAAGTAAACCTTGGCTAGGTGGATTCGGTTAGCCATTCAGGAGGCTTACCGCATCAGAGGCGCGGTGGTTCCCGCAGGAATCAGGGCTCACTCCACCAGAGCGGTGGGTGCCTCCTGGGCCCTTCGGCATCAGGCTTCGGTGGAACAGGTTTGTAAGGCGGCAACCTGGTCCAGTCTGCATACCTTTTCCAAGCATTATAATGTCCATACTCAGGCTTCTGCCGGGTGCCAGTCTGGGTAGAAGGATTCTTCAGGGCGCGGTTGCGCACCTATAAGCAATGCTTGGTTATAAATTACACTGTGGAGTCGGTTTCCCACCCAAGGGACTGCTTTGGGACGTCCCACAGTCCTGTGTCCCCCAATGAGACGAAGGAGAAATACGGATTTTTGTGTTACTCACCGTAAAATCTTTTTCTCCGAGACGCTCATTGGGGGACACAGCACCCTCCCTTATAGCCGGATGGCTTCGTTTTCTAAGTTAATTCTATTTGTTTGGGTCTATATTAGTAGATTTACTTCTGGATATATTGTACCTGTATTAACACTGATTTATTCTTTAGCCTCCTACTGCTTTTTGCACTAAACTGGGTTTGCCTGCGGCCAGTGCTGAGGTGTATACGGCGGAGGAGGAGCTAACCTTTTTTATATTTACTTAGTGTCAGCCTCCTAGCGGCAGTAGCATACACCCACAGTCCTGTGTCCCCCAATGAGCGTCTCGGAGAAAAGGATTTTACGGTGAGTAACACAAAAATCCGTATTTTTGCTGCTGCCACTCACCGTTTTGATAGGCCAGTGAGACACCTGCGCTGGGTCACACACTAGCACAGGTTAGTTAATAAGTTAATAAGTGTGGCATAGAAAGTATCCAGACAAATTCTATGTCAAAAATGTGGGGGATTTCTTTTTAAAACTATAAGTCGGTATAGAAGGAGTTATATTATTACCCAAATGTTTTGCTTTTCTGTAAACAAACTTGGGATGTGGAGGTAATTTTCCACCTATTACCTTATCCTCCTTTAATAGATCCCAATGTTTGCCCACAATTTTTTGAGAAGAGGAGATTATATTAAAATTAAAAAAAGGTCCTGTGCTGAAACAAGATGGATTTTCAATTTGGATTCAATGAAACCTAAGGGACTAAATAGTGAAGTGGAGTTGTTTGTGTGGTGCCCCTGAGGGTTAAGTCGCCACAGAGGTGTTGCATCTCACCCAGAGGTGTGACACCTGACTCTCAGGTGGGGAGTGAGCACCCCTGGGACTCCACACATGCATCCGGCACGCCATGCCAGCTGAGCGTGCAGACGTGCCCTTTGGGAGGGTGGTCTGACTCAGGCTGGTTAGCAAAGGGTGTATACATGGGTGGGTGGAGTTAGCTGCAGCACTTAGGCTGCATGTGAGAATAGAGAGCAGCCAGTCTCTGATTGAGGCTTAGCTTGAGTACCCCTCAGGAAGCAACTGCTAGAGTTAGCGAACGGGTCCGAAAAGGTACGGAGGTTGGTTTATCCATCCGTGGCCCCATCCTGAAGAAGGAAGGACCAAGGCCATCAGGGAGCAGCCCCTAGGCTAGTGGGAAAGCTTCATGCCCTGCTAGTAAGCTGACAGCGGTGATCACTTTATGGGTCATTGCCACCGACCACCAGCATCTCTACAGAAAGGCGGCACTACGGGGTCAAGTACGCACAGACATAGGATTGATCTGTTGACCGAAAGGGCTCACAGCTTCTGGAACTGAGAGTTTGCATGGTGAGGTGCTAGGAAGTAGAAAGGAGTAAGAGCACAGAGAGTGAAGGCCAGAAAGGAACATACTGAGAGGGAGTCCTGGGAAGTGCGACCAATCTACCTGAGGGTTGCTGGACCACACACCCGGAGGACACAGTGCCAAGTGGGCATCTGTATTACCGGTGACAGAACAGTGAGTAATAACCCTGAAACTGCACTTGGACTGTCTTCCTGATTATTCCAGCATCGCACATTCCTCTCTGCTACATCCACAAGCACCATCCCTACACTACCACATCTACCTGCCCTGGAAGAACACTACCTTACCTGTAGGAGGTACACCAACTAGCTGCACTACACCATCTCTTCCAGAGGACCTGCACAGCAGCGCTGGTCACCCTGACAAGATACTACAGGTGGCGTTACCAATCACTATACGAACATTATCCCCTGTAAATATCCCCTTTTTGGTGAGCGCCCAAGGCCACGGACCGAGCCATGGCCACCGTGACATCCATAGAAATCAACGGGCTCAGGTCCAAGTACCCCACGGCCCTGGCGGGTGACTCATTTGCTTTTGAGTAAATGCGGCATACGGTTACATACTATATAAGGCAGCCCTTCACTCACTAGGACCATCCCTGACGAAGAGAACCGTGATTCTCGAAACGCGTAGAAACTGGTCCTTGACGCGCCTCGTACTACCGCTGCCTCTCAGATATCGCAGGTCCTGAATGCGAGCTGATCATCGCTCGCTCTGCGTGGGACACGAGGCTACAGAAAGCGTGTGTCACCGGCCGGGACACTGCTTCTGAAGAGACGCACCCTAGAGCTGCCAACACAGCATTTCCCATTAAAGAAGATTTACTTCATTCA
>JARQOD010000002.1:79133812-79158913 GCA_033576555.1 Oophaga sylvatica | reverse complement strand
GGTGCCTTTGTCCCAAAAAGATCCAGAGACCTCTAAAAGTAACCCTTGTGCCTTTTTCTCTCGAAAATTTCTCCTACTGAACGTAATTATGACGTGGGTAATCGGGAGTTATTGGCCATGAAGTGGGCTTTTGAAGAGTGGAGACATTGGCTGGAGGGAGCCAAAACATCAGGTGGGTCCTTACGGCCCATAAGAATCTGGTCTATCTGGAATCGCCAAGCATAATCCTAGACAGGCCAGGTGGGCCTTGTTTTCACACGTTTTAATTTTGTGGTTTCCTTTCTTCCTGGCACTAAGAATGTTAAGGCGGATGCCCTCTCGAGGAGTTTCCTTGCGGACTCTCCTGAGTTATCTGATCCTTCTGTATTTTGAAAGAGGGTGTAGTTCTTTCCGCCATCTCGCCCAATTGAGACTTGCTCTGGAGGGTGTCAGGAGAAGGCCCGAGTGCTGCCCTGTTGGAAAATTGTTTGCCCGGACCAGTGGAAAAAGAGTGTGATGTCTGAGATTCATTGTTCCGCATTGGCTGGGCATCCCGGAATTTTTGGTACAGAGACTTGGTTAGTCGTCCTTTTGGTGGCCTACCTTGTCTCGTGATGTCAGGGAATTTGTGCAGTCCGCGGGACTTGCTCTCGCTCCAAGCCTTGCTCTCGCTCTAGTGGTTTGTTGATGCCATTGCCTGTGCCCAAGAGACCATGGACCCATATCTCTATGATTTCATTTCCGACCTTCCTGTTTCTCAGAGAATGACCACCATCTGGGTAATTTGTGATAGGTTTTCCAAAATGATACATCTTGTGCCATTACCTAAGTTGCCTTCCTCCTCTGAATTGGTGCCGTTGTTCCTTCAGCACGTGGTTAGTTTACACGGCATTCCTGAGAACATTGTGTCTGACAGAGGAGTCCAGTTTGTTTCCAGATTTTGGAGGACTTTTTGTTCTAAACTGGTGTTCAATTGTCTTTCTCCTCGGCATTTCATCCTCAGACCAATGGTCAAACTGAGAGAACAAACCAGACATTGGAGACTTATCTTAGATGCTTTGTGTCTGCTGATCAGGATGACTGGGTCTCTTTTTTACCTTTGGCTGAGTTTGCTCTTAATAATAGACTAGCTCTGCCACTTTGATGTCTCCGTTTTTCTGTAATTCTGGGTTACCCTCGATTTTCTTCAGGACAGACGGAGGCTTCTGTCTGTCCAGGTGTGACTCTGTTGTGGAGCGTATGCAACAGATTTGGGACCAGGTAGTGGAGAGGTTGTCCCTCTCTCAGGAGAAGGCCCAGCGGTTTGCTAACCGGCATAGGACTGATGGTCCTCGGTTTAAAGTGGGGGACTTGGTCTGTTGTCCTCAAAGAATTTCCTATGAGAGTAGCATCTCCTAAATTTAAGCCTAGGTTCATTGGACCTTATAAGATCATTGAGATTCTTAATCCTGTTTTTTCGTTTGCTTCTTCCAGGGACATTTAAGATCCATAACGTGTTCCACAAGTCCTTGTTGAAGAGGTTTTGTTGAGCCAGTGGTTCCTGCTGCTGTGCCTCCTGACCCTGTTTTGGTTGAGGGCAATCTGGAGTATGTGGTTGAGAAAATATTAGATTCTCGTTTTCTAGACGGAAACTCCAGTATTTGGTTAAGTGGAGAGGTTATGGTCAGAAGACAATTCTTGGGTGTTTTGCTTCGGACATCCATGCTAGGAGACTCATCCGTGCGTATCATAGAACTCATCCTGACCGACCTGGTTGCTCAAATGAGGTTCGGTGACCCCCTCAAGGGGGGGGTACTGTTGTGAATGGGTTTGAGATGAGTTCTGAGCAGAGACTCCCTCTGGTGGTTACAAGCGGTACTGGTCTGTTCAGTGAAGATTGTGAGGACTGGGAATCAGGTGTTACTGACTGGTCTTATATAAGGGAGTCACCTTCCCATCAGGGTTGCCGGTGATCAATTGTTCTGGTCTGAATCCTTCATTCCTGTTTCCCTTGTAGCCTGCTGTGTCGTGTCTGCATCTCCTGCTAACAGATAAGACATTTTCTTCTTTTTGTTTTTGTACTATATTTTTGCATTTTGTCCTGCACTTCTTTGGGGGCCTTCTGGGTCCCCTCCGGGGCTTTTGCCCTCTCAGTTTAGTTCAGCCACTGATGTTTGTACTTTTGCTTTTTCCAGTTTTTTCAGTGGCTGCTGTTTTGATTTTGTTACACAGAGAACTAATTTAGGTGGTAGAGGTCGTGTGATCTCAGGTGATTTGAAATTAGTAGAGTTGGTGCTTTTCAGGGTTTTCTGGGATTGCAGTAAGTACCCTTCCATCCTTTTCTATTTAGTTAGTTTGGGCCCCAGCGTTTGCTCATACTATTTTCTTTCTGTGTCAGTATTTCTTCTTGTCTAACCGCCATTACTTGTTGGGGGCTTTCTATTATCTTTGGGGTTCTGCTCCGGGCAGATAGCTTTCCTATTTTCTATCTTTAGGTGTAGTTAGTTTCTCAGGCTGTGACGAGGCGTCTAGGACCAACGTAGGAACGCTCCACGGCTGCCTCTAGTTGTGGTGGTTAGTCAGGGTACTGCAATCTCATAGATTCCAACTGCTCTGGTGTATTGCCTTTTTTACCTGCACTCCTCAGCTACCGAAACATAACAGTAATCTTTGTGTGAAGTTTTTCATACAATGATATTTTCGTGCATCGGGGCAAACTGTGGGCAGAGCCTTTTCTTGGTTCCATGTCCCTTATTCATTCTCCTGTTTGAATGCCAGGTTACTGATCTGTGATGACCTGCTCCTATTTTAAATATCGCCCAATGCAACAATTGCTGTGGTCTCAAAAAAAGATATAGTCTCCAACAAAATGTCGCCAAGTGTCCAGGTTATCCCCTCTTGTTCTTTTTTTTTTTTTTTGTATAATAATAATAACATAATAATCTTTATTTATATAGCGCCATCATATTCCGCAGCGCTTTACAGTTTAACAGTTTCAAAAACCAAGTCATAATCACAACGTTAACCATACAGTAATTAAAGCAAAATAAACGGCCCTGCTCGTGAGAGCTTACAATCTACAATGAGGTGGGGGAGATACAAAATACAGGTGTGTATATACAATGGTGCATTTACAATGATGGTCCAGCCATCTTAAGGGAGTGAGGATGGATGGAGATAGTGAATGGGCTACACACACACATACACACTTACACATAGAATGACTTTGATTAGTGAATGTGATAGGCCGCTCTGAACAGATGTGTTTTGAGGGAGCGCCTGAAACCATGCAAATTGTGGATAGTCCTAAATTCTTGGGGTAGAGCATTCCAGAGGATTGGCGCAGCGCGGGAGAATCTGTGAGTCGGGAGTGGGAGGTACGGATTAGTGCAGAGGTTAGTCGAAAGTCGTTTGCAGAGCGCAGCAGTCGGTTAGGCCGATAGATAGAAATGAGGGAGGAGATGTAGGGGGGTGCTGCAGTGTGGAGAGCTTTGTGGGTGAGAACAAGTACTTTGAATTGGATCCTATAATGAATGGGCAGCCAGTGTAAGGACTGGCGAAGAGCGGACGCGTCCGAGTACCGATTAGCCAGATGGATAACCCTGGCTGCTGCATTAAGGATGGACTGGAGAGGGGATAGTCGAGTAATGGGGAGGCCAAGTAATAGAGCGTTACAGTAGTCCAGGCGGAGTGGATCAATGCTACAGTGAGGGTTTTTGTTGTTTCCATGGTGAGAAAAGGGCGGATTCTAGAGATGTTCTTTAGGTGTAGGCGGCAAGAGCGGGCAAGAGATTGTATATGGGAGGTGAAGGAGAGATTGGTATCAAACATAACACCCAGACAGCGAGCCTGCTGCCGGGTGTTATTATGGTGCCGCCCACTGAGAGGGAAATGTCAGATTTAGGGAGGTTAGTAGACGGCGGGAGCAAAGAAGTTCAGTTTTGGAGAGGTTGAGTTTCAGATAGAGAGCAGACATGATGTTGGAGACTGCGGACAGACAGTCGGTGCGTTCTGTAGTACAGCGGGGGTAAGGTCGGGGGATGACGTGTATAATTGTGTTCATCAGCATAAAGATGGTACTGAAAGCCAAATCTGCTGATGGTCTGTCCAATTGGGGCGGTGTAAGAGAGAAGAGAAGGGGCCAAGGACTGAGCCCTGGGGTACACCGACAGTGAGAGGGAGAGGAGATGAAGTGGAGCCAGAGAACGAAACACTGAGGAGCGGTCAGAAAGATAGGAGGAGAACCAGGAGAGAACAGTGTCCTTAACACCTAGAGAGTGGAGCCTGGACAGTAGGAGACGGTGGTCAACCGTGTCGAAAGCTGCAGAAAGGTCGAGTAGAATGAGCAGAGAGTGGTCGCCGTTACGTTTTGCTGTCAGAAGGTCATTGGTCACTTTGATGAGTGCAGTTTCAGTCGAATGTAGGGGTCGGAAGCCGACTGTGAAGGGTCTAGGAGGGAGTGAGTGGAGAGGTAACGGGTGAGGCGGGAGTAGACTAGGCGCTCCAAAAGTTTGGAGATGAAGGGGAGATTGGAGACCGGTCTGTAGTTGTTTGTGCAGGAAGGGTCAAGAGCGGTTTCTTTAGTAGTGGAGTAATGATGGAGTGTTTGAAGGAGGATGGGAAATGCCAAGGGAGTGAGAGATTGAAGATTGTAGTTAGGTGAGTTTGTGACAACAGGAGAAAGAGACTGGAGGAGATGTGAGGGGATGGGGTCGGTAGTGCATGTAGTCGGACGAGAAAGAGAGGAGTCTGGAGACTTCTTCTTCTGTGATGGGATCAAATGTGGAAATTGAGCCAGGGGAAATGCAGGGTGGGATGGGAGTCACAGCACTTGGTGGTTGAGAGCAGATTTCCTGACGGATAGTATCTATTTTTTCTATAAAGTGGGAGCCAGGTCATCAGCACAAATGTCTGTGATAGGGGCTTGTGCTTTTGGCCTGAGGAGGGAGTGAAAAGTGTCAAAAAGTTTCTTGGGGTTGTTGGCTAGTGAGGAGATCAGTGTGGTGAAGTAGGTCTGTTTGGCGAGGTGAAGGGCAAGCATTATAAGTTCTTAACATGAATTTAAAGTGGATGAAGTCTTCTGGTGTGCGGTTTTTCTCCATAGGCGTTCAGCACTCCTAGAGCATCGCTGGAGAAGGTGAGTTTGCGATGTGAGCCAGGACTGTTTTACTGTTATGTAATTATTAACACACATGTATAACACATATCAAGGGTATGAACAGTAACAAAACATGTCACATAATATAAGCCAAGCGTCATCATATCAGGTCATGTCCAATAAAACAGAGCACAATATATATGAATGAAACAGCGTGATCGAGGATCACTACTAGTATTGCGTGAGATTTGGCACACAAATTGGGTTCCTGGACTAACGAACCCCAATAACATTCTACAAGAACAAGAACTAAAGAACAAAATAAAACAGAAGACACAGAAAATATAAGGGGAAATAAAGAAAAATAAGGGAATTAAATGAACCTAAATGAAAAATAAATAACTGGACAAAGAAAAAAGGAAGAAGGTTAAAGGTAAGGGGAAGGAAGAAGGGGAGGGGGGCGCCCTCGGTCTCCGCCCACAGCACACCACGTGGCAGAGAATCTTACATACAAAAATAGCACTCCAATGAGTCACTTACACTATGTAGGCGAAGGGGTACGAAAGGCAATCCACGGGGACCAGATGGTCTGGAATTTATCCCGGGTATGGTTGATCCATGCCGACAGGTCCTCCATGTCCCTGATATGGTCCCACAGCAACAGTCCACTCCTCCAGAGAAGGCGCCACAGTAGACAGCCAATGCTTAGGCACTAGAAGTTTGGAAGCCGTCAACATAAAGGTCGCCAGTTTGTGCTTAATGGGGTTATAACCCGTCACCGGCACCAAAAAAAAGGACTGAGTCCCTGGGTAAATCACAAGGCAGAAGGCAGATATCTTTGATTTTTTGTCGTATCGCATTCCAGAAGGGCACAATGAGGGGACAATACCACCAGATGTGAGCATAAGTTCCTGAACCCGTCCCACATCTCCAGCAGATGTCAGAGGTCTGCAAGCCATGGCGAAATAGGAAGGACGGGGTTCGGTACCACCTGGCAATCAGTTTATAAGAATTCTCTTTAATGCGGACGCACCTAGAAAATCCCAGTGCGTGTCTTTTAATACACCTGGCGACTCGTAGGGACAATGGGTGCCCCAGTTCCCGTTCCCAGGCAGCAAGGTAAGTAGGCTCAGTATCAGAGCGAAGAGACATAAGCCATTTGTAAATGGTGGAGATCACGCCTTTGACAGGACTCTGTGCCAGCAACAGCCGTTCCAAGTTGGAGGCAGCCCGCAAGGGACGATGTTGCTCCATAAAGGTCTGACAGACATGATATACATGTGCTAGCGATAAAAAGTTGGCGTGTGTAGGTCCGAGGATGGATGACAGGCCCTCCGCCGAAGGGACATTGCCTCCAGCAAAAAAGGAATTGAGGGGCGTTACCAGTTTGCTCCACAAACCCTGAAAAGTCCAAAAACCCTCATCCGAGCAGGTCAACAAAGGGAGTAAGCGTACAGGCATGAGCGGAGAGGGGAACTTACATCCCCTCTTGTTCTTAATCTGTACATGGACGCCCATTGACTTCACTAGTAAGCAGTTTTGAGCAGCGGAGATATGTATCTTCTGTTCAGCATGCTTCTTTCTGGTCCTCCGCACACAGTGTGCACGCCAAAGAGAAGACATATATCGCCGCTGATCAAAGCATCTTGCTTGTCAAGGCAGTGGGTGATTACAGTCATAGACCCCTAATAAATGTGACCGACAAATAACATGACACACAGACTCTCAATAAGGGTTCCCTCACATCTGCGTATTAAATCGGCAAGTGCTACGTGAGAAACAATCACATTGCACTCGCACCAATGTTATTAAATCAGGCAGTGTTCATCTGTGAGTATTTCCTCACCTGGAAATGTAAATTCACAGTCCGATAGAAAGATGTCAGCGAGATACATATTCAGTGCTTTGCATGTGTAGTTTAAAATGAAATGAAGCAAAAGGCGTGGGGTCCCCCTTACTTTTAATAACCAGCTGAGGTCAAGCAGACAGCTCAGAGCTGATGTTATTATTCTGGGAAGAGGTCAATATCCATGACGCTTCCCAGACTGTTAATATCAGATCACAGCTGTCTGCTTAACCTTTACTAGTTATTAAAAAGGGGGACCCACAAAAAATGACATGGGGTCCCCCTTTTTTTTAGTAACCAGTAAAGGCTAAGCAGACGGCTGTGGGCTGATATTAATAGACTGAAAATGGCCATGGATATTGGAACCCAGACTAATAACATCAGCACTCAGCCGCCCCAGAAATTGCAAATCCATTAGATACGCCAATTCTGGTACTTAGCCTCGGGTCTTCCCAATTGCCCTGATGAATTTAAAACTGGGGTAATAGTTTTTGGGTTGATTTCAGCTCTATAATGTCCGCTGACATCAAGCCCAGGGTTTAGTAATGCAGGGGCATGTATAAGATACCACTATTACTAACCCTGTCGTCAAAAGAAATAAACACACACAAAGAAAAGTCCTTTAATTGTAAAAAGCACTCCCAGACCCTCTTTTACTCATTTAATACATTTAAAAAATAAAATAATACAAAAGGGTCCGCTTCATGAACTGTGGTAATCTTACTGACATGACCATTTCACAGCGTGAGAACCAGCAGTAATTTCTCATGCTGTGAGTGGTGATGTTAGTAATGTTACCTCAGTTTATTGGCTGTGAACTGCGATAACATTACTGACTTCAGCGCTTGTCACAGCAGTTGAGCAGCTGGATTCACACACTACTCTCAGCATTTCCATTAGCCGTGCTGAGCGGTCACATTACTGATATCACCGCTCACCACAACATCCTGATGTAGCAGAGTCAGGGATCATTGTAGCACTTTCTTGTTATGGATTTATGATGGACCCTTTTGGATTACTTTATTTTTTAATGGTATTATATGGGTAAAAGTGCTTTTACAATTAAAGGACTTTTCTTTTTTTTTCTGTTTATTTCTTTTGATTACGAGGTTAGTAACTTATAGATAACTCTCCACTACTAACCCCTGGGTTTGATGTCAGTGGACATTACACAGCTAACATCAACCTCAAAAACATTACCTCATTATATCTATCTCATCTATGTGGATATATCTATTCTATTCTCACGGGTCACGCTGTGATTTTACCGTACGCGGCAGATGAAATGTCGGGTTTTCAGATGCAGATGAGCAGGGACTCATAGATTAACATTGGTCAGAGTGCGATCCGATTTTTCATCGGATTGCACATCTCCGTTTTCCTCGCAGATAAGTATGAGCCCTAAGAGTGATAGTGTTTCATATGAGAACAACAAAATAACTTGAATGTGGCAGCCTGTGACTGTGAATATGGGCCCTGATTAGTCCCCTCTCTGCCACTTCTGGCACGAGTGCCTTTAGGTTTGTCACCCATGACCTATACACTGATTAATGGTTTGCATTATATAATACCTTGCAGATATTGATCTTTGGGTTTGTCAGCCAAACATGGCACCACCAACAAAGACTGTGTGACTCTCATTGTGTAATTTACTGTTAGACAGGCAGATGTATAGATAGATAGTTTTTTGTGTTCGTTTAAATTTGGTTCAATATTTCTGTATATCAGGGAAGTAATTGTGTTTTGTAGGTGTAACTAGGGGATTCAGCTGGGCGGGGGGTGAAACATCTGAGTGGGCCCTGAACAGGTACCCTGATTACAACTATGATTTTGCACCCTAATTGTGGGTATAGGGAACCTCGCAGATGACCGTGCTGTTACTGAACATAAATCTCTACACAAAGACATACACTGATATTACCACCATATGGTGACCATATAGCTATATAGTGGTAGATACCAGTGCTGCAGAACATGTAATAGATTACAGCAGTTACAGATAGTGACTTACAGATGACGGTCTTTCTGATGGAATCGTTCACTTTTCCCGTCTTTTCCATCTGGCCCAGAACAACATGACAATTTCCCCAGCCAGGACTTGTCTGCAGAGATTACAACAAAGACACATTTTAATTCTCACATTTCGAGGACCATTCCCATCTATCCCCAACCTGCACAAGCTGCTCTACATGCTGTCACCCCTGAGCTGCAGCCATTTGTACCCATATCAGTTAGAATTTAGCCCAGAAGCTGAAATCCAGCATGTTTGGGTTAACACGGTGAATATTGGACTTTGCATAAACTCGATGTATTTGTCAACAGAAGAATACAAACTTATGAAATACTTATAACTGTAGCTCAGAAACCTTAGAAACATCTGACAAAAAGGATTTAAAACACTGAAGCCTCTGAGTTTGGTGAAACCCAAAATTTGTGTGAGTCTTAAACAATTTGGCCACGACTGTGTGTTTAGTGGATAGTGTTTGCTGCTAAACCATGTAAGTTCATAATGTACCATTGCTTATAAAGCACCAACATAA
This sequence comes from Oophaga sylvatica, assembly GCA_033576555.1. NCBI lineage: Eukaryota > Metazoa > Chordata > Amphibia > Anura > Dendrobatidae > Oophaga > Oophaga sylvatica. The sequence continues at coordinate 79,149,471 of JARQOD010000002.1, read as the reverse complement.
TCTGCATGATATTCAAGTTATAATCACTGACATCAGTATTTTCCTGTCCAAAAGGGCCAACAAAAACATAGGATGAACATTCAAACGCCATGAGGATGTTGCTCTTGGCAAGATTTGAAGCTAACTGGTTAACTGTGCTAACCACTGAGCCACCTTCATAACACTGCATTTATTTCCTTTCCCAAACACACATCCTGAGTGGTACATCTTAAAGGGGCCAAGTTATTCCTATTTTTACATATGCAATGTATTCTTTGTCTAACAAGCAAAGTTCTTTAACCCCTTAGTGACAGAGCCATTTTGCAGCTTAATCACAGGGCCAATTTTTACAATTCTGACCACTGTCACTTTATGAGGTTATAACTCTGGAACGCTTTAACGAATCCCGCTGATTCTGAGATTGTTTTTTCGTGACATATTGTACTTCACGTTAGTGGTAAAACTTCTTTGATATGACTTGTGTTTATTTATGAAAAAAACGGAAATATGGCGAAAATTTTGAAAATTTAACAATTTTCAAACTTTAAATTTTTATGCCCTTAAATCAGAGAGATATGTCACACAAATTTCTTAATAAATAACATTTCCCACATGTCTACTTTACATCAGCATAATTTTGGGACCAAAATTTTTTTTGTTACGAAGTTATAAGGTGTAAGCTTTTCAGGGGATATAGCTCTGGATCGCCGTCCGGTAACGGAGTGGCACGGAAACAGCTCATTCACAGACAGCAGTTCTGGTAAAAACTGGCCGCAACCAGTTTTATTAAAGTCCACAGCAAACAGAACATAATCAAAACCAAATCATAAACATAAGCCCTGGGCTTGTCCAGCCACTTACTACACTTAGATAGATTTCCCTATCTATCCGGGTCCAGACTCTAACAGCCTGTCCCCCTAAACAACACATATGTTCTAGTTTACCAACGCGTGGAGGTTCGCAGAGGCTCCTCTTTGTGTCTAAAGGCATATCCAACGTCCAGACTTGAGAGAGCTCCCCTCCTATTCAGCAGCTATCCGCATGGATTCTCACAGAGACTACTCCTGTGTCTGGGGTACATCGAGCAACCCAGACTGAGACAGCTCATACTCCTGAGACTCCTTCTTGTGCCTGGACTCCTTGTCCAGACTAAGCGAGCTCTCTGTCTGTGTTCGCAGACACCTACTTCTGGTCTCCTAATTAACAGCTGAGTGGTTTCAGGCCTGAGCTGCAAGTGTGTACTGAATGTAAGGTGTAGTGACCTTTCTCTACCACTAGGTTTACAAAGCCATACATTTCCCTTATACCAGTCAGCAAAGTATCTAGGTGAAATGTACACCCCATATAACACACATACTCTCACTGTCTCACATATCCCCCCCTCTTCTCCAGACCGGAGGGCTGGTCATCCAGACCGGAGGGCTGGTCAACAATCCAAAAGAGACAGTGAACTCTGGACCAGTCATGGCCCTCATCAGCTTCATCTTCACTACTGTCATCTGTATCTTCACCTGAGCCATAGCCAACATCAGCTTTCTCTTCATCTGAAGCATCCGCACTACCCTGTACCCTCCCAGGCCTATGCTCTCTGCGGGCCTCGGGTATCCTGCACGGTTTCATCTTGACCTTAGGGCCGGGCTCAGTTTCGATATAGTGCCTGGCCAGAGAAGTGCGACCCGGCACATCAGAACACTTCTGCTGACTCTTCCTCAGAAACTCACGTACCTCCTGTCCTTGGTGCACTGACCATGTGTCACCAACTATCACAGAAGGTATAGGGGGTTTTCACTTTTCTCTAGTTCCCCTTGAACCCTCTTTAGCACATCTATTTTCTTGAATATCGGTTGATTCATAAAGTCTATTTCACAGACTTTAAGCTCCTCTGCCATGGTCTCTGACCATTTTAAGCTACACTGTTCAAATGATTGGGACTGTAGAAGGAGCTGATCGTTTTTTCAAACAAGGAGAACTGGAGCTACTAACGCAGGAGAAGAAATATGATGTCATTGGAATCACTGAGACTTGGTGGGACGATACACATGATTGGAATACAAGGCTAGAAGGATACAACTTATTTGCAAGAAACAGACTTGATAAACGAGGAGGAGGTGTTGCATTGTATGTTAGAAAAGCGTATATCTGCACAGAGATTGACGCTTCAGAGACTGGGAGTTCTGTGGAAACTGTTTGGGTAAGAATACAAGGACAGAACAATGGAAAGGACACCATTGTAGGCATTTACTACAGGCCGCCTGTGCAAGCTGAAGATATGGATGAACTCTTTATGCATCAAATGGCCAAGTTCTCCAAAAAATATGACATAGTGGTCATGGGAGATTTCAGCTATCCAGACATTTGTTGGGAATCTCTCTCAGGCAAAACTAACAGGTCCAGGAAATTCTTATCCTCTCTTGCTGACAACTTTATCTTCCAAAAGGTAATGGAGAAAACAAGGGGATCTGCTACCTTGGATCTAATCCTCATAAACAGGGAGGAAATGGTGGAGGAGGTAAGAGTGGCTGGGACTCTAGGAGGTAGTGACCATGCTATTTTAGAATTTTGGATAACAAGAGGAGGAAGACCTGTGAAGACTCAGACGTCAAGGTTAGATTTCAGAAAGGCAGATTTTAAGGAACTCAGAAAGAGAATTGGAGGGATCCAATGGCTGGATATCCTTAAGGACAAAATGTCCAGGAAGGATGGAAAATCTTGAAAAATGAGATTCTCAAAGCACAATCGTTAACAATTCCGAAAAGAGGGAAGAATGGGAAGCATTTAAGGAAACCAGGATGGATGAACATAGAACTTAAACACATGCTAAAAAGGAAGAAAGAAATGTTTATCAAATGGAAAGAGGGAGGCATATCTAAAGAAGAATATAATGCCGTCTGCAGAACCTGCAGGGCACAAATCAGATTGTCTAAAGCTGACAATGAATTAAGGCTTGCAAATGACGTCAAAAGCAACAAAAAAGGATTTTGGGGATACGTCAAAAGTAAAAAAAAGTCAAAGATGCTATAGGATTTTTACAGGATGAAAATTATGAAATGGTAAGTCAGGATGTTGAGAAGGCTGAACTTTTAAATTCCTATTTGCATCTGTTTTCTCTCAGAAAGGAAATGTAACATCAACTGATCTTCACTGTCCTATTAAAGGAATAGAAGAATCCAGGATATCTATAAACAGAAAGACAGTGAGGAAACACTTAGCTAACCTAAATGAATTAAAGTCTCCAGGTCCAGATGAATTACACCCCAGGGTACTGAAGGAGATAGCAGAAGAAATTCTTGAACCACTGTCCATAATCTTTGAAAAATTCTTGGAGAACAGGAGAAGTCCCAGAAGACTGGAGAAGAGCAATGTTGTTCCTATCTTCAAAAAGGGGAAGAAGGTGGACCCAGGAACTACAGGCCGGTGAGTCTGACTTCTATACCAGGAAAGATCTTTGAACAAATTATTAAAGAACATGTATGCAAGTACCTGGATAAGAATGAAGTGATTAAACAGAGTCAGCATGGGTTTGTAACTAATAAGTCATGTCAGACTAACTTAATTTCCTTCTATGACAGAATCACTGACTGGGTGGATCAGGGAAATGCTGTAGATATAGTATATCTTGACTTCAGCAAAGCATTTGACAAAGTATCTCACACAATCCTTATTGAAAAAATGACTAAGTATGAATGGACAAGGCAACTGTTAGGTGGATTCATAACTGGCTTAGTGATCGGACCCAAAGAGTGGTTGTAAATGGCTGCACATCCAGTTGGAAGAATGTCTCAAGTGGGTACCACAAGGCTCTGTTTTGGGCCCTGTATTGTTCAACATCTTTATCAATGATTTAGATGAAGGAATTGAGGGTAAACTGATCAAATTTGCTGATGACACAAAGCTAGGAGGGGTAGCTAATACTAGAGAAGAGAGAGAGAGGATTCAAAAAGATATACATAAACTGGAGCAGTGGGCAGCAACTAACAGAATGGTTTTTAACAGGGAAAAATGCAAAGTACTACATCTGGGCAATAAAAATGAAAAAAGCATATACAAAATGGGAGAATAGGGCTAAGTAACAGCACATGTGAAAAAGACTTGGGTATACTAATTGATCACAGACTTAACATGAGTCAACAGTGTGATGCAGCAGCAAAAAAGGCAAATGCAATTCTAGGATGTATCAACAGAAGCATACAGTCTAGATCACGTGAGGTCATTATTGCCCTCTACTCCTCTTTGGTCAGACCTCATCTGGATACTGTGTCCAGTTTTGGCACCACATTTTAAAAAAAGACATCACAAACTGGAGCAAGTTCAGAGAAGAGCCACCAGAATGGTGACCGGTCTGCAAACCATGTCCTATGAGGAACGGTTGCAGGATTTGGGAATGTTTAGCTTGCAAAAAAGAAGACTGAGAGGAGACTTAATAGCTGTCTACAAATATCTCAAGGGCTGTCACATTGTAGAAGGATCATCTTTATTCTCATTTGCACAAGGAAAGACTAGAAGCAATGGGATGAAACTGAATGGGAGGAGACACAGATTAGATATTAGAAAAAACTTTTTGACAGTTTAGGGTGATCAATGAGTGGAACAGGCTGCCACAAGAGGTGGTGAGTTCTCCTTCAATGGAAGTCTTCAAACAGAGGCTGGATAGACTCTGTCTGGGATGATTTAGAGAATCCTGCTTTGAGCAGGGGGTTGGACCAGAAGGCCCAGGAGGTCCCTTCCAACCTACCATTCTATGATTCTATGATTCTTTTGCAGTACACATAATTCATCCGCTAAGTCCCAGCTGAATGTAATGTTCTACCGTGACAACAGCATTCTTATATTAGAGCCTTAGACTTATTGAGCAGCATTTGCTCTTGCAACGAAGAGATTCCCTGTATCCTTCCTTTTACTTCATTGACCTTCTCACGAAGATGCTCATGGCTTTCATCATACTCCTTCATCACAGTTTTTGGGGTTTTTTCTGAGAAGTCATCAATTCATCTGGTACCTGTTGGACGTTTTTTATGTCTTCGGCCCCTTCTACAGGCTCTTCTGGTAGAACATGCTCAGAAGCCCTACCGTCAGTCTTACATTCTACCTCTTCAGTCACATCATTATGGTCTCCAATATTTCCATTTATTCCGGCTTTTAAGTTCTCCTTGATAGCTGCATCTGTATACTCAGAACCCGCCGGATTCTTCTCTTCCACCACGTTCTGCATCCCATCTGAGCTCCCGTGTGTCTGCAGTGGCAATGGAGTGACACATCGCTTTTCCCATTTGTTGGGACGTGGCTCCGATGTAGACTCCATGAAAGTGCGCTTGAGCTCACCAATGCCAGCCGATGTCTCAAAATCTTCTTGTGATTTATCCAGACCTTGGTGTCATCGGGAACACCCTGGGGCTCCGGGCCCGAACTTCCACCTGACTTCACGAGTTGCAGCTACGACCGCCGAAACCCTTTCACGCCGCTGTTTCGGCAGAAACAGTTCCTGGACAGAGTCAGTCCCCAATCTTCAGTCTTGTTCCTCACAGCTTCACTTGAACCTCAGCTTCTGATGAGGCATCTGGCTTGGTGATTACCACTTCTAGGCTCCTTCCACCCTGCAGCATCTCCCTCAGAGTCCCTGGCATGTGCAGATCCACACCACACTCGAAACTTCCACTTCCAACAGCCTCCAATTTGCGTTTTCATCTCAGAGTCCCCCCTTCAAGCTCAGCTCTCCTCCTTTCCCTTAGTCTTCGCCAGGAACGGCCAACTTAAAACACTTCAGATGCCATCTTCTTCCGGCTGTAAGGTCAGCATCGCTTTCTTCTCAACCAACCCTCTGCTACCATGCCTTCCTAATTGCCTGGTTGCTTTATTGCATAGTGATTCATTACATACCATATCCCTGTCTACCCCTTTTTCTCAGCCACTCCGGCTCCTTTCAGGTTAAACAATTCATTCTCATCTCTCCTGCCACTTTCAGGGTATACATTCATTCTCATTCAATCCGACTGGAACCTTAGTTAACATGTCATCCCCAAACATTAAATTCACCCTCTGGTCCCTCAAGTATGGACTATGTGACAACCCCAGCACTATACTCTATATAGCTCAGGTACAGGGCTGGCTCACGACCTTCCTACTTCGTGTCCCTATACAACAGGTTATTGTTTATTGGAACATGAGGAAACCTCTCCTCAACCAGGCTCTTGGGAAACCTTTTTAAAACAATTAAATTTTTTCCTGTGCCGTTTTAAGATGGGGTCTCGCCATTGTTCACTTCAAAACGTCCAGGACACGGTAAGTCAGGACACTCGGTTCCCGAGAACCAATCCTCGTCTCCCCCATCACCTGCAAAGGAATTCATCTCATCACAGTTCATATCCTATCAATATCATTACATGATTATGTCAGTATCATCATCACACATATACATCATTATCATTATCAGCACCCAAAAATCATTATCTGGCTCACTTTCATGATCATCATCATCATTATTATTATCATCATCATCATCATCATTATCACATAAGTTTACGGCCCACTAGCATTGGTTCCGCCCCTCGGGACTGGCCACCTCAGTAGGAGCTTCATCACACTGTCCATCAGAAACATTTTTCCCCAGAGATCCTTAGACCGGGAAAGTCATTACCCAATATGACGGGGTGCACCCGGTTCTTCACTACCCCCACTTCACATGAAACCTCCCTGCGTTTGGGATCAAGTCCCACAACAGTCTCTGGGTAGACTTTGGTGTCTCCATGGACGCACACACACTCAGGTGTTTATCAGGGATAAAGTCCCTTCAATCAGGCTGTCCCATACGGAAGTCCATCGGCTCTCCGAGTCCAAGAGGGCCTGTGCTGGGCAGTCATTTTACAACCACCGGGGACACCTGTGGTCCAGTCTCTTCGGCTGAGGTGGACACACACACAGTTTCTGCGCAGGGAGAGAGGGATCTGCCAACATCACAACACATGGCTCCCCCTCTATTGGACAGTTTGGCTGCAATTTCACGACATCTCTAACACTGTCCATCACACTTTCCCACCCATATGACCCCAACAGCTGGAACGCTCTTACCGGGAGAGTTTGGCGTCCAGGAACTCTGAAGTGACGACCTCTCAGACGGCTGTCACGGAGGCAGCCTTTGGTAGCGAAGGCCTCTCCCTCAGGCTGACCAGACGAGGGGCGTCCGGGGTCTCGTTGTCCGACCTCCGGCTGTACCTCAGGAGGACGTGCGCTGGTGTAGCGTCCACTATCACCCCCTTTCCCCCATGAGCAGGGTTGCCGACGGCAGACTCCCAACTGCATCTCCAGTCATGGACTCCTCTGGCACGGACTGCCACCGTAACACCCAGCCGGGCAAGAATCTCCGCTTTCAGCTTGGCATAGTCTTGCTGTCCTGCTCGCTCAGGTCAGCAAGGCCCTTTGGGTTCTCCAATCAGATAGGGTGCGACCATCATGGCCCATTCAGATAGTGGCAGATTCTCCTTCTCTGCCAGTCCCTCAAACATAGTGAGATATGCCTCCACATCGTCCACGAGGCGTCATCTTTTTTAGGGTCCGTCTTACCGCCTTCTTTACAGCGGACAATGCAGGTGACTTTGCACATTACTTCGGGATGCGGCACCGAAATCCTTTTTTTGTGCTGCCATCTGCTCAACAAATAACCGGTTATTCTCCTGCTGCTGCAGGAATTGCTGCTGGCCTGCTGCATGCGCTGCTGTGCTGCAGGCGCTGCCGCTCCATGCTCTGCTGCATGCTTCGCTGGGCCTGGACCAGTACTCAACGAGCTTCCTCCATACTGCCGGACTTATCTGTCTCAACCACGGCAGTCTTATGTTGCACATTAACTTGCGCCATTTTGTTCCAAACAGCGCCTCCTGCTGTCTCCATGCTGTCAGACTTCTCTGTCTCAACAACGGCATGTCTTCACTCAAGACATACACACTCCACAGTCTTTCCACAGAAAATTCAGCTTTGCTGTGCAGACACTTTTTTTTTTTTCTCTGCAAACTCTATTAGGGCCACTGTTCTTTAAGATGCTCCAACAGACTTTTCCTTTGCTGCTGCACCATCCACAGTCTTTTCCACAACCAAGTCAGCTTTGCTGTGCAGACACACTTTTTTTTTTTCTTTTGCAAACTCTATTAGGCTACTGTCTCTTTAAGACTGCTCCAACAGACGTTTCTTTGCTGACACACTTTTTTTCTCTGCTGCTGCTTCAACAGACTTCACCTTTTATTGCTGTCTCTCGCCATGTGCTGCACGCACATTCTAGCACCAATTGTAGCTTTTCAGGGGATATAGCTCTGGATCGCCCGTTCCCGGGTAGACGGAGTGGCACGGAAACAGTTCATTCACAGACAGCAGTTCTGGTAAAACTGGCCGCAACCAGTTTTTTAAAGTCCACAGCAAACAGAACATAAACAAAACCAAATCATAAACATAAGCCCTGGGCTTGTCCAGCCACTTACTACACTTAGATAGATTTCCCTATCTATCCGGGTCCAGACTCTAACAGCCTGTCCCCCAAAACAACACATATTGTTCAGTAGTTACCAACATGGAGGTTCGCAGAGGCTCCTCTTTGTGTCTAAAGGATATCCAACGTCCGGGACTTGAGAGAGCTCCCCTCCTATTCAGCGCTATCGCCATGGATTCTCACAGAGACTACTCCTGTGTCCGGGGTACATCGAGCACCCAGACTGAGACACTCATACTCCTGGAGACTCCTTCTTGTGCCTGGCCCTCCTTGTCCGACTAAGCGAGCTCTCTGTCTGTGTTCGCAGACACCACTTCTGGTCTCCTAATTAACAGCTCAGTGGTTTCAGGCCTGAGCTGCAAGTGTGTACTGAATGTAAGGTGTAGTGACCTTTCTCTACCACTAGGTTTACAAAGCCATACATTTCCCTTATACCAGTCAGCAAAGTATAGGTGAAATGTACACCCATTCAACACACATACTCTCACTGTCTCAAAAAGGGTTAAAGTTGACCAGCGATTTCTCATTTTTACAACACCATTTTTATTTTAGGGACCACATCACTTTTGAAGTCACTTTGAGGGGTCTATAGATAGAAAATAGCCAAAAGTGACACCATTAAAAAACTGCACCCCTCAAGGGCTCAAAACCACATTCAAGAAGTTTATTAACCTTTACCTCCCTTCACAGGAACTGAAGCAATGTGGAAGGAAAAAATTAACATTTAATTTTTTTTTGCAAAAACTTTACTTCGGAACCTATTTTTTTTATTTTCACAAGTGTTAAAAAAAAAAATGAACCACAAAATTTGTTGTGCACTTTCTCCTGATTAAGCCGATACCCCATATGTGGGGTAAACCACTTTTGGGCGACACGGCAGAGGTTGCAAGGGAAGGAGCGACATTTGACTTTTTCAACGCAGAATTGGCTGGACGCCATGTCGCGTTTGTAGAGGCCCTGATGTGTCTAACAGTGGAAACCCATCACAAGTGACCCATTTTGGAAACTAGACCCCCTAAGGAACTATCTAGATGTTATGAGCACTTTGAACCTCCAAGTGCTTCACAGAAGTTTATAACATAGAACAGTGAAAATAGAAAATCATATTTTTTCCACAAAACAATCTTTTCACCCAATTTTTATTTTCCCAAGGTAACAAGACCCCAAAAGTTTTTGTGCAATTTGTCCCTGAGCATGCTGATACCCCATTGTGGGGGTAAACCACTGTTTGGGTGCAAGGCAGAGCTTGGAAGGGAAGGAGCGCGCTTGTCTTTTTCAGCGCAGAATTGCTGGACGTCATGTCGTGTTTGTAGAGGCCCTGATGTGTCTAAACAGTGGAAACCCCCCCACAAGTGACCCCTTTTGGAAATTAGACCCCCTAAGGAACTTATCTAGATGTGTGGTGAGCACTTTGAACCTCCAAGTGCTTCACAGAAGTTTATAACATAGAACCGTGAAAATAAAAAAATCATATTTTTTTTCCATAAAAACGATCTGTTCACCCCAATTTTTATTTTCCCAAGGGTAACAAGACCCAAAAGTTTTTGTGCAATTTGTCCTGAGCATGCCGATACCCCATAGTGGGGGTAAACCACTGTTTGGGCGCACGGCAGGGCTTGGAAGGGAAGGAGCGCCCTTTGACTGTTTCAAACCAAAATTGGATGGAATTGAAATTGGATGCCATGTCGCGTTTGGAGAGCCCTGATACGCCTAAACAGTCGAAACCCCCCACAAATCACACCATTTTGGAAACTAGACCCTTAAGGAACTTATTAGATGTGTGGTGGCACTTTGAACCCCAAGTGCTTCACAGAAATTAATAAACGTAGAGCCGTGAAAATAAAAAATAATTTTTTTCCTCAAAAATGATCTTTAGCCCGCTATTTTTTTTATTTTCCTCAAGGGTAAAGGAGAAATTGGACCCAAAAGTTGTTGTGCAATTTTCCTGAGTACGCTGATACCCATATGTGGAGTGAAACCACTGTTTGGGGACATGGGAGTGCTTGGAAGGGAAGGAGCGCCATTTTGTAATGCGACTTTGTGGATGTTCTGCGAGCGTCATGTTGTGTTTGCAGAGCCCTTGATGTACCTAAACAGTAGAAACCCCCTGCAAGTGACATCATTTTGGAAACTAGACCCCCAAGGAGCTTTCTAGATGTGTGGTGAGCACTTTGAACCCACAAGTGCTTCACAGAAATTTATAAACGCAGAGCCGTGAAAATGAAAAATCATTTTTTTTCTCAAAAATGTTTTTTAGCCAGCTATTTTTTATTTTCCCAAGGGTAACAGGAGAAATTAGAACCCCAAAATTGGTGTGCAATTTATCCTGAGTACGCTGGAACCCCATATGTTGGGGTAAACCACTGTTTGGGCACACGGTAGGGCTCGGAAGGGAGGGAGCGACATTTGACTTTTTGAAAGCCACGTCGTGTTTGGAGACACCCTGATGTGTCTAAACAGTGGAAACCCCACACAAGTGACCCCCATTTGGAAACTAGACCCCTTAAGGAACTTATCTAGATGTGTGGTGAGCACTTTGAACCCCCAAGTGTTTCACAGAAATTTATAAACGCAGAGCCGTGAAAATGAAAAATCATTTTTTTTTCTCAAAAATGTTTTTTTTAGCCGCTATTTTTTATTTTCCCAAGGGTAACAGGAGAAATTAGAACCCAAATTGGTGTGCAATTTATCCTGAGTACGCTGATACCCCCTATGTTGGGGTAAACCACTGTTTGGGCACACGGCAGGGCTCGGAAGGGAGGGAGCGACATTTGACTTTTTGAAAGCCACGTCGTGTTTGGAGACCCCCTGATGTGTCTACACAGTGGAAACCCCCCACAAGTGACACCATTTTGGAACTAGACCCTTAAGGAACTTATCTAGTGTGTGGTGAGCACTTTGAACCCCCAAGTGTTTCACAGAAATTTATAAACGCAGAGCTGTGAAAATAAAAAATCATTTTTTTTCTCAAAAATTATTTTTTTAGCCAGCTATTTTTTATTTTCCCAAGGGTAACAGAGAAATTAGAACCCCAAAATTTGGTGTGCAATTTGTCCTGAGTACGCTGATACCCCATATGTTGGGGTAAACCACTGTTTGGGCGCACAGCAGTGCTCGGAAGGGGGAGCGCCATTTGACTTTTTGAACGCCATGTCGTGTTTGGAGACCCCCTGATGTGCCTAAATAGTGGAAACCCCTCAATTCTAGCTCCAACCCTAACCCCAACACACCCCTAACCCTAATCCCAGCCCTAACCCTAATCCCAACCCTAACCTTAATCCTAACCCTAATCCCACCCTAATTCCAATCCTAATTGTATCCCTAACCCTAATTGTAACCCTAATTCCAACCCTAACCCTAATTATAACCCTAACCCTGATGGAAAAATGAAAATAAATTATTTTCTTTATTTTAATATATTTCCCTAACTAAGGGGTGATAAAGGGGAGTTTATTTACTATTTTTTTTATTTTGATCACTATGATAGGGTTTATCACAGTGATCAAAATGTCCCTGAACTGAATGAATGAATCTGCCGGCCGGCGCATGCGCCCGCCATTTTCTTTACAGAAAGAAGATGCCGGGAGCTGCGGGAGCCATGGAGGACGGGGAGGACACCGGGAGGTACAGGGGACAGATCGGGGACCCTATTTCTCTCCCCTTGATGTGCGATCACATCAGAGAGAGAAAGATAATGCTGAAATTTCGGCTTTTTGTTTGCGGTCGCCGTTATCTGGTTAAGGCCGGGATCACACATGCGAGTAAGTCGTCCGACACTCGCATGTGAAATCCCAACTCTGGCGCCGGCACTCAGGAGTGGAGCGCGCGGCTGCATGTAGTTTTTATGCAGCCGTTCGCTCCACTCCCGAGTGCCGGCGCCAGAGCTGGGATTTCACATGCGAGTGTCGGACGACTTACTCGCATGTGTGATCCCGGCCTAATAACGCTGATCGCAAAAGCGGGGTCGGTAAAAACCGACCCAATCATGTTCTCTGGGTCTCGGCTACCCCGTAGCTGAGACGCCAGAGAAAATCCGACTCTGCGGGCGCTATAATACTTTCTCCACCCTTAACCACCGCTGTTAAAAGCGTATCGGCGGTCGTTAAGGGGTTAAAAAAGAAAAAATCACAGTTTAGGGAATTGAGACGACACAGCATTTCTTCTTAATTATGCCAGACGTAAATTCAGTAGGCCCAAAATCTGTTTTTACCGGGTTCTCTCCTTTTGATTTGCTGTACGGCCGAAAACTACGAGGGGCCCATGGAGCTATTAAGAGATAGTTGGGAAGCACTTTTCTTACAGAAGAAGTTCCCATCCTTGAGTATGTCCAAAAGCTTAGGGAAAAGATGGTGTACCTCATGGCCTTAGCCCATGGGAATTTAGAAATAGCTCAGGAAAGGCAAACAATGGTGTTCCAACCAAGCTGCCAGACTCCAAGAAATTATCTGTTGACAGATGGTTCTAGTACTAGTACTAGTATGCAAAAACAAGCTGCAAGCCATGTGGGTGGGTCTGTTCACCATCACTAGGAAATGCAGGGAAACTGACTACACCATTACCTTGGACAGAGAAGGTGTACGTGAATGGACCTATCATTTCAACAGGCTAAAAGCTTATGAGGAAAGGGGAAGTTACCAACTTAGCAGTTTGTTACCCCCTTTAGATGACCCAGATATGGACCAAATCCCAGACTTATTTGTGGAATCCAAAAGAGGGATGGGGGTAATGGATGTTCCATTTGGAATCGGCCTGGTTTAACCCCCTTGGCCCAGCATCATGTCAACACAGGGGTAGCCACTTCACTCAAATACCACGCCTACCAGGTGACACCTCCAGTATTGACACTGATGAAGGCTGAGGTGGATGATATGTTGAATATGAGGGGCATAGTTCCTTTCCATAGCCCATAGGCAACCAGTTTAGTGTTGGTGCCAAGAAAGACAAGAGTACTCCGCTTCTGTGTGCACTATAGGTGACTCAATGATGTTACTGTTACAGACGACTACCCCATTCCTCGGGTGGATGAACTACTAGACAGATTAAGTGGATCTTGGTTCATATCTATCATTGATCTGAGCAAGGGATGTTGGCAGATCCCACTCACAAAAGAGGCTTAAGAGAAGTCTGCATTCATTACCCCTTTTGACCTGTATTGATTTACCAGCATGTTATTTGGGATGAAGAACACCTCGGCTATCTTCCAAAAGATGTAGGACCAGTTACTAGAGGGATTTCAGGGTATGACCAGTCCTATCTGGATGATATTGCTATCTTAAGCGACACCTGGGAAGAGAATCTCCAGTACATGTCCCAGGTGCTGCAGAGTGTAGCAAAAGCCCAGCTTACCATCCAACCTGACAAGTGCCAGATTTGGATGGTCAAGGTACTATACCTAGGACATTGGGTGGGAAGTGGATGCATTCGTGCCAAACCTGCAAAATAGAAGCCATTACCCAGTGGCCTCGCCAAGCCAAGTAAAAATAGGTCCGCGCATTCCTAGAGACCGCAACCAATTATTGAAAGTTCATTCCCAATTACAGTACAGTAGCAAGCATCTCACTGACCTTACCACCAAACGATATGCCCGAAATCTCACTGGACCACAGAATATGAGTCCACATCATTACACGGTAATGATAAACTTACCTGGAGCAGCAGTGCCAGGCAGCGGCTGCCAAGGCAAACAGGATCATGGGGTGCATTAAAGAGGTCTAGGTATACATGATGAGAGCATTATACTGCCTCTGTACAAATCCCTGGTTAGACCGCACATGAAGTACTGTATACAGTTTTGGGCACCAGTGCTCAGGAAGGATATAATGGAACTAGAGCGAGTACAAAAGGAGGGCTACGAAATTAATAAAGGGGATGGGGAAACTACAATACCCAGAGAGATTAGCAAAATAGGATTAATTTAGTCTAGAAAAAAGGCGACTGAGGGGTGATCTAATAACCATGTATAAGTATATAAGGGGACAATACAAAATTTCTCCAAGGATCTGTTTATACCAAGGAAGATCACAGTCACAAGGGGGCATTCTCTGCGTCTGGAGGAGAGAAGGTTTTTCCATCAACATAGAAAAAGATTCTATACTGTTAGGGCAGTGAGAATCTGGGAATTCCTTGCCTGAGGAGGTGGTGATGGCAAACTCATCGAGGGGTTCAAGAGAGGCCTGGATGTCTTCCTGGAGCATAACAATATTGTATCTTACAGCTATTAGGTTCTTTAGAAGGACATAGATCTGGGATTTATTCTGACAGAATATAGTCTGAACTGGATGGACAAATATCTTTTTTCGGCCTTGCTTACTATGCTACTCTTCCTTCAGTTGAAAACCCAGCTAGCCTAAAGCCCAGTTCTGACTGCCCTAACTTCCACTGCCGGTTCATTTTCCAAACAGACACATCGGACACCAAATTGGGAGCCCGTACATAGTCAAGTGAGGGACGAGGGTCAGGAATACCTGATAGCCTATGTCTCGCGGAAGCTGTTGGACCGGGAAAGGGCATATGCCACAATAGAAAAAGAATGCTTGGCCATAGTCTCTATGGCAAGAAATTCAAGGTTATAACCAACCACAATCCTTTAAGTTGGCTAAATCAGACTTCTGGGGACAATGGACGTTTACTCAGATGGATGCTGGCCTTGCAGTCCTATAATTTTTCTGTCTACATAAAAGGGGAAAAGGTCATAGAAATGCTGATGAACTGTCCCGACAAGTGGAGAAGGATGATTGGAAACCTATCACGTCTGGAAGCCCCGTCAACAGCAACCCACTACATGATCCAGCAGTCTTCAGGGGTAATTAAGAAGGGGTAGGAATGTAACGACACAGCATTTCTTCTTAATTAAGCCAGGCATAAATTCAGAAGGCCAGAATCATATACTGTTGTCTGAAGTACTGGCTCTTCTTGTAGGTTGAATTGATATTTGTAAATGGACAAATGTTTTTTTTACCTCATATATCAGCTCCAACAGTTTATGGTACTGTTATCTTTGCAAAACAGGATTCAGGGTCACTGAACAATGATGTTTGCTGATATGTTGATCACACATTGTACCGGATCACGCAGTTTGTTGTCTTGCAAACATTGAAGGAGAAAATTTAAATAATCAAACAATGCAAGTTAACCTCATCACATCTTTTTCTTGACCTCTGGATGCTGCCTTGAAGGACAGTTGTGAACTATATAAGGAGACTTTGCCTCTGTT
>JARQOD010000002.1:79087106-79133712 GCA_033576555.1 Oophaga sylvatica | reverse complement strand
GATTAAACCCCCTGGTTTGGGGGGGGAAAGTTTTTGCCTTTTTTCAAAGCCAAAAGGGTTTTTCCAAGAAAAAGACAAAAAACCTGACGGGCCTTCAACAATTTAACTGGGTGAAAAACCAAAGGGAGCTACCCCTTTAAAAACATCCAAAAAAAGGCTGCACTCAAGAAACTAAAGCATGAAAAAATTTGAATAATAAATTTTGAATGCAAAGCTTTGGAATAAAAAAATTTGAAGCTTAGTAAAAAAATTTGGGCCCAAACATTTTAAGCCCAAAACCATCGTCAAGTGGTCTCAATTTTTGAGTCCAACCTAAGTGAACATAACCCTTTAGGCTGTATCATTTCGGGGTGAATAGCACCTCTGTCGTAATGCCTAATTTGGGGGAAAATGGGGGACCTGGTGAAATTTAAAAATCACCACCTTGGGGGGGGATGCTGGGTCACAACTCTTCAAAAACAAAAAACCTGACTGCACTTCCGATAAGTGAACAGTGCAAACAAAGGGGCTCCCCCCCATGTAAAACACCCAAAAAAAGGCTGCATCAAGCATACTAAAGCATGACAAATAGAAAAAAATAAAATTTTAAATCAATAGGCTTTGGAATTAAGGAAAAATTTGAGCCCTTTAGAAAAAATTTTTTTGGGCCAAAAAATTTTTAAAGCCCAAAACCATCGTAAAGGTGGTCTCAATTCTGTTGGTCCTAACCAAATGTGAAATCCCTCTTTAGGCTGATATTGAATTTTGGGTGAATTCACCTTGTCAGTAATGCCTCTTTTAGGGGAAAAAGTGGGACCTGGTTAATTAAATCACACCTGTGGGGGGGGAGTGCTCGGTCAAAAAGCTACTTCAAAGAAAAAAAACCTGACGGGCATTCCCGATAATGTAAAATTAGGTGAAAACCAAAGGGAGCCCCCCCCCAGTAAAAACATCCAAAAAAGGCTGCATCAAGCAACTAAGGAAAACATAGAATACAGAAATTTTGAATAGCAATTGGCTTTGGAATATAAAAAAAAAATTTGAGAGCTTGATAAATTTGGCCCCAAATTTTTAAAAGCCAACACCTTCGTCAGGTGGTCTAAATTCTGTTGAGCCCCAACCCCTAATGTGAACATCCTCTATTGGGTGATATTGAATTTCTGGGTAAATATGCCCTCGTCAAAATTCCCTCATTTATGGGTAAAGTGGGCCCGGGTGTAATTAAAATCCCACCTGGTGGGGGGGGAAAGTGTCGGTCGCAAGCAAAACATTCAAAAAAAAAAAACGACTGGACTTCCAGACTAATGTGAATAGGTGAAACCCCAAAGGGAGCCCCCCCATGTAAAACATCCAAAAAAAGGCTGCACTAAAGTACTAAAGCATGAAAAATAGTTTAATGAAATTTTAATAGCAATTTGGTTTTGGGATTAAGGAAAATTGAGAGCTTAGAAAAAAATTTGGGCCCCAAAAATTTTTTAAAACCCAAAAACCCATGAAGGTGGTTAAATTTTTGGCCCCTAAAAAATGTAAACATCCCCTTTTAGGTGATATCTGAATTTCTGGGTGAATAGCACCTTCAGAAATGCCTGATTTAGGGGGTAAAGAGGGCCCTGGGTGAAATTAAAATCACCCCGGTGGGGGCGGATGCTCGGTAGCAAGTAACATTAAAAAAGACAAAAAACCTGACTGGCATTCCAGAAAATGTGAACTGGGAAAACCCAAAAGGGAGCTCCCCCCATGAAAAAAAATCCAAAAAAGGGGCACTCAGCTACTAAAGCATAAAAACATAGAAAATAAAATTTTGAAGAAATGGGGTTTGGTTTTAAAAGGGAAAAATTTTGAGGCTTAGTAAAAACATTTGGCCCAAAAATTTTAAAGCCCAAAAAATCGTCAGGTGGTTCAATTCTGTTGAGTCCTAACCTATGTGAACATCCCTTATTGGCTGATATCTGAATTTTCTGGGTAAATATGCACCTCTGTCAGTAATGCCTGCATTTATGGGTAAAGTAGGGCCCTTTGGTGTAATTAAAATACCACCTGGTGGGGGCGGAGTGCTCGGTCGGGCAAGCTAACATTCAAAAGACAAAAAACCTGCCCTGGCACTTCCAGACTAATGTAAACCCTAGGTGCAAACCAAGGGAGCTACCCCCATGTAAAACATCCAAAAAAAAGGCTGCACTAAAGCATTCTAAAGCATGACAACATAGAATACATGAAATTTGAATAGCAATATGGTTTTGGAAATATAAGGAAAAATTTGAGACGCTTAGTATAAACATTTGGCCAAACATTTTAAAGCCCAAAAACCATCGTAAAGGTGGTCTCAATTCTGTTGAGTCCCTACCTAATGTGAAACATACCTCTATTAGGCTGATATCTGAATTTCTGGGTGAATATGCACCTCTGTCGTAATGCCTGCATTTTGGGTAAAGTAGGACCTGGTGTAATTAAAAATCCCCACCTGGTGGGGGCGGAGTGTCGGTCAGCAAGCTAACATTCAAAAGACAAAAAACCTGACTGGCACTTCCGGGACTAATGTAAAACTAGGTGAAAACCCAAAAGGGGAGCTACCCCCATGTAAAAACATCCAAAAAAGGCTGCACTCAAGCATACTAAAGCATGACAACATAGAATACATGAAATTTTGAATAGCAATATGGCTTTGGAATAAAAGGGAAAAATTTGAGCGCTTAGTATAAACATTTGGCCAAACTTTTTAAAAACCCCAACAACCATAGTCAAGGTGGTCTCAATTCTGTTGAGCCCTAACCTAATGTGAACATACCTTATTAGGCTGAATCTGAATTTCTGGGTGAATATGCACCTCTGTCAGTAATGCCTGCATTTATGGGTAAAGTAGGGACCTGGTGTAATTAAATCACCACCTGGTGGGGGGGGAGTGCTCGGTCAGAAAAGCTAACATTCAAAAGACAAAAACCTGACTGGCCCCTTCCAGACTAATGTGAACTGGGTTTGCAAACCAAGGGAGTTTCCCCCATGTAAAACATCCAAAAAAAGGCTGCACTCAAGCATACTAAAGCATGACAACTTTAGATACATGAAATTTTGAATAGCAATAGGGCTTTGGAATATAAGAAAAATTTGAGACGCTTAGTATAAACTTTTGGGCCCAAAACATTTTAAAGCCCAACAACCATCGTCAAGGTGGTCTCAATTCTGTTGAGCCCCTAACCTAATGTGACATACCTCTATTAGGCTGATATCTGAATTTCTGGGTAAATATGCACCTCTGTCAGTAATGCCTGCTTTTATGGTAAAAAGTGGGGCCCTGGGGTTTTAAAACACCCCTGGGGGGGGGCGGAGTGCTCGGCGCAGTAAATTCAAAAGAAAAAAAACCTGACTGGACTTCCGACTAAGGGAAACTAGGGCAAAACCAAGGGAGTACCCATGAAAAAATCCAAAAAAGGCTGCATCAAGCATACTAAAGCATGGAAAAAATAGAAACAGAAATTTTGAATAGCAATATGCTTTGGAAATAAAAGGGAAAAATTTTGAGCTTTTTGTAAAAACATTTTGGCCAACTTTTTAAAGCCAAAACCATGCAAGGTGGTCTCAATTCTTTTGAGTCCCTAACCTAATGTGAACATACCTTATTAGGTTATTGAATTTCTGGGTAAATATCACCTCTGTCGTAAGCCTGCTTTTTGGGGTAAAGTGGGCCCGGGTGAAATTAAAACACCCCGGTGGGGGCGGAGTGCCGGTCAGCAAGTAACATTCAAAAGACAAAAAACCTGACTGGATTTCCCGACTAATGGGAACTAGGTCAAAACCAAAGGGGCTCCCCCCATGAAAAAAATCCAAAAAAGGCTCCTCAAGCATCAAAGCATGACAATAAAATACAGAAATTTTGAATTTGCAATATGGCTTTGGAATTTTAAGGAAAAATTTGAGCGCTTGTATAAACATTTGGCCAAAAAATTTTAAAGCCCAAAACCATCTCAAGGGTCTCAATTTGTTTATCCCTAACTGATTTTTAAAAATTTCACCAGGGCCCCACTTTTCCCCTAAAACAGGCATTCTGACAGAGGGCATATTACCCAGAAAAATTTAGATACACCAAAAAAGAGGTTGTTCACATTGGTTAGGGACCAACAGAATTGAGACCACCTTGACGATGGTTGTTGGGCTTTAAAATGTTTGGCCAAATGTTTATACTAAGCGTCTCAAATTTTTCCTTATATTCCAAAGCCATATTGCTATTCAAAATTTCATGTATTCTATGTTGTCATGCTTTAGTATGCTTGAGTGCAGCCTTTTTTTGGATGTTTTACATGGGGGTAGCTCCCTTTGGTTTGCACCTAGTTCACATTAGTCTGGAAGTGCCAGTCAGGTTTTTTGTCTTTTGAATGTTAGCTTGCTGACCGAGCACTCCGCCCCCACCAGGTGGTGATTTTAATTACACCAGGTCCCTACTTTACCATAAATGCAGGCATTACTGACAGAGGTGCATATTCACCCAAAAATTCAGATATCAGCCTAATAGAGGTATCTTCACATTAGGTTAGGGACTCAACAGAATTGAGACCACCTTGACGATGGTTGTTGGGCTTTAAAATGTTTGGCCAAATGTTTATACTAAGCGTCTCAAATTTTTCCTTATATTCCAAAGCCATATTGCTATTCAAAATTTCATGTATTCTATGTTGTCATGCTTTAGTATGCTTGAGTGCAGCCTTTTTTTGGATGTTTTACATGGGGGTAGCTCCCTTTGGTTTGCACCTAGTTCACATTAGTCTGGAAGTGCCAGTCAGGTTTTTTGTCTTTTGAATGTTAGCTTGCTGACCGAGCACTCCGCCCCACCAGGTGGTGATTTTAATTACACCAGGTCCCTACTTTACCCATAAATGCAGGCATTACTGACAGAGGTGCATATTCACCCAGAAATTCAGATATCAGCCTAATAGAGGTATGTTCACATTAGGTTAGGGACTCAACAGAATTGAGACCACCTTGACGATGGTTGTTGGGCTTTAAAATGTTTGGCCAAATGTTTATACTAAGCGTCTCAAATTTTTCCTTATATTCCAAAGCCATATTGCTATTCAAAATTTCATGTATTCTATGTTGTCATGCTTTAGTATGCTTGAGTGCAGCCTTTTTTTGGATGTTTTACATGGGGGTAGCTCCCTTTGGTTTGCACCTAGTTCACATTAGTCTGGAAGTGCCAGTCAGGTTTTTTGTCTTTTGAATGTTAGCTTGCTGACCGAGCACTCCGCCCCCACCAGGTGGTGATTTTAATTACACCAGGTCCCTACTTTACCCATAAATGCAGGCATTACTGACAGAGGTGCATATTCACCCAGAAATTCAGATATCAGCCTAATAGAGGTATGTTCACATTAGGTTAGGGACTCAACAGAATTGAGACCACCTTGACGATGGTTGTTGGGCTTTAAAATGTTTGGCCAAATGTTTATACTAAGCGTCTCAAATTTTTCCTTATATTCCAAAGCCATATTGCTATTCAAAATTTCATGTATTCTATGTTGTCATGCTTTAGTATGCTTGAGTGCAGCCTTTTTTTGGATGTTTACATGGGGGTAGCTCCCTTTGGTTTGCACCTAGTTCACATTAGTCTGGAAGTGCCAGTCAGGTTTTTTGTCTTTTGAATGTTAGCTTGCTGACCGAGCACTCCGCCCCCACCAGGTGGTGATTTTAATTACACCAGGTCCCTACTTTACCCATAAATGCAGGCATTACTGACAGAGGTGCATATTCACCCAGAAATTCAGATATCAGCCTAATAGAGGTATGTTCACATTAGGTTAGGGACTCAACAGAATTGAGACCACCTTGACGATGGTTGTTGGGCTTTAAAATGTTTGGCCAAATGTTTATACTAAGCGTCTCAAATTTTTCCTTATATTCCAAAGCCATATTGCTATTCAAAATGTCATGTATTCTTATGTTGTCATGCTTTAGTATGCTTGAGTGCAGCCTTTTTTTGGATGTTTTACATGGGGGTAGCTCCCTTTGGTTTGCACCTAGTTCACATTAGTCTGGAAGTGCCAGTCAGGTTTTTTGTCTTTTGAATGTTAGCTTGCTGACCGAGCACTCCGCCCCCACCAGGTGGTGATTTTAATTACACCAGGTCCCTACTTTACCCATAAATGCAGGCATTACTGACAGAGGTGCATATTCACCCAGAAATTCAGATATCAGCCTAATAGAGGTATGTTCACATTAGGTTAGGGACTCAACAGAATTGAGACCACCTTGACGATGGTTGTTGGGCTTTAAAATGTTTGGCCAAATGTTTATACTAAGCGTCTCAAATTTTTCCTTATATTCCAAAGCCATATTGCTATTCAAAATTTCATGTATTCTATGTTGTCATGCTTTAGTATGCTTGAGTGCAGCCTTTTTTTTTGGATGTTTTACATGGGGGTAGCTCCCTTTGGTTTGCACCTAGTTCACATTAGTCTGGAAGTGCCAGTCAGGTTTTTTGTCTTTTGAATGTTAGCTTGCTGACCGAGCACTCCGCCCCCACCAGGTGGTCATTTTAATTACACCAGGTCCCTACTTTACCCATAAATGCAGGCATTACTGACAGAGGTGCATATTCACCCAGAAATTCAGATATCAGCCTAATAGAGGTATGTTCACATTAGGTTAGGGACTCAACAGAATTGAGACCACCTTGACGATGGTTGTTGGGCTTTAAAATGTTTGGCCAAATGTTTATACTAAGCGTCTCAAATTTTTCCTTATATTCCAAAGCCATATTGCTATTCAAAATTTCATGTATTCTATGTTGTCATGCTTTAGTATGCTTGAGTGCAGCCTTTTTTTTTGGATGTTTTACATGGGGGTAGCTCCCTTTGGTTTGCACCTAGTTCACATTAGTCTGGAAGTGCCAGTCAGGTTTTTTGTCTTTTGAATGTTAGCTTGCTGACCGAGCACTCCGCCCCCACCAGGTGGTCATTTTAATTACACCAGGTCCCTACTTTACCCATAAATGCAGGCATTACTGACAGAGGTGCATATTCACCCAGAAATTCAGATATCAGCCTAATAGAGGTATGTTCACATTAGGTTAGGGACTCAACAGAATTGAGACCACCTTGACGATGGTTGTTGGGCTTTAAAATGTTTGGCCAAATGTTTATACTAAGCGTCTCAAATTTTTCCTTATATTCCAAAGCCATATTGCTATTCAAAATTTCATGTATTCTATGTTGTCATGCTTTAGTATGCTTGAGTGCAGCCTTTTTTTTGGATGTACCACAGGACTGGCGTATAGCAAATGTGGTGCCAATATTCAAAAAGGGGGCAAAAACTGAACCTGGAAATTATAGGCCAGTGAGCTTAACATCTACTGTGGGTAAAATCCTGGAGGGTTTTTTAAGGGATACTATATTGGAGTATCTGAAGCTGAATAACCTCATGACACAGTATCAGCATGGGTTTACGAGGGACCGTTCTTGTCAGACTAATCTGATAAGCTTTTATGAAGGGGTAAGTTCAGGACTGGACCAAGGGAATGCAGTGGACGTGGTGTTCATGGACTTCTCAAAAGCTTTTGATACAGTGCCACACAAAAGGTTGATACATAAAATGAGAACAATGGGGATAGGGGAAAATATGTGTAAGTGGGTTAAGAACTGGCTCATGGATAGAAAACAAAGGGTGGTTATTAATGGAGCACACTCGGACTGGGTCACGGTTAGCAGTGGGGTACCACAGGGGTCAGTATTGGGGCCGCTTCTCTTTAACATATTTATTAATGACCTTGTAGGGGGCATACAGAGTAGTATTTCAATATTTGCAGATGACACTAAACTCTGCAGGGTAATAAATACAGAGGAGGATAATTTTATATTACAGGAGGATTTATGTAAACTAGAAGCTTGGGCTGATAAATGGCAAATGAGCTTTAATGGGGATAAATGTAAGGTCATGCACTTGGGTAGAACAAATAAGATGTATAATTATGTGCTTAATTGTAAAACACTGGGCAAAACTGTCACTGAAAAAGACTTGGGTTTATGGGTGGACGACAAACTCACATTTAGTGGCCAATGTCAGGCAGCTGCTGCCAAGGCAAATAAAATAATGGGATGCATTAGACGAGGCATAGATGCTCATGAGGAGAACATAATTTTACCTCTATACAAGTCACTGGTGCGACCACACTTAGAATACTGTGTGCAGTTCTGGTCTCCGGTGTATAAGAAAGACATAGCTGAACTGGAGCGGGTGCAGAGAAGAGCGACCAAGGTTATTAGAGAACTGGGGGGTCTGCAATACCAAGACAGGTTATTACACTTGGGGTTATTTAGTTTGGAAAAACGAAGGCTTAGGGGTGATCTTATTACAATGTACAAATATATGAGGGGACAGTACAAAGACCTTTCTAATGATCTTTTTACTCTTAGACCTGTGACGGGGACGAGGGGGCATCCTCTACGTCTGGAGGAAAGAAGGTTTAGCCATAATCACAGATGCAGATTCTTTACTGTAAGAGCAGTGAGACTATGGAACTCTCTGCCGTCTAATGTTGTAATGAGTGATTCCTTACTAAAATTTAAGAGGGGACTGGATGCCTTTCTTGAAAAGTATAATATTACAGGCTATATTCACTAGTTTCCTAGATACAGCGTTGATCCAGGGAGCTAGTCTGATTGCCGATTGTGGAGTCGGGAAGGAATTTTTTTCCCCAATGTGAAGCTTACTGTTTGCCACTTGGTTTTTTTTTGCCTTCCTCTGGATCAACATGTTAGGGCAGGTTAGGACAGGATATGGGTTGAACTAGATGGACTTAAAGTCTTCCTTCAACCTTAATAACTATGTTACTATGTTACTATGTTAAGTTTCTGTGGAACTTCATCCTTACTGTAGGTAAGGTAGGCGACTGTATATCTGGAGTAGTTATCAATAAATGTGAGAAAATATCTCGTCTTGCTAGGAGTTTGAACACTAATTGGCGACTGTATATCTGGAGTAGTCATCAATAAATATGAGAAAATATCTCTTCTTGCTAGGAGTTTGAACACTAATTGGACCACATACATCTGTATGTATCAGATCCAGTGGCTGTGCAGATCTAGTGGTGCTTATTTTAGGAAAGGATTTTCTGGACATTTTCCCTTTAAGACAGCTAGTGCACTTCATCATTTGACTACACTTGTTGATTTCAATACCATTTGAAAGTTGAGCTAGCTTCCTTACTGCTTCTGGGTCTCTGTGCCCAAGACGTCTGTGCCATACATGGATACAGTTCTTATGCAGATCTTGTCTAGCACTGTACACTCTTTCTTTGCATTTTAGCTGATAAAGTTCATCTTTGACTTTTCCTTCTGCAAGAATGTGACCCTTTTTTGAGATGATGCAGCTGTTATCTCTAAAAGTAACTACATTCCCCTTTTGCGTGAGCTTCTTTACTGACAGAAGATTGCATTCAAGGCTGGGAACATAGAGAACATCCTTTATTGGGATCTTTCTGCTTTGTGCTGAGGAAACTGGACGGTGGAGGTAGCAGTCTCCTACTCCTTCTGTCATATAATGACCATTAGCTAAGATGACCTTTTCTGATTGCTTTCATTAAGGTCAGTGAAGAAATCCTTATTTGTCATATGACTGCTTGCACCAGAATCTGTACACCATATATGCTTTGCAGATGGGCCCGTACTGGCATTAAATGCAACTTCAACACATGCAGAATCTTCTTTTACAGCTGTTTTATCCTTTGATGACTCATTCTTGCTTTCAAAATTCCGCAGTCTGCTTTAAGGTGGCCTGGCTTTTTACAGAAAAACATTCACGAGTTTCTCTTAGATTACTCTTATATTTAGGGAAATCCTGTGTCTTTAATGCTGTTTCTGCTCTGGATTCATTTCTGCTGCTTACATGCTGCGTTTTTATCTTGAATTCAACATAACTTTGCCTTTATCTTGAATTCAACATATCTTTGCCTTTAACATACTCTAGTGTCAGCTCATCATCTGGCCATGCATCTAGTGCAGTCACGAGTGTGTCATAACTCTCTGGAAGAACACTTTAAAAAAGTGCAGCAACATGAAAATCTTTAATTTCTTCTCCAATAGCCCTGAGACGCTCCACAATCTTTAGGGTGTTTTTTAAATAGTCCTGCATATTCTGTTCATTACTTAGCTTAGAATGATTCAGCTTTCTCATGAAATAAAGCGTATTGCTGAGATTTGATCTTTCATGCACTTTCTGTAACTCATCCCACATCTCCTTTGCAGTTGCACACTTTCATATATGCACAATCTGATTATCATCTACACTGAGGGAGATAGTGCTTTGTGCTTTCTGATCCTTATCTAGCCAATCATCTGGTGATGGATGAGGCACTTGTTCCTGTGTATATTTCCACGTACCTTCTCTTATGAGCAGCATCTTCACCTTGAATTTCCAGGACTGGCATTTCTGGTTAGTGAGGCTTGTCACTGAGAACTTGACAGGATTGCTGCTAGTGGACATCTTCTCTGTTGCTCTGTGCTGCTTTTGCTTTGGGCTTCTGTTGCTGTGTTACTCTGGAGTTCTGTGTCACTCTGGGCCCATAACCTGTTGGCAGCGGATTATTCAGGATACTCTCCAAGCGTGTGACAACAGAGCTTCTTTATTCAGGAACAATCAAGAACAATATATGATAAGCTTAATAAATCAGGAATAAATCATTTGTGTATCTCTATCTGTGCAGTATCTACAGCAGGCTGCTTCTCTTATACACAGACACAGGAAAAACAGGAATACAATCACATGCTTTTCCTATGTGAGCCTCTGGGAATTTTTTTTTTGTTCTAACTTTATGAACAGCATAAAAATCTAGCAACTAAACACTCATAGACAGGAATGGAGTTGTTGCACTAAACATATTCCAACAAAAACACATATTTGGAAGTTGCCTTGATCCACTCATCAGGAGAGCTTTAAAACTAGAACATTGTGGGAAGGGAAGTAAAAGTCCAGGGAAAGCCATACAGCGAACAAGTACTATTGAAATCTCTGCTATTAGAAGTGGAAAAGAAGGACAAAGACAAAAAAATCAGAATAAAAATATTGGAGAAAGAGAAACTGATCACAAGCTAAGATGTTTATATACAAACACACAGAGCATGGGCAACAACCAAGGAGAATTGGAACTAGTAACGCAGGAAAAGAAATCTGATGTTATTGGCATCACTGAAACTTGGTGGGATGATACACATAATTGGAATACAAGGGTAGAAGAATACAACTTATTTGCAAAAAATAGACTTCATAAACAGGAAGGAGTTGTCACATTGCATGTTAGAAAAGTGTATATGTCCACAGAGATTGAAGCTTCAGAGACTGTGAGTTCTGTGGAAACTGGGTAAGAATACAAGGAGAGAACAATGGAAAGGGCACCACTGAAGGTATTTACTATATGCCACCTGTGCAAGCTGAAAATATGGATGAACTCTCGATGCATCAGATGGACAAGTTCTCAAAAAAATATGACACAGTGATCATGAGAGATTTCAACTATCCAAACATTTGTTGGGAATCTCTCTGTCACGCTGTATAGCAGATATATATATATGTGATGACAGTAATCTATATCAAAATGGCAACATACAATATAACATGCGCATAGATATATGATAACATAGAATTACCTGACAGAAAGTCCAGTGGGTCAATACGGAATCCGTTATACGCTGTCTCCGGCTAGAGGGTGACCGGGGTCTATGCTGACCCTAAACTGGGGTCCTAACTAATCCCTCTACCTGGAGGTACTGTTAAAGGTACAGAGGTCCAGGCCACCAGCGTAAACCCTGTCTCCTATCAATCCCTGCCAACTGTAATCTAGTCCTAAGAAGGACCCTGATTACCACCAAAGGGAATGAACAGGTAACGGTTAATGAACAGAAAGACATACAAGAAAACAAAGAAATAAAGTAAATAAAGTCTTACATACAACACTCACACACAGTAGGAACACCTAAGGTCTCAGAGATAAACTATAAGCTATAAGAGTAAAAACAACTAAGGAGCTCTTAGCTTAAGTATTCTCAGAACCGATCCAGTCTGCTAGACTACATAAAGGCTTTCACCGGCATCTAACACCCAGACTGGCAGGGATATAAAGGAAGCTAATTAGAACATAATCAAAAGCAGCTGGGCGAGGCTGGACCTAGTCTTAGCAAAGAGCTAGGTAAAATTAACTCTCTCATTACCAAACACAAAGTAACAGCAACTCAGCTGCGAGAAGTCAGAATGTGCAATCGCGACGATCCTCGCGGCGATGCACCCATGACAGTACCCCCCTTCTACGAGGGGCCTCCGGACCCTCAGGGCCAGGTCTGCCCGGGTAAGTTGTGTGGAAGGTCCGAACCAATCGATCTGCGTTAACCTCCGACGCAGGGACCCACGTCCTCTCCTCAGGACCATACCCCTTCCAATGAACCAGGTACTGAAGGGACCGACGACTGAGACGTGAGTCAATGATTTTCGACCCATGAAATTCCACGTTATCATTGACCACCACTGAAGGAGGAGGTAGGGGTGACGGTATGACTGGTGCCACATACTTTTTAAGTAATGACTTGTGAAACACATTATGAATTTTAAACGTAGGAGGGAGGTCCAGACGAAATGCCAAAAGATTAATTATGGAACTGATCCTGTACGGCCCGATGAATCTGGGACCCAACCTCCAGGAGGAAACTTTAAGTTTTATATTCCTGGTAGACAACCAAACCAGATCGTTCACCTTCAGATCTAGACCAGAAACTCTCCCCCTATCAGCCATCCGTTTGTAACGGTTCCCCGTAACCTTCAGTCTTAATCGATCTGGAACTATCAGTCTCCCTGAAAGTCCCACAGGGGCGTCCCCCTGAGCCCCCAATACCTCCCCCTCAAGCTCAGAGCATACAGCTGACACTACAACTCCCTCCTGAGGAATAGGAACCGGATCATCCGTCCTCCCGGCCCCTGGGAAAGTACGAGATAAGGCATCAGGAAGCAACTTTATTGAGCTGTCATATGCGCGATGAGGAGGTAACTCTTTACACCCCTCCTCTGAGAACATCTCCCCAAAGTCCTCCAGAAAAGGAGACAAAGTCCTAGGCACAACCGCACCGATGACCGTGCTCATGCAGTTATTCCTGCAAAATTCACCCCACTGGCTTATCTTTCCGGATTGCCAATCAATCACTGGGTTATGTTTAGCCAACCAAGGAAGTCCCAACACAATAGGAGTAGGTAGACCCTCCAACACATAACAAGACAATTGCTCTTTATGTATTGCCCCTACTCGAAGATCTATGTTATGAACAGCTTGTACCAAGCTACCTTGACCGAGAGGTCTAGAATCAATAGAGACTATAGGGACCGGTTTGGCCAATACACTCAGTTGCATACCATGCACCTGGGCAAACCGAGCGTCCACCAGATTAGCCCCGGACCCACTATCAAGAAAAACAGAAATCCTCTCAGTTCTAGTACCAATCACCACCTCCGCAGGCACGAGAAACTGAGAGGGATTTGGGGACGAAATACACACTCCCAGGTTAACTCCTTTGCTCAAAGAGGCCCGGGATGGACACCCCCCAACAAAATGTCCCTCTCTCCCGCAAAAGAAACACCTTCTAGTCTTGCGGTGCACCGCCGGTTTCCCTCTTACAAAAAGATGTCCCTCCCAACTGCATGGGTTCCTCAGAACAGACCAGGGGAACCTCAGTATAAGGGACTTTAGTAGTAGGTGGAGTCATCACGGGAGGCGGAGTTACCTCGCGTCTTCCCCGAATTCGTCTATCAATGCGAATAGCGAGGGCCATAGCAGCCTCCAGTGATGGAGGAGACTCATACTGAGCCAACACATCTTTTAATTTGTCAGACAACCCTTGACAAAACTGGCTCCTACGAGCTGGGTCATTCCACTGAGTATCTGTTGCCCATCTACGGAACTCAGAAGAATATTCCTCCGCTGGACGATTTCCTTGCCGTATTTTACGTAACTTTGTTTCAGCAAGGGAAACTCGATTCGGATCATCATATACCAGACCCAGGGCAGTAAAAAATCGATCCACTGACTGGAGATCTGGGGAGCCTGGAGGAATAGAGAACGCCCAAGATTGAGGGTCCCCTTGTAAGAGCGAGATAACAATTCCCACCCTCTGCTCTTCACTCCCAGATGACCGAGGCCGCAGCCGAAAGTACAATTTACATGCCTCCCGGAAAGTAAAAAATTTGTCCCGCCCACCAGTGAACCTGTCCGGAAGAGCAACCTTAGGTTCAGATCTGGTTTGCTCCAGGGGGGACAAAACCTTGGACTTAATGTCTGCCAACTCCATGGACAACCCCTGCAACTGCCGGGCCAGCTGGGCTACTGGATCCATGACAGCTGGGGAGAATCTTTAGTATGGGCCGGTGAAAATGTCACGCTGTATAGCAGATATATATATATGTGATGACAGTAATCTATATCAAAAGGGCAACATACAATATAACATGCGCATAGATATATGATAACATAGAATTACCTGACAGAAAGTCCAGTGGGTCAATACGGAATCCGTTATACGCTGTCTCCGGCTAGAGGGTGACCGGGGTCTATGCTGACCCTAAACTGGGGTCCTAACTAATCCCTCTACCTGGAGGTACTGTTAAAGGTACAGAGGTCCAGGCCACCAGCGTAAACCCTGTCTCCTATCAATCCCTGCCAACTGTAATCTAGTCCTAAGAAGGACCCTGATTACCACCAAAGGGAATGAACAGGTAACGGTTAATGAACAGAAAGACATACAAGAAAGACAAGAAATAAAGTAAATAAAGTCTTACATACAACACTCACACACAGTAGGAACACCTAAGGTCTCAGAGATAAACTATAAGCTATAAGAGTAAAAACAACTAAGGAGCTCTTAGCTTAAGTATTCTCAGAACCGATCCAGTCTGCTAGACTACATAAAGGCTTTCACCGGCATCTAACACCCAGACTGGCAGGGATATAAAGGAAGCTAATTAGAACATAATCAAAAGCAGCTGGGCGAGGCTGGACCTAGTCTTAGCAAAGAGCTAGGTAAAATTAACTCTCTCATTACCAAACACAAAGTAACAGCAACTCAGCTGCGAGAAGTCAGAATGTGCAATCGCGACGATCCTCGCGGCGATGCACCCATGACACTCTCTCAGGCAAAAGTAACAGGTCCAGCAAATTCTTATCCTCTCTTGCTGACAACTTTATCTTCCAAAAAGTTGAGGTGAAAACAAGAGGATCTGCAATCTGGATCTAATCCTTTTAAACAGGCAAAAATGGGTGAGGAGACAAGGGTGGCTGGGACACTAGGAAGCGGTGATCATGCTATCAGAGAACTTTGGATAACTGGAGAGGAAGACCTGTGAAGACTCAGACTTCAAGGTTGGATTTAAGAAAGACAGATTTTTAGGGACTTAAGGGTATGCCACACTGAACAATATCGCTAACGGGATCGCTAAAAAAGTCACTATTTAGCGATCCCGTTAGCGATGTTGTTCAGTGCGGCATCTGCCAGCGACGAGCTTCCTGCTGTGATCTCGCTCGTCGCTGGAATCGTTCCGGACCCTATTTTCTCGTCGGCGCTCCCGCTGGGTAAGTATATATCGCTAGTGTGGCACCTTTTCTTAGCGATTTAGCGGTACTTTTGTACCGCTAAAGTCGTTAAGAAGATCGCTAACGCGATAGCGTCGTTAACTATATCGCTAAATGTGGCCGCACTTAGCGATATAGAAACAATCCCGCTAGCGATCGCATTAGTATGCGTCGTTATCGTGATCGCTAGCGGGATTGTTTAGTGTGGCAGTACCTTAAGAAAGAGGATAGTAGGATCTAGTGGCTGGATGTCATTAAGAACAGAAATGTTGAGGAGGGATGGGAAATTTTTAAAAATGAGATTCTCAAAGCACAATCATTGACAATGCATAAAAGAGGGAAGAATAGGAGGCATTTAAGGAAACCAGGATGGATGAACACAGAAATTAAACACATTCTAAAAAGGAATAAAGAAATGTTTATCAAATGGAAAGAGGGAGGCATATCTAAAAAATAATATGTCTGCAAAACCTGCAGGGCAAGCATCAGATTATCTAAAGCTAATAATGAATTAACCCCTTAACCCCCAAGGGTTTTTTGCATGTTAATGACGGGGCCAATTTTTACAATTCTGACCACTCTTTATACGGCTATAACTCTGGAACGCTTCAAAGGATCTTCGCAATTCTGAGACGGTTTTCTCATGACATATTGTACTTCATGATACTCGTAAAATTTCTTCGATATAACTTGCGTTTTTAATTATGAAAAAAATGGAAATATGGCGAAAATTTGGAACATTTTGCAATTTTCAAACTTTGAATTTTTATTCCCTTAAAACAGAGAAATATGTCGCACAAAATAGTCAATAAATAACATTTCCCACATGTCTACTTTACATCAGCACAATTTTGGAACCAAAATTTTTTTTGTTACAAAGTTATAAGGGTTAAAAGATGACCAGCGATTTCTCATTTTTACAACAAATTGTACAAAACCATTTTTTTAGGGGCCACCTCACATTTGAAGTCACTTTGAGGGGTCTACATGACAGAAAATACCCAAAAGTGACACCATTCTAAAAACTGCACCCCTCAAGGTACTCAAAACCACATTCAAGAAGTTTATTAACACTTCAGGTGCTTCACAGGAGCTGAAGCAACTTGGAAGAAAAAATGAACATTTAACTTTTTAGTCACAAAAATGATCTTTTACAAACATTTTTTTTATTTTCACAAGGGTAAAAAGAGAAAATGGACAGAAAAAGTTGTTGTACAATTTCTCCTGAGTACACCGATACCCCATATGAGTGGGAAAACCACTGTCTGGCGCACGGCAGGGTTCGGAAGGGAAGGTGCGCCGTTTGACTTTTTCAAACCAAAATTGGCTGGAATTGAGATTAGACGCCATGTCGCGTTTGGAGAGCCCCAGATGTGCCTAAACAGTGGAAACCCCCCACAAGTGACACCATTTTGGAAACTAGACCCCCTATGGAACTTATCTAAATCTGTTGTGAGCCCAAAGTGTTTCACTAAAGTTTATAATGCCTGGGTGTGAAAAAATAGCAAAACAATTTCCACAAAAATGATTTTTTAGTCCCCAATTTTTGATTTTTCCCAAGGAAATTGGACCCCAAAAGTTGTTGTCCAATTTGTCCTGAGTACCCTGATACCCCATATGTGGGTGGGAAAACAGTTTTGGCGCACGGCAGGGCTCGGAAAGGAAGGAGTGACGTTTTGGATTGCAGACTTTGATGGGTGTCATGTTGAGTTTGCAGAGCCCCTGATGTGCCTAAACAGTGGAAATCCCCACAGGTGACCCCATTTTGGAAACTAGACTCCCTAAGGAACTTATCTAGATCTTTGGTGAGCACTTTGAATCCCCAAATGTTTCACAGAAGTTTATAATGCCCAGGCATGAAAATAAAAAAATCATATTTTTTCCACAAACATGATCTTTTAGTCCCCAGTTTTTTATTTTCCCAAGGGTAACAGGAGAAATTTGACCCCAAAAGTTGTTGTTCAATTTGTCCTGAGTACGCTGATACCCTATATGTGGGAGAAAACTACTGTATGGGCACACGTCGGGGCTCGGAAGGGAAGTAGTGATGTTTTGCATTGCAGACTTTGATGGAATAGTCTGCGGGCGTCATGTCGCGTTTGGAGAGTCCCTGATGTGCCTAAACAGTGGAAACCCCCCACAAGTGACCCCATTTTGGAAACTAGACCCCCAAAGGAACCTATCTAGATGTGTGGTGAGAACTTTGAACCCCAAGTGCTTCACAGAAGTTTATAACGTAGAGCCATAATAATAAGAAATCATATTTTTTTCCACAAAAATGATATTTTCGCCCCCAATTTTTAATTTTCTCAAGGGTAAACGAAGAAATTGGACACCAAAGTTATTGTGCAATTTGTCCTGAGTACACTGATACCCAATATGTGGGGGTAAACCACTGTTTGGGCGAATGGCAGAGCTCAGAAGGGAAGGAGCACCGTTTGACTTTTTCAACGCAGAATTGGCTGGAATTGAGATCAGACGCCATGTCACGTTTGGAGAGCCCTTGATGTGCCTAAACAGTGGAAACCCCCCAATTCTAACTCCAACCCTAACCGCAACACACCCCTAACCCTAATCCCAACCCTAACTATAACCCTAACCACAAACCTAACCCTAACACGCCCCTAACCCTAATCCTAATTTTAGCCCCAACCCTAACCCTAAAGGGAAAATGGAAATAAATACATACATACATACATACATACATAATTTTATTATTTTTCCCTAACTAAGGGGGTGATAAAGGGGGGTTTGATTTACTATTTATAGCGGGTTTTTATGATTGGCAACTGTCACACGCTAAAAGACGCTTTTTATTGCAAAAAATAGTTTTTGCATCATCACATTTTGAGACCTATAATTGTTTCTAATTTTGGCCCACAGAGTCATGTAAGGTCTTATTTTTTGCGGGAGTTGACGTTTTTATTGGTACCATTTTCGGGCACATGACATTTTTTGATCGCTCTTTATTATGATTTCAATAGAATCATAGAATGGTAGAGTTGGAAGGGACCTCCTGGGCCATCTGGTTCAACCCCCTGCTCAAAGCAGGATTCTCTAAATAATCCCAGACAGATGTCTGTCCAGCCTCTGTTTGAAGACTTCCATTGAAGGAGAACTTACCACCTCTCGTGGCAGCCTGTTCCACTCCTTGATCACCCTAACTGTCAAAAAGTTTTTTTAATATCTAATCTGTGTCTCCTCCCATTCAGTTTCATCTCATTGCTTCTAGTCTTTCCTTGTGCAAATGAGAATAAAGATGATCCTTCTACAATGTGACAGCCCTTGAGATATTTGTAGACAGCTATTAAGTCTCCTCTCAGTCTTCTTTTTTGCAAGCTAAACATTCCCAAATCCTGCAACCGTTCCTCATAGGACATGGTTTGCAGACCGGTCACCATTCTGGTGGCTCTCCTTTGAACTTGCTCCAGTTTGTTGATGTCTTTTTTAAAATGTGGTGCCCAAAACTGGACACAGTATTCCAGATGAGGTCTGACCAAAGAGGAGTAGAGGGCAATAATGACCTCACGTGATCTAGACTGTATGCTTCTGTTGATACATCCTAGAATTGTATTTGCCTTTTTTGCTGCTGCATCACACTGTTGACTCATGTTCAGTCTGTGATCAATTAGTATACCCAAGTCTTTTTCACATGTGCTGTTAGTTAGCCCTATTCCTCCCATTTTGTATATGCTTTTTTCATTTTTATTGCCCAGATGTAGTACTTTGCATTTTTCCCTGTTAAAAACCATTCTGTTAGTTGCTGCCCACTGCTCCAGTTTATTTATATCTTTTTGAATTCTCTCTCTCTCTTCTCTAGTATTAGCTACCCCTCCTAGCTTTGTGTCATCAGCAAATTTGATCAGTTTACCCTCAATTCCTTCATCTAAATCATTGATAAAGATGTTGAACAATACAGGGCCCAAAACAGAGCCTTGTGGTACCCCACTTGAGACATTCTTCCAACTGGATGTGCAGCCATTTACGACCACTCTTTGAGTCCGTTCACTAAGCCAGTTATGAATCCACCTAACAGTTGCCTTGTCCATTCCATACTTAGTCATTTTTTCAATAAGGATTGTGTGAGATACTTTGTCAAATGCTTTGCTGAAGTCAAGATATACTATATCTACAGCATTTCCCTGATCCACCCAGTCAGTGATTCTGTCATAGAAGGAAATTAAGTTAGTCTGACATGACTTATTAGTTACAAACCCATGCTGACTCTGTTTAATCACTTCATTCTTATGCAGGTACTTACATACATGTTCTTTAATAATTTGTTCAAAGATTTTTCCTGGTATAGAAGTCAGACTCACCGGCCTGTAGTTCCCTGGGTCCACCTTCTTCCCCTTTTTGAAGATAGGAACAACATTTGCTCTTCTCCAGTCTTCTGGACTTCTCCTGTTCTCCAAGAATTTTCAAAGATTATGGACAGTGGTTCAAGAATTTCTTCTGCTATCTCCTTCAGTATTCTGGGGTGTAATTCATCTGGACCTGGAGACTTGAATTCATTTAGGTTAGCTAAGTGTTTCCTCACTGTCTTTCTGTTTATAGATATCCTGGATACTTCTATTCCTTTAATAGGACAGTGAAGATCAGTTGATGTTACATTTCCTTTCTGAGAGAAAACAGATGCAAAATAGGAATTTAAAAGTTCAGCCTTCTCAACATCCTTTCTTACCATTTTATCATTTTCATCCTGTAAAAATCCTATAGCATCTTTGACATTTTTTTTACTTTTGACGTATCCCCAAAATCCTTTTTTGTTGCTTTTGACATCTCTTGCAAGCCTTAATTCATTGTCAGCTTTAGATAATCTGATTTGTGCCCTGCAGGTTCTGCAGATGGCATTATATTCTTCTTTAGATATGCCTCCCTCTTTCCATTTGATAAACATTTCTTTCTTCCTTTTTAGCATGTGTTTAAGTTCTGTGTTCATCCATCCTGGTTTCCTTAAATGCTTCCCATTCTTCCCTCTTTTTGGAATTGTTAACGATTGTGCTTTGAGAATCTCATTTTTCAAGATGTCCCATCCTTCCTGGACATTTTTGTCCTTAAGGATATCCTGCCATTGGATCCCTCCAATTCTCTTTCTGAGAGAATTTTTGAGAGGCAGAATGAGCAAAAAACAGCAATTCATGAATTTCTTTTGGGGGGGCGTTTAAACAGTTCCACGTGTGGTAAAATTGATAAAGCAGTTTTATTCTTTGGGTTAGTATGATTACAGCAATACCTCATTTATATTTTTTTATGTTTTGGCGCTTTTATACAATAAAAATATATATAAAAAATAATTATTTTTGCATCGCTTTATTCTGAGAGCTATAACTTTTTTATTTTTTCGCTGATTATGCTGTATGGTGGCTCGCTTTTTGCAGGACAAGATGACGTTTTCAGTGGTACCATGTTTATTTATATCCGTCTTTTTGATCGCGTGTTATTCCACTTTTTGTTCGGCGGTGTGATGATAAATCATTGTTTTTTTGCCTTGTTTTTTTTTTTAAGGGGTTTACTAAAGGGGTTAAATAATGGTGACAGTTTTATAGGGTGGGTCATTACGAACGTGGCAATACTAAATATGTGTACTTTTATTGTTTTTTTTTTTTAATTTATATAAAGAAATTAATTTATTGGGGAATATTTTTTTTTCTTTAGGATTTTTTTTTCCCACATGTTATTTTTATTTTTTTTAAACTTTTTTACTTTGTCCCAGGGTGGGACATCACTGTATAGTGTCAGATCGCGGATCTGACACTGTGCACAGCACTGCGTCAGATCGGCGATCTGACAGGCAGTGCAGGAGGCTTGCCTCAGCAGGTACTGAGGAAATCGCCTCCCTGCAGGACCCGGAAGGACCCCGTGGCCATCTTGGATCCGGGGTCCTGCAGGGAGGAGGCCATCGGAACAGCGTGATCACATTGCGCTGTTCTGAGCGTCTCAGGGAAGCACGCAGGGAGCTCCTTCCCTGAGCGATGCTTCCCTATACTGCCGGAACACTGCGATCATGTTTGATCGCAGTGTGCCGGGGGTTAATGTGCCGGGAGCGGTCCGTGACTGCTCTTGGCACATAGTGCCGGGTGTCAGATGTGATAATCAGCTGACACCTGGCCGCGATCAGTTGCGCTCCCTGGGAGCGCAACTGATCGCATATGAAGTACTATTCCGTCCTTGGGAATTAAGTCCCAGGGCACATGGACGGAATAGTACGTCAGATGGCAGAAACGGGTTATGGTTTGCAAGAGATATCAAAAGCAATAATAAAGGATTTTGGGGGTATGTCAAAAGTAAAAGAAAAGTCAATGATGCTTTGGGATTTTTACAGGATGAAAATTATGAAGTGGTAAAAATTTATGTTGAAAAGACTGAACTTTTAAATTCCTATTTTGCATCTGTTTTCTGTCACGGATGCCGCCGATACTCAACTGCGCGTCCCTGCGCCTCGGCGCATCTCTGATGCTGTCCCGTGCCTCTCCCCGACTGTCCACATTGGGTCTCGGCACGTCAGTGCTTCGTGCAGGCGCGGTGGCATCCTTTCCACCGCAAGGGTTCCTGGGAGCTCGTGATCCGGTGGCTCTGCCCCCAACATGGCGGCGCCCACCGGGTATTTCTGCCGGCGTCTGCTCAGGTAAGATGCCTGATTATCTTTGCGGTTGCGATAGCGTCTTTGCGCCTGGCGCCTGCCTTCATCTCAGGCCCCTAACCTTTTGCCTTGTCTGTCAATCCTGTGCCTCAGCCGTGCCTGTCACTCCTGTGTCTCAGCCGTGCCTGCCACTCCTGTGTCTCAGCCGTACCTGCTTGCCTGCCTTGTGTCTCAGCCGTACCTGCCAGTCCTGTGTCTCCCTGTGCTCCTTTGTCTTCTGTTGTGTGTACATATCTCCGGCACTGCCCCTTAGCATCCCCCTCATTTTATTTCCTCTTTCTCTCCTACAGCTCTGGCCCCGTCTGCCCTAGTTTTTCTGGTTCCGGTGTTTCCCTTGTACTTTCCGTTCCTGTGTACCTTCTCCGGTCCAGCTATTCCGGTTTCCTCATACCTTTCCTGCGCTGCCCTGAGTCGCCCCTTTGGCTCTGGCTGTTGTGGTTCCACCTCCCTTGGACCTGCTCCTAACACTCCCTGTATAGGGGTGGCCTCACCTGGTCTGCTCGCCCTCAGGGGCTCTGGAGCCATGACCCAGAGGGTCCACTCTTGGGTTTTTCTCTAAAGACCCTAACATTTTCTCTCAGAAAGTAAATGTAACATCAACTGATCTTCATTGTACTATTGAAGAAATACCAGAATCCACACTATTTATGAGCAGAGAGATAGTGAGGGAATACTTAGGTAATATAAATGAATTCAAGTCTCCAGATCCAGATAAATTACATCCTTAGGGTACTGAAGGAGATAGCAGAGAAAATTATTGAACCACTTTCCATAATCTTTGAAAATTCCAGCAGCTCTACTTCATTGTCATTGAACCATTTCTTCAACAATCTTTACGTCTGCTTCGTGTTGTTGTTCTGTTGGAACACTGTCGTCCTTTTCATACCTATAGTACTTGAGTGTATTAAGTAACTCATCTTGTGGCGATACTGACATGAAGCTCAGCATTGAGACAACCATCGATCCTGGTTAAGTATCCAATGCCTTTGGCTGTGAGACAAGCCCATATCATCAGGCTTCCTCCACCGAACTTGACATTTCCTTCAATTTTTCAATCCATCAGCCCCTTTTTCCCTTGTTTCTTTCAGACCCATTTGCACCTATCAGAGCGTACTCTATTGACTTTTGTGTCATCATCGCTTCAAATCACCCACTTCAAATCATTAAATGTTCACTTTCCAAACTCGAACCAATGTTTCTTATGACAATATTGAAGTTGGGGCTTCTTCACATTTTTTCAGGCCACCATTACAGACATAATGTGCGTTGCAAGAAAAAAAGGAGGGGGAAGCCAGCGCAGCACATGATCAGCATGAAATAATTTAAGTGCATCTGCACATAATTCTAACTGTTTTTTAAAATTGAGGTCGGCCTTTACCTGCATCTGTCTTACTGGCACCATGGGGGTGATTCAGCAATGCTTCAGGTACTTTTGCAGTTTTTGCAGTCTTGCTTCTGCAGTTTTTTTTTGCAGTTATGCTTTTAATAATTTCAGGAGGCCGCAATGGCACATTGAAAATGAAAAACGTAGAGTAGGTACTGCCCCATATGAGAATGCCTTGTCGTGGCGGGGTAGCTCAAAGAATTGATCAATTATTTGCTAAATGTCTCAATTTTAAAAACAGTTAGAATATACATGTGCAGTTGCACTTAAATTATTTCATGCTGATCATGTGCGGCGCTGGCTTCCCCCTTTTTTTACTTGTATTGGTAAGTGGCTGACCACCACTAGTTGCCGTGCGCGCCGGGTTATGCATGCTATTTTACCTGTTTTTTTTTTCTTTCTTATAATTGATTTAGGCTGCTGTACACACTGTAGCCTTTCCGGGGGGTTTAGCTCTAGGATCGCTGTCTGGGTAGACAGAATGGCACGGAAACAGTTCATTCAGACAGCAGTTTGGTGAAAACTGGCCGCAACCAGTTTTATTAAAGTCCACAGCACACAGATAAAAACAAATCATAAACAGAAAACCTGGGCTTGTCTAGCCTCTAATTACACTTAGATAGATGGCCCTCTCTATCCGGGACCCAGACTCTACCAGTCTGTGCCCAAAACAACACATATGATATATGTTACCAGTATGGAGTTTCACAGACACTCCTCTTTATGTCTGAAGGCAACTCCAATGTCCAGACTTGAGAGAGGTCACCTCCTATTCAGTCGCTATTCGCACGGATTCTCACTGCGACTACTCCTGTGTCCGGGGTACTTCCTGCACCCAGACTGAGATAGCTCACACTCTTAGAGACTGCTTCCTTGTGCCAGGACACCTCCCTGTGTCCGGGCTAAAGACAGCTCCCACACTCTTGGAGACACCTTCTGTGCCTGGACCCCTTGTCCAGACTGAATGAGCTCTCTGACTGTGCTCACAAGCACCTACTTCTGGCTTCCTAATCAACACCTGAGTGGATTCAGGTCTGAGCTGCAAGCGTGTACTGAATGGCAGGTGTAGTGACCTTTCTTTACCACCAGGTTTACAAAGCCACACATTTCGCTCATACCAGTCAGCAAGGTACTTAGGTGAAATATACACCTCATTCACCACATATTCCTTCACTGTCTCACATATCCCCTCCCTCTTCTCCAGACCGGAGGGCTGGTCATCCAGACCGGAGGGCTGGTCAACAATCCAACAGAGACAGTGAACTCTGGACCAGTCATGGCCCTCATCAGCTTCATCCTCACCACTGTCATAGCCAACATCAGTTTTCTCTTCATCTGAAGCATCCGCACTACCCTGTACCCTCCCAGGCCTATACTCTCTGCGGGCCTCGGGTATCCTGCACTGTTTCATCTTGACTTTAGTGCCAGCCTCAGTCTCGGTATAGTGGCTCACCAGATAAGTACGACCAGGCACGTCAGAACAGCTCTGCTGATTCTTCCTCAGAAACTTTCGTACCTCCTGTTTTTGGGGCACTGACCCTGTGTCACCAACTGTCACAGGAGGTATAGGGGTTTTCTCTAATTCCCCCTGAACTTTCTTTAGCACATCTACTTTCTTAAATATCAGTTGATTCATAAATTCTACCTCACAGAACCCAAGCGCCTCTGTCATGGTCTCTGACCATTCCGAGCCACACTGTTCAAACGATTGGCACTGTAGAGGGAGCTGATCGTTTTTCTTGGTCGGTACACATAATTTATCCTCTTCTGGTACAGGCTCACTTTGCATAAGACTCAGAGCTCTTACTTCTTTCTCCAGGAGATCCTCATGGCTACGCATCTTCTCCTGTAGTTGTTGGACGTCCTTTACGTCTTCGGCCCTTTCTTCAGGCTCTTCTGGTAGGACATGCTCAGAAGCCCTACCATCAGTCTTCTTTTCCACCACGTTCTGCATCCCATCTGAGCTCCCGTGTATCTGCAGCGGCAACGGAGCGACACATCGCCCCTCCCACTCACTGGGACGTGGTTCAAGTGTAGACTCCATGAAAATGCGCCTGAGCTCACCAAGGCCAACCCGAGGTCTCAAAATCTCATCTTGGATTTATCCAGATCCTTTGGGTCGCTCGAGAACTCCGATGGCGCACCGGGCGCCGAACTTCCGGCCCGAGCTTCGCGAGTCGCAGCCACGGATCCGGACAGTCACACCGTCCACGCCGCTGTCTCCAACAGAAACATATTCCGGGGCAGAGTCAGTCCCCACATCTTCAGTCTTGTTCCTCACAGCTTCACTTGAGACATCAGCCTCTGGTGAGGCACCTGGCCTGGTGTCCACCACTTCCATGGCTTTCTCCACCTCTGCAGCATCACCTTCCGAGTCCTTGGCCTGATGCAGATCCACACCATACATTGATAACTTCTCATTTTCAACAGCATCCACTTGTGCTGTGCTCAGTTTCAGAGTCCTGTCTTTCACCTTAGTCTTCGCCAGGGAACCGGCCAACTGTACAACATCTTCAGATGCCATCCTCCGTCCGACTGCAAGGTCAGCCTCAGCCTTCCTCTCAGGACTCTCAATCTCCTCTGCTACCATGCCTTCCTCACTTGCACTGGTTGCTTTATTGTCATCAGATGACTCACTATCACCACCACTATCCCTGTCTGACCCCCTTTTCTCAGCCACATCTGGCTCACTTCCAGGGTTAGACACTTCATTTTCATTCACATCCGGCTCACTGTCAGGGTTATACAATTCATTCTCATTCACATCTTGATCTGGAACCTTAGTTAACATGTCATCCACAACATTAACTTCACCATCTGGTCCCTGGTTTCCCTCAGGTGGTCCCTCAAGTATGTGACTATGTGATAACCCCAGCACTATACTTCCATATAGCTCAGATACCAGGAGCTGACTTACGACCTCTCCCTGGACTTCAGTGTCCCTATACAATAGGTTATTGTTCATGGCAGCATGAGGAAACCTCTCCTCAGAGCCAGGCTCTTGGGGAACCTCATTCAGAACAATTACATTTTCCTGTGCCGTTTTAAGAGTGGGGTCTCGCACCGGCTCACTCCCAAAATTGTCACAGGAGCCAGGCAGGTCAGGGACACTCGGTTCCCGAGAACCACCATCCTCGTCTCCCAACATCACCTGCAAAGAAATGTCATCTTTATCACGGTCATCATCAGTATCATCACTATTATGATTAGCATTATCATCATTATCAATATCAGCATCCTCATCATGGTCATCATCATTATCATGATCATCATTATCATTATCAATATTATCATGGTCATCATCATTATCACATAAGTTTAACGGCCCACTAGCATTGTGTTCCGCCCCTCGGGACTGCGCACCCTCAGTAGGAGCTTCATCACACTGTCCATCAGAAACATTTTTCCCCAGAGATCCTTAGACCGGGGAAAGTCATTACCCAATATAACGGGGTGCACCAGGGTCTTCACTACCCCTACTTCATATGAAACCTCCCGAGTTTGGGGACCAAGTCCACGGCAGTCTCTGGGTAGACTTTGGTGTCTTCATGGATGTACACCACACTCAGGTGCTTATCAGGGATGAAGTCCCTATCACTCAGGCTGTCACATACGGAAGTCACTGGACTCTCTGAGTCCAAGAGGGCCTGTGCTGGGCAGTCACTTACAACCACCGGGGACCCCTGTGGTCCAGTCTCTTCGGCTGAGGTGGACACACACACAGGTTCTGCGCAGAGAGAGAGGGATCTGCCATCATCACAACACATAGGCTCCCCCTCTATTGGACAGTTGGCTGCAATTTCACGCCAGCTCCAACACTGTCCATCACACTCTCCCACCCACATGTCCCCTCGGGCCTGAACCCGCTTATCAGCATACCCCATGTCCCCAACAGCTGGAACGCTCTTACCGCGAGAGTTCAGCGTCCGGGAACTCCGAAGTGATGACCTCTCAGACGGCTGTACCTCAGGAGGACGTGCTTGGGTGTAGCGGTCCACTATCACCTTTTCAACTCCATAATCAGGCCTGCTGACTGCAGACTCCCAACTGTATCTCCAGTCACGAACTCCCCTGGCACGGGCTGTCACCGTAACACCCAGCCGGGTAAGAATCGCCGCTTTCAACTTGGCATAGTCTTCGCTGTCCTGCTTGCTCAGGTCAGCCCAGACTTTTTGGGGTTCCCCAATCAGATAGGGTACGACCGCCATGGCCCATTCAGATAGTGGCAGATTCTCCTTCTCTGCCAGTCTCTCAAACCTAGTAAGATATACCTCCACATCATCACGAGGTGTCATTTTTCTCAAGGACCGTCTTACCGCCTTCTTTATAGCGGACAACGCCGGTGCCTTCACAACATTACTTCGGGACGCGGCACCGAAATCCTTTTTTGGTGCTGTCATCTGCTCAACAAATAACCGGTTATTCTCCTGCTGCTGCTGCAGGAATTGCTGCTGGGCCTGCTGCATGTGCTGCTGGTGCTGCAGGCGCTGCTGCTCCATGCTTCGCTGGGCCTGCACCAGGTACTCAACGAGTTCCTCCATACTGCCGGACTCATCTGTCTCAATCACAGCAGTCTTATGTTGCATATTAACTTGCGCCATTTGTTCAAACAGCGCCTCCATGCTGTCAGATATCTCTGTCTTCACAACGGCAGACTTCAGTCAAGACACACACACTACACAGCTTTTTTTTTTTTTCCACAGAAAAATTCAGCCTTGCTGTGCAAACACTTTTTTTTTTTTCCTTTGCAAAGTCTATTAGGGCTACTGTCTCTTTAAGACTGCTCCACAAACTTTTCTTTTGCTGCTGCACATTCCACAGTCATTTTCACAACAAGTTCAGCTTTGCTGTGCATACATTTTCTTTCTGCAGACCCTATCAGGGCCACTGTCTCTCCAAGACTGCTCCAAACAGACGTTTCTG
This sequence comes from Oophaga sylvatica, assembly GCA_033576555.1. NCBI lineage: Eukaryota > Metazoa > Chordata > Amphibia > Anura > Dendrobatidae > Oophaga > Oophaga sylvatica. The sequence goes on along the minus strand of JARQOD010000002.1, from coordinate 79,105,200 downwards.
CTGACACACTTTTTTTTTTTTTTCTGCTGCTATTTCATTAGACTTCACCTTTAATGCTGTCTCTCGCCACTGTGCTGCATGCACACTCCAGCACTAACTGTATCAGGCACTGCGCTGCCCCAGCATTCTCCGCCAATTGTAGCCTTTCCGGGGGTTTAGCTCTAGGATCGCTGTCTGGGTAGACAGAATGGCACGGAAACAGTTCATTCAGACAGCAGTTTGGTGAAAACTGGCCGCAACCAGTTTTATTAAAGTCCACAGCACACAGATAAAAACAAATCATAAACAGAAAACCTGGGCTTGTCTAGCCTCTAATTACACTTAGATAGATGGCCCTCTCTATCCGGGACCCAGACTCTACCAGTCTGTGCCCAAAACAACACATATGATATATGTTACCAGTATGGAGTTTCACAGACACTCCTCTTTATGTCTGAAGGCAACTCCAATGTCCAGACTTGAGAGAGGTCACCTCCTATTCAGTCGCTATTCGCACGGATTCTCACTGCGACTACTCCTGTGTCCGGGGTACTTCCTGCACCCAGACTGAGATAGCTCACACTCTTAGAGACTGCTTCCTTGTGCCAGGACACCTCCCTGTGTCCGGGCTAAAGACAGCTCCCACACTCTTGGAGACACCTTCTGTGCCTGGACCCCTTGTCCAGACTGAATGAGCTCTCTGACTGTGCTCACAAGCACCTACTTCTGGCTTCCTAATCAACACCTGAGTGGATTCAGGTCTGAGCTGCAAGCGTGTACTGAATGGCAGGTGTAGTGACCTTTCTTTACCACCAGGTTTACAAAGCCACACATTTCGCTCATACCAGTCAGCAAGGTACTTAGGTGAAATATACACCTCATTCACCACATATTCCTTCACTGTCTCACAACACATACAGCAGCCCTGCCCTGCCCCAGGCTATATGTAATTGTGCACCTGTGCCTGTGCCTGTTTCACTCTTTATCTGTGGTTGCTGGTTTGGCGAATGTGGAGGTCTGATCTGACATGTCCATCCCTGGACCTGGTCGGCCTTTACCTGCATCTGTCTTACTGGCACCATGGGGGTGATTCAGCAATGCTTCAGGTACTTTTGCAGTTTTTGCAGTCTTGCTTCTGCAGTTTTTTTTTGCAGTTATGCTTTTAATAATTTCAGGAGGCTGCAATGGCACATTGAAAATGAAAAACGTAGAGTAGGTACTGCCCCATATGAGAATGCCTTGTCGTGGCGGGGTAGCTCAAAGAATTGATCAATTATTTGCTAAATGTCTCAATTTTAAAAACAGTTAGAATATACATGTGCAGTTGCACTTAAATTATTTCATGCTGATCATGTGCGGCGCTGGCTTCCCCCTTTTTTTACTTGTATTGGTAAGTGGCTGACCACCACTAGTTGCCGTGCGCGCCGGGTTATGCATGCTATTTTACCTGTTTTTTTTTTCTTTCTTATAATTGATTTAGGCTGCTGTACACACATACAGCAGCCCTGCCCTGCCCCAGGCTATATGTAATTGTGCACCTGTGCCTGTGCCTGTTTCACTCTTTATCTGTGGTTGCTGGTTTGGCGAATGTGGAGGTCTGATCTGACATGTCCATCCCTGGACCTGGTCGGCCTTTACCTGCATCTGTCTTACTGGCACCATGGGGGTGATTCAGCAATGCTTCAGGTACTTTTGCAGTTTTTGCAGTCTTGCTTCTGCAGTTTTTTTTTGCAGTTATGCTTTTAATAATTTCAGGAGGCCGCAATGGCACATTGAAAATGAAAAACGTAGAGTAGGTACTGCCCCATATGAGAATTCCTTGTCGTGGCGGGGTAGCTCAAAGAATTGATCAATTATTTGCTAAATGTCTCAATTTTAAAAACAGTTAGAATATACATGTGCAGTTGCACTTAAATTATTTCATGCTGATCATGTGCGGCGCTGGCTTCCCCCTTTTTTTACTTGTATAATGTGCGTTGCACAGTGCTTGCATTGATGTCTGTGATCTCACTATTATGAAGCATACGAACCACCTCCACAGCCGTAAATGTTTCTCCAGAACTGATATACCTTGAGATGAGACTACTTGTTGACTCGGATATTTTGCCTGGATGTCCACCTTTTGGCTTTGGACACATGTGGACTGGGGGGTATCTGTGTAAAACTGTGCCAAGCTGGCCTCACGCGTACCCAGGGTGTGTGTAATGTCATGTTGGTGCAAGTGAGGAGAATATACCATGTGACCCCCCCCCCTGAAGTAATAGTGACAACAGGCAGGGTGGCAAGGTACAAGTTCGTCACATGTGGTGGCAGCGCGGTGGGATTGAGATAATAGTATGTGAGTGTGGGACCCATACTCCCAGAAACTAAAGACTACCAGCAGTAGATTTTTGCCTCTAGGGTCTTAAGTTAAGCTCAGCACTAGACAGTCCGAGTTCAAATACTGTAAAGTGTGTGTCAGCTCTGTGTCAGTGACCAAAGATTGCAAGAATGGGCAGGGACTGAGCCAGGGAGATGGCCAATGCTACGGACTGAAGGGAGGAGGTGGAAGATGATGTTGCTCAAGCAGAGGGGGAGTCCAGCTCAGGCTCCTCCAGGATCCAGTCATCTGCGGTCAGTCCCGCAGTGAGCCACTCACCACCTGTCTGTCCCGCCAGCCAGGCAAGTTTGGATACCCTCCTGCAAACTGCCCTGGTCATACTTGAGGCTGGAATCAAGGCCACCTGCGAGATCCTCATGACAACAGCAGAATGTCACAAGGCAGCAGAAGCAGATTGTCGCAAGGCTGTAGAAGCTGCAGAACGTCTCGAGGCAGCAAAAGCTGCAGAATGTGAGCGTGAGCATCAATGACAAGTGTTTCAGCTCCAACTCCAGTTCCAGCTTCATACCACAGCCAGTTGCGAGTCCCCTGAGATCTGGGTCCCGAAGCTATGGATGGAGGACTTTCCCCTTCTGGACAAAGGAGGGGATTTGGACACTTTCTTGCTGGCATTTAATAAGACTTGCCATCAATACCATATTTCTGAGAACCAGTGGGTCTGGTTCTTAACCCCTAACTTCAGTGGTAAGACCTTGGAATTCTTTGAGAATCTGCCCAGCAAGACCACCCTGAGCTATGAGGATATCAAACAGGGTCTGGCCTGGCAGTATAACTTGATCCCTTAGACGTATCGGGAGAAGCTCCAGAGTATGCTGCAGGGTCCTGCAGACAGCTAGGCAGATCACATGTGGACCCTACTGAGAGTAGTTGACCAATGGACCACAAGAATGGAGCTCACCACTGTCCATTAGCTTAAGGAGCTCATCACAATTGAGCAGTTTTTGTGGAACTGCCCCGAGGACCTCCGGCAGTTTATCCATGACCGAAAGCCGAAGGGGGCTTCTGCAACAGCGTCACTTGTTAATGAGTACTCCAGCAACAGGACTCCAGAGGCCAAGAAACCTGCCAGCTGGAGAGGGAGTAAGATGAATGTGATGCCTCTGTCCCTGCTCTCAAGCTCAAGGGGGCACCTGCCCATGCGTTTCTCTCCACGTCGGTGGGGGATCTCCGAATATGTCATCTCTGCAAACAGATGGGACACTTCAAAGCCATTGTAAGGATTCCAGATGTTTCTTGGAGCCTGTTTCACCCTTGTCCAAGATGGAGTCTGGTACTTCGCCATGGCCCTGAACTTCCTGTCTGTTCTGCTATTTTAGTCTGAGTCAGGAGATCCTCCTTGCCTGAGTATTTTGTGCTGTTGGCTCCTGAGTTTCTGCCTGTTTGCTGGTGAACTCCCTGCTGCTGCTCTTTACTCGGTGGTCTGCCTCTCCACGTTCTGCTGTCTTCAGTCCTCTGTGCGTCTCACTGATCCTGTCCATGGTTAACTATTGTCTGGACTTCTAATGAGGAGCTACTCGCCTCTGGAACTGCTGTGGTCAGTAGGAATTCTGACATCACTATCTCTTCTTGGACTGTGTTTGTGTGGGCTGCAGTGCTGGACTTGAGTGGGACTTTTCAGCCCAAAAGGTACATATAGTGACCTTCTCCTTTATCTCTTCACCTGTGTATTGCTGGACTTCTACGTCTAAGTACCATGTGCATTTTCACCCATATGATTGTTGGACTTCTACGCTTAAGTGCTGTGTGCGTGCACACTTATATTATTGCTGGACTTCCTCGTTAAGTGCCATGTGCTTTCTTTTGTATATTACTGCTTGACTCCAACGTTTGATGCCTTGTGCGATCCTCTGTCATATTACTGCTGGACTGGTTCGTATTAGCAGTCGCGCTCCACTATTCAGTTGTTGAACATTTCTATATTGTGGTGTGCATTCGTTACAACTGCAGGAAGTGCTCTGTTAGTTTCACTTGAACTATTCTGTTTTGTGCTGTGCATTCGTTACAATTGCAGGGAGATAAAAAAATATAACTCCGGCACACAAATGAGAAAGTTTTGAAAGTTTATTGAACAGAAATAAACAAGCTGATCATCCAAAAAATAGTTTTCTTAAAGATGAAGGACTTATCCAGACAAATTACATATCAACGTTTCGGCTTATTAGCCTTTATCAAGAAAAATTGTCTGTAACTAGGAAAAAAATAGAAAAAACAATAAAGAAATTTTTCCATATACATAAGATACAACCACATTCAATATGGCAACAAATATATCTAGTCTGGTTTCATATAGAAAAGGAAGGAAAGGGACTAAGGAAAGTGTATAATAATTACCTACACCCTATAACAGATAGTATGATATAGCATAATAGACTATCTCAGCAAAAACACACATATATATCAAAGGAATAGAACCTCTTTGAAATAAAAAACATATCAATTAAACTGGGAAATACATATGGGTCCCTAGAAATAAACATATTTATTTTAGAAAAAATGTACCTACTAGAGGAAGGCATGGCCATCAATAATATGAGCAGCAATCAGCTGAGTATAAGCTCATCAGTATGAGGAGTATAAATATAAGAGTAGCCATTTATAAGAGAAGTAGACTTATACCCACTAACAATGGGGTCTACAGCATAATATGAATCCAATGTATTCCAGAGAAAAATTAAGTAAAATGAAGAAAGGAAACAGAAAAAAATAAAACAAATAAAACATACATTACTGTTGAATTATGTCCTTAACCAACTGCAAGCAGAGTATCAAATGTCAAATGCTGAAATAAATGGGACATGCCAAATGTACTTTTAGAGAAACAGCATAGGAGGTGGTAGAAGACACCATAAAGTCTGCATGGGAACACACATACAGTGATAGGGAACGATCGCTGTATTACCTTGTGAGCAAACCGGAGAAAACAAGGAAAGTCCGAGTGTAGAACACTAACGGGGAGGAAGGCAAAGTCCGGTATCAGAGCGGCGTCTTACCAGTGCTGCAGATGCGATCTAGCCGCAAGCGCGGCTTTTTAAAGTGTCCCAGCGTGTTTCCCCGAGTACTTCCGGGTTGTGACTCATGGGGTGAAGGATGGAGTGCGCATGAGCTGGACGGAAATGGCCGAGTGAAGCCGAAGTGCGCAAAAAGACATACAGTGCGCATGCGTCCCCAATTTCAGTGAGCTAAATGTTATTTGAGCTCAGTGCTGGCTTGCTATAAAAAAGAGAAGGAGAAAATTAGTAAAAAGGGTAGCAAATAAATGACTATCCCAGAAAAACAACAGAAAACGATCATTAAATCACAGTAACTGAATCTTAATTACCAAATAGCGTAATAATCTAAAAAAACATATTGTATTATATTGTATTATAGATACACACAACCACAGGGATCTCAGGGGGTAAATGGACATTATAGAGTAACGAGAAACTTATGAATAACATAATCTCTATTAAGACCTAACGGGGAGAGGGTCTGCAGAGTATGAATCCAAAATGACTCACGATCTTTAAGAAGATTGACCCTATTACCGCCTCTTCTATTTAAAGGAACATGATCAATAATTTGAAATTTAAGCTGGGAAATAATGTGTTTGCACTGACAGAAATGCGCAGGGATAGGAAGATGAGTACGTCCACAGCGTATGGTGGACTTATGCTGGGAAATGCGGTCTCGGATATGTTGTGTGGTTTCACCCACATATCCGAGACCGCAAGGACACTTGATTAAATATATAACATATGAAGAATCACATGTAAAAAAAACATTTATGGGGTATCTGCGGCCAGAACGTGGATGGGTGAAAGAATCACCCTTAGTTACATTAGAACACTGCAGACAGTTCAAGCACGGAAAGGTGCCGTTTCGTGGTGTGGAGAGAAATCTTTGGGTCATATTCTTATTCAACGATCCTATATCCGCCCTAACCAGATAATTTTTGATGTTTGAACTCCTCTTATTGCAAATAGGCGCTCGTAAGATAATTGGCACAATTGATAATAAACTGGGGGAGTTTCTTATTAATTCACATCCGGTTACCCCAGTATTCTACACACTCCCCAAAATTCACAAGAATTTGACTAAACCTCCCGGCCGACCCATTGTCGCTTCGACAGATTCTATCTTGTCGAAATTAGCCATAACATTGGAGAAAATTCTCTCCCCCCTTGTACCAGGTATTCAGTCATTTATTAAGGACACTACAGACTTTCTCACTTCCCTTAAATCTGTTGGTACTTTACCCTCTGACTGTTTATTGGTTACTATGGACGTTAATAGTCCATACACGAGTATTGGACATCAGGAGGGCATTAATTCTGTCATTAAATTCCTCCTAAATCATGCTAATTTTTCAAACAGCCAGATTAGTTTCTGCAGAGATCTGTTGACCTTGATACTTACGAAAAACTTTTTTCTGTTTGGAGATCAGTACTTTGTTCAAAAAAGAGGGACTGCTATGGGTTCAAACATGGCACCCCCTTATGCCAACATAACATGGGGGATTTTGAGACCACTTATGTATACACACATCCAAACTTTGTCCGATATGTCATCTATTGGAAACGCTTCATAGATGACATTTTTTTCATTTGGACAGGAGATGTTGAAACGCTTCTTCTATTTTTCAATGATCTAAATTCTTATGTCGCAGGACTTACCTTTTCTATCCAATATAGCCATCAATCCATTAGTTTTTTGGACACCAAAATCACTATACAGGATGGGGGTGATTTGGAATCTGATCTTTATGTTAAACCGACAGACAGGAATAGTCTGTTATTATATTCCAGTTGTCACCCCACCCATATTAAAAAGGCTTTACCAAAATCCCAACACTGCAGGATTGATAGGATTGTCACTAATCCTATTAATCGTGACATCAGACACCAGGAGATGAATTTAAAATTTAGGAACAGGGGCTATCCAAACTCTATTCTAGATCCACACAATGTAACATGCACTGTATCACCAGTATCAGCTAGTTCCCTACGACTACCATTTGTAAGAACTTTTCATCCATTTAATTATCGGATAAACAAAATTCTTTTTAAACATTGGGATATCTTACGGAGCGCCTATCCCCAGATTCCAGAGTTTAGAAACAAGCCACTTATTTGCAATAAGAGGAGTTCAAACATCAAAAATTATCTGGTTAGGGCGGATATAGGATCGTTGAATAAGAATATGACCCAAAGATTTCTCTCCACACCACGAAACGGCACCTTTCCGTGCTTGAACTGTCTGCAGTGTTCTAATGTAACTAAGGGTGATTCTTTCACCCATCCACGTTCTGGCCGCAGATACCCCATAAATGGTTTTTTTACATGTGATTCTTCATATGTTATATATTTAATCAAGTGTCCTTGCGGTCTCGGATATGTGGGTGAAACCACACAACATATCCGAGACCACATTTCCCAGCATAAGTCCACCATACGCTGTGGACGTACTCATCTTCCTATCCCTGCGCATTTCTGTCAGTGCAAACACAATATTTCCCAGCTTAAATTTCTAATTATTGATCATGTTCCTTTAAATAGAAGAGGCGGTAATAGGGTCAATCTTCTTAAAGATCGTGAGTCATTTTGGATTCATACTCTGCAGACCCTCTCCCCGTTAGGTCTTAATAGAGATTATGTTATTCATAAGTTTCTCGTTACTCTATAATGTCCATTTACCCCCTGAGATCCCTGTGGTTGTGTGTATCTATAATACAATATAATACAATATGTTTTTTAGATTATTACGCTATTTGGTAATTAAGATTCAGTTACTGTGATTTAATGATCGTTTTCTGTTGTTTTTCTGGGATAGTCATTTATTTGCTACCCTTTTTACTAATTTTCTCCTTCTCTTTTTTATAGCAAGCCAGCACTGAGCTCAAATAACATTTAGCTCACTGAAATTGGGGACGCATGCGCACTGTATGTCTTTTTGCGCACTTCGGCTTCACTCGGCCATTTCCGTCCAGCTCATGCGCACTCCATCCTTCACCCCATGAGTCACAACCCGGAAGTACTCGGGGAAACACGCTGGGACACTTTAAAAAGCCGCGCTTGCGGCTAGATCGCATCTGCAGCACTGGTAAGACGCCGCTCTGATACCGGACTTTGCCTTCCTCCCCTTAGTGTTCTACACTCGGACTTTCCTTGTTTTCTCCGGTTTGCTCACAAGGTAATACAGCGATCGTTCCCTATCACTGTATGTGTGTTCCCATGCAGACTTTATGGTGTCTTCTACCACCTCCTATGCTGTTTCTCTAAAAGTACATTTGGCATGTCCCATTTATTTCAGCATTTGACATTTGATACTCTGCTTGCAGTTGGTTAAGGACATAATTCAACAGTAATGTATGTTTTATTTGTTTTATTTTTTTCTGTTTCCTTTCTTCATTTTACTTAATTTTTCTCTGGAATACATTGGATTCATATTATGCTGTAGACCCCATTGTTAGTGGGTATAAGTCTACTTCTCTTATAAATGGCTACTCTTATATTTATACTCCTCATACTGATGAGCTTATATAGCTGATTGCTGCTATATATATGCCAGCCTCTTAGAGTCATTTTTCTAATAATAAGTTTTCTAGGACCCATATGATTTCCAGTTAATTGATATGTTTTTTATTCAAGAGGTTCTATCCTTGATATATGTGTGTTTGCTGAGATAGTCTATTATGCTATATCATACTATCTGTTATAGGGTTAGGTAATTATTATACACTTTCCTTGTCCTTTCCTCCTTTCTATATGAAACAGACTAGATATATTGTTGCCATATTGAATGTGGTTGTATCTTATGTATATGGAAAATTTCTTATTGTTTTTCTATTTTTCCTAGTTACAATTTTTCTTGATAAAGGCTAGCTAATAAGCCGAAATGTTGATATGTAATTTGTCTGGATAGTCCTTCATCTTTAAGCTAATACACGTTATTCCATTGGCAATGCCTTTCCAGAAACCTTTTTGTATTATTCGTGTTTTGCAAGCGTAATTAGCTTGCAGAATGTAGCGTTTTCTCATCTTAGCATCCTGAAACTGATGACGTTGTCAAGTCAACTATTTTGAAGTGTGACCAATTTTATATCCCCTATTCTCTTCTGGCTACTCCCCTTCACAGCTCCCGATTCGATCTTCAAAATCACCGATGACTAGCACTCCAGACCTATGCCATCTGGTGATCTTGCAAAACTTGGAAATTGCAGGTGAGATACTGGGGCGAAGTGAGTCATTTTTTATTAATATTTTACCTTGTACCAGCGTCTCTCTCCAGACCTGTACACCACTGAACCGTACATCGCAATAATGAACATGTTGCTATTTTCGCAAGTTTTGAAAAACCTCAACATCGGATTCACTGTTAGGATTTAAGGGTCGCCGGTACATTACTTACTTAGAAAACTATTTTTTGGATGATCAGCTTGTTTATTTCTGTTCAATAAACTTTCAAAACTTTCTCATTTGTGTGCCGGAGTTATATATTTTTTGATGTTATTACCCTTTTCTCCTGGCACCTACTACCTGATTTATCAGTGAGCACCCCCTATACGTTCACAAATTGCAGGGAGATATCATGCTCCTGTCAGCGCCAGCGAACTGCCACGGCTGAGCAGGGTGACTCACCCACACTGTGGAAGGGCCCGGGTCAAATGCCACAGGGGAGGCTCAGGCAGAGGGGACCTGAACAGCGTGGTGAGAGGGGACACTGAAGATAGCAGTAAGTAAAAGGACCTGCGATCATGTGACCACAGGGGGCGGGGCTTAGCGTCCTGCTGCTAGAGATGAATGCAGGACTTTACAGGGACCCTGGATTAGTAAAGAGGGAAACTCAGGTCAGACAGATGGGGTTCATACACAGAGAGGACGGCGCAGTACAGAAGGGCTGGGCAGAGAATTGTCACAACATAAGCCAGGAGTCATACACGGAGATAGCAATGCAGTACAGGAGGGATAAGCAGAGAGTTGTCAGGACAAAGGTCAGGGGTCATACACAAGATAGCAACGCAGTACAGGAGGGGCAGGCAGAACTCGTAATGGGAACAGAACCAAGTCAAAACCAAGCAAGCATAAAGTAGCACAAGCACAAAGCACAGGGTCACACACACTCGGCCAAGGGTCAAAGTATAAGCGACAGGGAATGGCTCCACAATGAGGCTATAAGAAGCCTCCCAGAATCCCAAAATGAGGTCGTCCAGATTAACCTCTGAACTACCAAATCCCACAAACAAAGCAGCTCATGACAGTACCCCCCTCTCAACGGGGGCCTCCGGACCCCCAGGCTTCCCAGGATGCCGGGCATGGAACGCACGAACCAGACGGTCAGCGTGTACTGATCTGGCTGGTACCCATGACCGCTCCTCCGGACCATACCCCCTCCAATGTACCAAATATTGCAAAGACCCCCGAACCCGCCTGGAATCCACAATATGTTGTACCTCAAACTCCATATGTCCCTCAACCAAAACTGGAGGAGGAGCAGTTTCAGTCTCCTCCCTCACCGCACCCAAGGGTTTAAGTAAAGACCTATGAAAAACATTATGGAGTTTTAAGGAGGAAGGAAGACGGAGGCGGTAGGTTACGGGGTTCACTACTTCAATGACCTCATAGGGACCAATAAATTTAGGCCCCAGTTTAGCGGAGGGCAATCGAAGATTTATATTTTGTGTAGACAGCCACACCTTATCCCCACAAAGCAGCGTCTGAGCAGAGTCCCTTTTTCTATCCGCAAAACGTTTATATTTCTCCTGAGCCTTAGAAATATTTAAACGAACCTTTGTCCAAAGATCCTTAAGACGATTGACCCCGTCCTCTGCCCCCGGACAACCAGAATCTATTCGAGAAAATTCGCCAAAATGAGGGTTCATCCCATAATTAATCAAAAATGGTGACCTACCGGTAGATTGGTTTACCCAGTTGTTGAAGGCGAATTCTGCTAATGGTAAGGCATCAGACCAGTCGCTTTGCAGGGTAGAAGTCAAGCACCGAAGAATCTGTTCAAGCGACTGGTTGGTGCACTCCGTTTGTCCGTTGGTTTCAGGGTGATATGTTGAGGAAAAAGACAGAGATATCCCCAGTTTTTTGCAGAAGGCCCGCCAGAATTTAGACACAAACTGAGTCCCTCTGTCAGACACAATATTAGTGGGAACCCCATGTAAGCGTACCACCTGGGACAGGAAATGCCTAGAGAGCGTCTCTGCTGAGGGTAAACTTGTCATGGGTACAAAATGTGCAAACTTTGAAAACCTGTCCACCACTACCCAAATTACAGTATTACCACGAGATGATGGAAGATTGGTAATGAAGTCCATGGACAAGTGAGTCCATGGCCTTCCTGGGACTGGCAAAGGCACCAATTCCCTGGCCGGCCGGCAACTAGAGCTCTTGGAACGGGCACATATACCACATGCTGCGACATGTTTCTTGATATCTGAAGTCATTAAAGGCCATCAGAAGACCCTTGCCACTGCTTCCCGTGTGGCGGATATACCAGGGTGTCACTCAACTTCGAATCATGGAACTCCCACAGGAGTTTGTTGCGCAAATGCTGCGGGACAAACAACTTGTCAACAGGTTTGGAATTTGGAGCCAAAGATTGAGCTCCTACGATCTCTCGCTCCAATTCCGACGACACCTCGGCAACCACGAGACTGGGTTGAAGAATGGGGGATGGTGGATCGGGGGCGGATAACGGCTCAAAACTATGTGATAAGGCATCAGCCTTTATGTTCTTAGACCCTGGCCGAAAGGTAATAGAAAATTGAAACCTGGAGAAAAAAAGTGACCAGCGGGCTTGCCTGGGAGTCAGTCTTTTAGCAGATTTGATGTATTCCAAATTCTTATGGTCAGTGATAACCGTAATAGAGTGAGCCACCCCCTCCAAAAAATGCCTCCATTCTTCGAACGCCAACTTAATAGCATGAAGCTCTCTGTTGCCTATGTCATAATTTTTCTCCGCCGGAGAAAATTTCTTAGAAAAATAGGCACAGGGCCTGAGATTAGTCAGAGATGCTGGACCTTGCGACAAAACTGCCCCCACCCCAACCTCGGAAGCATCCACCTCAATCACAAATGGCTTGGAAGGATCCGGTTGGACCAGGATAGGAGCAGATGAGAAACAGTTTTTAAGCGTAAGAAATGATTGTTTAGCTAACGAGGACCAGTTTCTGACATCTGCCCCTTTACGAGTCAGGTCCGTGAGAGGCTTAGTCACCTGAGAAAAACCTTTAATGAACTTGCGATAATAATTCGCAAATCCCAAGAAGCGCTGGATCCCCCTAAGGTCCCTGGGCTGGACCCACTCCACAATAGCTTGCACTTTCTTGGGATCCATGAGAAAACCCTGAGGTGAAATTATCAGACCTAGAAATGACAACTCCTGAACAAAAAATGAACATTTCTCGAGTTTGACATACAATTGGTTTTCTCTTAGCCTCTGAAGTACAGTTTTAACATGCAACAAATGGGAAGCTCTATCAACAGAATATATCAGAATATCATCTAGGTATACCACTACAAAACGGCCTATGAGATCCGAAAATACCACATTGATAAAATTTTGAAACACTGCAGGTGCGTTGGTGAGCCCAAACGGCATTACTAGATTCTCAAACAACCCCTCAGACGTAAGGAAAGTCGTTTTCCACTCGTCCCCCTCTCGTATTCTTATTAAGTTATAAGCCCCCCTCAGATCCAGTTTAGAAAACCATTTAGAACCAGAAAGCTGATTACAGAGATCAGGAATCAACGGTAGGGGATATGTGTTCCTGACAGTAATTTTATTTAGTTCACGACAGTCGAGGCAGGGACGTAGGCCGCCATCTTTTTTCTTAACAAAGAAAAACCCCGCAGCTACCGGGGAAACTGAGGGTCTTATGTGCCCCTTACGGAGACTTTCAGAAATGTACTGTTTCATAGCAAGGCGCTCTGGACCAGACAGATTGAACAGGCGAGCTTTAGGCAATTTGGATCCAGGAATCAGATGGATGGCACAATCAAATGGCCTATGAGGGGGTAACGCCTCAGCCTCGCTCTCAGAGAACACGTCCTCAAAGTTCTCAGGTACTCCGGAATACCCTCCAGACTAGTAGAAGACACACAGACAGATTTAGCAATTTTCATACAACAAATAGATTTATGATAACAGTCAGCACATTTGGACCCCCACTTAACAATCTCCCCAGATTCCCAGTCAATCACTGGGTTATGGCACCGAAGCCACGGCATTCCCAGTACCAGCCCTGAGGTAATTTGTCCATGACAAAACATTCAATTTCTTCCATGTGGGAAGAACCAATTCTCAACATAAACTTTTCAGACACAGAAATGATCCCAGTTCGGGTAAGAGGAGATGAGTCAATGGCCACGACTTTAAGTGGTGTAGGAAGCCTGACTGTCCCTATCTGGTGTTGGGAAACGACACCAGAGCTGATCAGGTTAAGTGATGAACCACTGTCCACCAGTGCTGTAGAGAAAATATGGACGTTGTCTACCAACAGTTCAACCCTTAAAAAAACTTTAGGACATGAAGAAGAAAGTACCTGAAGGTCTGGGCAGCCTCCTCGACCACTACCCAGACCTAGTCGTTTTCCGTCGCTTTAGAGGACGATGGGCACGAGGGACAATCCTTTTTCCAATGACCAGCCTCCCCGCAATAAAAACAGAGCTGTTTTTCCTGGCGGCGTTTCCTTTCCATCTCCTTGACCGAAGTGACGCCAATCTCCATGGGTTCAAGAGCGACACCGATCTCTTTACTGCTGGAGAATAGGGACATCTCGGAATGCATGACACCCCTAGCCCGCAGCCTGCGGTCCATATGCACAGCCTGAGTAATGGCATCTTCCAAGGTGTCAGGTGGTGGATGGAGGGCCAGAGCATCTTGGAGGCGTTCGGATAGGCCTCTGCAGAATAAGCCCCGAAGGGCGGCATCACTCCATGAGACCTCCGCTGCCCAGCGTTGGAACTCCGCACAAAACCACTCAGTCGAGCGTTTACCCTGGCACACACTCATGACCTTATCTTCAGCCATACATACTCTGTCAGGCTCATCATATATGCGGCCCAGGGCCTCAAAGAAGGCATCGACTGTCATTCTCTCGGGGGCGGTGGAAGACAGAAGGGGCGGGCAGAGAATAGTCACAACATAAGCCAGGAGTCATACACGGAGATAGCAATGCAGTACAGGAGGGATAAGCAGAGAGTTGTCAGGACAAAGGTCAGGGTCATACACAAGATAGCAACGCAGTACAGGAGGGGCAGGCAGAACTCGTAATGGGAACAGAACCAAGTCAAAACCAAGCAAGCATAAAGTAGCACAAGCACAAAGCACAGGGTCACACACACTCGGCCAAGGGTTAAAGTATAAGCGACAGGGAATGGCTCCACAATGAGGCTATTAGAAGCCTCCCAGAATCCCAAAATGAGGCCGTCCAGATTAACCTCTGAACTACCAAATCCCACAAACAAAGCAGCTCATGACAGGAGAGCACTGTTAGTCTTGTTTCACTTCTTCAATATACTTATTTGCATCAGCTTTCGTCTCAGATTTGTTTTATCCCACGCAATCAGATTCCATAGTACCCACATAATTGTTACAGCCATGTGTCCCCAGTGTCAGAAGGGCCCGTCCCTCTTCCGGAAACAGTCCATTGTTTTGTGTGTGATTGGTCCCTTGACAACTTTCAGCCAGTCACCATAGGTCAGGCCGTTGACATGGGACTGCGGCTCACTGGCACTGAGATGACTACTGAGGCTGAGCTGGTGTCTCCGCAGGATTAGTTAACCAGTAAAACCCTTGCTGTCTCTGGCATTGGAAGAGCATTGCCCGTCGCCAAGGTTTATTTCGACTGGGGCACCGGGAATGGAGTGTAGAGGTGGGGGTAACCTTGAATATTCCCGCAAGTGTTTTGCTTGGGACAGACTTGGGGCAGCTAGTATCCCAGTATGTGGCCACTGAATCCCCAAGGCCTGACCCTCCAGACAACAACATAATGTCCACCTTTGTTGATGTCAATGAGCTTAACATGCCTATTGATGGGGATGTAGGGGTGAGTGGTGTACAGCAAACTGTAGTAGTGCCTTAGAGTGTGACCAGTAGGCACCATGGAACCAATTGTAATGTGAGGTAGTCACAGGGTGGACAGACAGAGGGCACACAGCTGCAGAAAGGGACCGCTCATGAGGGTGGGGCTGTTCCAGGAGAGGTAAGGCTGCAAGGTAAGGCCTCATTGCAGGATTCCTCCACAACAGGGATGTCATAGGGCAGGTTAGTCAGTCTAGAAACAGAGTTGGAGCAGGCACTGTCTACAGTTGCAGTGGACATGGCCACTGTCAAGTGCAGTGGTAGGGCCCTTCGGGGATCCGACAGCTTTCCCCCTTCCAACCAAGTGTCTGCCGGGTTAGACGGAAGCCAGTAGATTGGTCCCAGGAACTGACATAAGATGTGACAGTCTCATGTATTCTGGCCATGTCTAGTGAGGGGTTTCAGGCGGAGGTGTGGTCTAGGGACCGGCAGGTACATGGGTTGAAAAAAGACCTAAGTCTACGAAATTCAACCTTTCTCCACCAATTGTACATTTTGTCACTAAATTAACTATAACCCACAATGTTATGTGTATTGAGGAAATCATCCAGCCCTTTTGTAAAATCTGTTAGTGTCTGCCATTACTATCTCTTGTGGTAGCGCATTCCACATTCTGTCTTCTTTAGCTGTAAAGAACTCCTTCTTATTTAGCTGGCGGAATCGCTTTTCTTCCATCCGTAATGAGTGCCCCCTGGTCCTAAGCATGATTTTTTGGGAGGAATGTCATATGCCAGTCCTTTGTACTGACCACACATGTATTTATTCATGTAAAAGAGATTTGTTCTGAGACCTCTCTTTTTCTAAGCTAAACAAGCCCAACTTTAGCAACCTCTCATCATATGAGAATCCGTCCATGCCTTGTAATAACCTAGTTGCCCGCCTTTGAACTGACTGTAACTTCTGAATATCCTTTTTAAAATGTGGAGCCCAAAACTGAATACCATATTGTAGATTTGGCCTCACCAGTGATTTATATAGTGGTAACAATACTTTGGGATAGGGGGATTTTATCTCTCTTTTTATATACCCTACTTGTTTGCTTTTGAGGCTGCTGCTTGACATAGAGTACTACTGCTCAGCTTACTTGTAAACAGAATACCCAAGTTCTCTCCCTGTTGTGTAGTCCCGAGTATACTCAAATTTAATGTATATGCAGAAATTGGATTACTCCGTTCTAGGTACATTACTCTACATTTATCAATATTAAATTTCATTTGCCAAGTGTTTGCCCATTCAAACATCTTATTCAGAACGTTTTGCAATATTGTACTGTCAAGGTCAGATTTTAATATCCTACATAGTTTGGTATTGTCAGCAAAAATTTACATTTTACTCTCAATCCCATTCGCATGATCTTTAATAAAGAGGTTAAAAAGAATTGGTCCTAGCACAGATCTCTGCAGTACCCCACTGTTTACTAAATCCCATTTAGATAACATACCATTTATGATAACGCATTGTTTCCTGTAATTTAGCAAATTCCTTACCCATCTGCATATAGTTGTAAGGGAGGGCCCGGACTGTAGTCATGACCTGGATTACAGTAACATCCATGTCCAGCCCTTCCCCCTCCATGAAACGGTGTTCTTCCCTTTGGCGTACCTGCATCTCCAGATTTCACTCCTCCTGGGTGCCTCCCAATCATCGACAGTCCCTCTTCCAGGCGACCCCCAGTAATGGAGACACAGTCCAGAATAACGTGAACACATTCTTTACTTAACTCTTCACACGTTACATCCACAGTTGGCACAACAGGTGTTACATTCGTTTCCTTTTCTCTCCCTGCCTTGCTGTCACTTCTGTGCAGTACATGCCCGGACCGGACAGTCCTAGACAGCTCCCCAGTTCCTTCCAGGCCTGACCTCGCCATAAAATGCTTCCTCCAGCCTGCTTCGCCTCAGTACTGAATTCATCAATCATTACGTTTGGTGGCCCCCAGTGAAGCATCCGGCCCGTCTGTACTGAACTTGTCGATGCTCCAGCTCCCCTCAGTTCCTTAGTCCAGCCAACTTCTGCCCTAAAAGCATTGGCCCAGGCGGTAAGACGCCACATCTTTCCTCTTCTGTCTAGGCCAACTGCGAGACTATGCTGCGGCCATGGGTAACGTGGTTTGCTGCACTTAAACGTTGCGTAGCTGTCGGCTGTCCGGGTTTAAGCCCTTGTGGACACTTGGGCACGCTGGCCCCATCTGAGCTAACTTCCTATGAACCTCTCACTACTTCCCAGCAGCCCCTCCTACACTTAACCCTATGTGAAACTACCTAGCAGTTATACTTAACAAGGCCCACTAGTATGCCCCCACCTAGTGGCACACAACAGTGCTACACTTACCCAGAAATAGAGATTATATGCTAAAGTGCCCTCCTCTAATGTCCCAACAGGAAGCACTTAACTTTCCCTAAGCTATACATATGTAAAGAACATCACATAATATAATGTTATACAGAGAAACACAAAACATAGGCAAAACGTATGTACACAATGGTAACACATCATGAATGTGGCAATACCATTACTATTAGCAGTAGTACATAATATTATTTAGCAATACCACCAAATGTTTATACTTACATAATGACTATTTGCATGATAAAGCATTAAACACACTTAAGGGGTGGTGCGAAACAGGAATACTCCTTCACCCCCTTACACTCCCACTTT